>JACAXG010000192.1:770000-1273124 GCA_018881555.1 Amblyornis subalaris
TATGGTGCTTCTATTCCTTTTGTGCACTTTTTTGAGTGACTTGAGATTACTACAAGCGCATGCTTAGCCTTTAAAATTTTAATTTCTACGTAATTGGGGGAAATTCTGCTGGTGTTACTGCCAAGACAAATACTGTTTCATGAGGGCAGKAAGTGGTTCAATGTCTGATTTTCTCATCTGCATAAGGCTTTGGCCACAATATCTTGTATATTCAAATACACCTGGTTCACAATGATCCTGAATGACACAGACCTATATTTATGATAATCCAACCGTATGAGCTTCTTAAAAGAAACCAAACAACAAAACTCAGCAAACAAAACATGTCCACAGGGCAGRTGAACATTACTTACAGTGTGTTAGGAGACATTTTAAAAATATACACGGAAACACTTCAAAAGATCAATAATAAAACTTAGCTATTTACAGATGTTTATTGTCCAGTAATTCTTTACAGTTTTTCCAAGTAAGTCCCTTCTAAAAAGCTACAAATTAGGGAAAAGAAATCGGCTTGCACAGCAAATGAAACAATTTCTCTTTCCTTTTCTAATGGTGTACCAATAATATTTTAAAATCCTGACAACCCAACCACCAGTCAACCACAGTTAACATGTAAAAAATGTTCAACAAAAGGGATTAGTGGCACAACAGACAAGTCAAGATTTGTGCATCTGCCATCACAGTCAGCGCTGGTCAGTAACAAAAAAGAGATGTCTGCATAATTTAATCTGTTTTCTGGTCACCTATGTTTCACATGTAATGGGTATTGCTAGTTTACCATAAGTTCTGCAATTCCTTTTTCCATTTCTTTTGGCTCTCATTCAACTCTTCAAAACACTCAGCTCTTCTTAACAACAGGAGCAGAAGCTATATTTTCCTTTGTGTCCTATGGTGTTGAAAAGAACACTGGTCCTCAACAAATTAATATTAATTTCAGGTCAGCCACTGCAGCGGTGGACAAAGCAACACTTCAGTCGCTGTTTTCATTATCAATATCTTAACATCACAGGTGCAACACTCTGAGCAGATGCTGAAGCTCCTAACACTAAATAAAATTGATGGCTGGAGGCTGAACTGTGAGAAAACCCTTTCCTGGGGAGGGGTGCTTCAAAAACACCACCAAGCACAATCAGCGTCCTGAGAACRTTGCTGTGGGGAACTGCTGTTTTCATCTTGCAGGAGGCTGGAAGTGCCTAACCCAGTCTGAAGTTTTGCTGATTAAACCTACCCAGCAAATTCATCGGGACAGTTTGCTAGCCCCAGAGAGGGAAGGTGGGGTCACCAAGCCCTCCCTGCAGCATTACATCATGCACTCTGACATGCATTATGCTCCTYGGGAGGGGTTTAACCCCTCCAGCCTCTGCAACATCTCTCCCTGGGCATAAAGTCATTTGTTCCCTTGAACTATTGAAGGGACTTCGAAAAATAYGGTCTGGACTTCCTCTATTCCAAGAGGACCATGTCCCCACTGGGGTAAGGAGCAAGCCATATGGCTTGTGTAGTAATCAAACCTAAATTAAATCCCAAAACTGACTTCAAAAAGTCCGTTTCTGGAAATTTAGAGATGTCTATTTTATACGTGCAGGGGTAACTTSGTTTCTAATTACTTTCCCTCTTTTAATTATCAACTTTGGCACAAATTCTGCTACCACTTGAAGCACTGAGAAGCAGACAACGTGAATCTTGTCTTGGTAGGTTCTCTACAACCTGTTCTCCAAAAATCACCTGTACGAATGGAGTGTGTGTGTGTGGGGGGAACAAACAGCAGAGAGGAAGAGTCATTTTCATTAGGTCAATGTGTCAGAGCAGGCAAAAATTCATTAGCAGGCAATTTCATTAGCTTGTGTCAGAGCAGGCAAAAAATCCAGCCCAGGAGGTAGCACAAGAACAGACTAAGCTCTTTTACCATTTTCTGCTAGTACAACTAAGGTCATATTTTCAGGCAGATTTACACCATTTAAAAAATTAATTAATTGACTAGCATTTTGCATTCCATGCCACTCTTCGTTCTGGTATCTCAAAGTGACTTACACTGTTTGGTTAAAAATGGCAGCAAGTCTTACTACAAGTGTTGGAATACACCTTTTCATAGTTGGGAAGCTCATAACACTGAAACTTAAGGCCATACAGCAGAGCTCATCCCAGGGAAATTTGCCTATTAACCCAAAGATTTCCACTGCTTCTCCTTCAGCTTCAAGGATACCAATGATTTCTCTGGAGCACCAGAATGAAGCTGTGAAGTTGTGGTGTTGAGGTCCTCTCCTCATTAAGGACTTCTGCTTTCTAGTCAACTTTAGATGTAAACAACTTTCTGCAGCACAGAGCCACAGATGATCAAGGCACTGCCTTAGTTCCCAGTAGCTCTTACCCTCTGAGGTGAGCAGAGCACCTTTGTGTGTGCTCCTCAGCCATCTGCTTGTGTCCTTGACCTGCTGAGCTGGTGTGGCAACTTGCTAGACAATGGCCAGCATTAAGAGAGGCACAGCAGTCCGCAACAGAACTGGTGTTCTGACAGGCACCAACCCAAAGCCAAGAGAGGAAAAGAATGGAAAACATTATCTGTAAAGAAAAGTTGAATGTAAGTCTGCAGCTGTTATTGCTCGTCTGGTAGCTCTTCACCAGTTCAAGCCAATACCTTGTTTGTTAAAAAAAAAAACCCCATAACCAACCACAAAACAAGCAGTCATGCAAAAGAGCCAGGTTTCAAACTTCGACCAAACAAAAGCTGATTTGTTCAGCATTTTGCCCAGTTGTCACAATTATATCAAAAAAAGCAGAGCTGTGAGCCATTAATGAACTTCTAAGGGGATGCCCGACACGGCCAGTTTTATTTGCAGTTGACACAAGGCTCTCAAATGATGTATCTGGGGATCATTTATTGATCCATGCCTGGTTTGTTTTAATGCTGTGTCGGAGATTCTAAATGGAAAACGGGTGCTTTGCAATATCTCTGCAATTCTTTGTTTGGGTGYTTGTTTCCAAAGCTTGCTTGTCTGATTAGTAAGGCCAGTGTCACGATGAATAAAGAGAAATAAGTCGCATTAGTTCTTTGAACAGTTAAACATCCTCCTGGCTCAGTGATTATTTCTCTGTTTGTTTGGGGTTTTTTTTAACAATAATTGTCTAATTTACATTACTTCCATGTGATCTATAGGGAAAAAAACCCTTTCATTCCCACTTGACCAAGATCAAAAGCCAATTACAATCTGATTTTTTGCTCTATTTAAGCATATAAACCAGGAATAATTCAAGTCAATGTGTTTACACCAAAATAAAATAAGGGGATAGTCAGGGGATGTAGGATGCCACTTCTTGAGTATAAACACAWCTTCATTAAAATCAATGGAAACATTCACTAGTGAAATGAGTAGACCCTGAATTTTGCTGTCAAGCTCAGACTCTGAGAAGCCACAGTTATCATTAGAAATAGTTTGGCAGCAAATTAATGGGGACATTCATTTATATCTAATGGTGAAAAAACTAATTGCCCAATTTCAGTATCTTTCTGGATTGTGACACTCATGTTTTCTAAACCTAAAAAAAGGTTTAGGTATGTGTATCAATATGGCAATGGTGGCAGAGGAAAAGAACTATGGCTTGCCAAGTAGAAGTCGAGCTCCATGGAACAAGAGAAGCCATATTGCTCCTGGACCTCCAATTAAAGGCAAAGCCACAATTAAATAACATATCCCCCGCAGTATATTACAATTACAGTACTGTGGTGACTGCCAACAGTTGTGAAATATATTTCAGGGTGGTTTTGGTTCTGTTGTTTTTTTTCAATCAGCCATCATATTTGCCTTAATAAATAAATAAGTACTACCTATAAACGGTAGTAAGGTAGTGTAAAACCTTAATGAACATAACTACCTGTAAATTATAACTCTTGATTTCATTAATAGGATAAAGACCAAACATTGGCTGTAAGGTAATTGCAGGAATAATTTACAGGAGCACGAATAGCATGTTGTGTGCTACAGATTAATAGTTCGTCACAAGCATTACCAAAGGTCAGCTGTTCRTTTAGGAAAGATTTTCATCTTTTTTAAAAATAAAATTTACAAGCAGGTTGCATAGAGGGCAGAGCTGTGAGTCAATAAATAGACTTTAGTCTCAATTCATACAAAGTTTTAGACCTAAGAATACCCCAAGAAAATAAAATCTTGATTTTTCTCTAGTGAAAACTCATTTTCCACCTGAACATATGGGCAAAACTCAATTTAACCTTGAAAAAATTTGACAAAGTTTCCCAGCCAGCACCTGCAGGATAGTGCAAGCTGGATGCTCTTAACTGCTGGTTCCCCACCAGCACTCTGAGCTGTAATTAGTCAGTGGCACTGCCAAATGTGCTGGTAAGTGATGCCATACTGGGTTTGCAGATGTTTTGTCGCAGTGAAATGAAATACGGCATCTTCTTGATGCAGCACCACTTCAGTGTTCTGGGGTTTTGTTTATTTTCATGGCAGCACTATCTGCGGGGTTTAGACTTTGTTGGTATTTGCCCTGTCAGGTGCTTTTCCCTCTCAGCCCCTGCCTTGCTGTGAAAAGTGCTCTACCCCAACCTCATCCCCCCAACATCTGTCTCCAATAGCAGCAAGGAGTGGGTGCCTTCAGGAGGATATAAGCACACCCCTTGCATTCTCCTGTTTTTAACTGCATGATTTTCACAGTAATTGCATTTCTTGTAGAAGTGCAGTTATTTTTTGACAGAGAGCAGATGACAGGTTTCCTTCAGAACAGAGACTGCAAGCACTGGCACTGTCTTCGGCACAAAGCAAAGCAAGGAGTCGTCAGCACACAACCATCTGCTAAGAGACAAGACAATTCAAAAGAAACAGCCAAGAAAAGCAGTTGCTGAGCCAAGCTACTGACTGGTAATTTAGCCCCATAAAGCTAACTTTTACAGAACTTCGACATTTCAGATTTGGCAATCAAATCTGTCAGTTTGGCAGGGATGCTGGTGCAGAAAGCACATGAGTACTGCCCTCGATTCTGTTTCCTAGTCAGAGCCAACAAGGACTGTTTCTGGGATGGATAATAGGAAAAGTTATTTTGGCCTAGCTTGTGTGGTAAACAACCAAGAATTTGCTGCTAAACTATTCATTTTATGGAATAGAATGGTCAGGAAGGCACAGCTTATTTCTCTGAGGATCAGTCAGGTCTGAACCTCTGCTTTTATACAGTTTTTGTGAGTGAGTCAATTGCTGAAGCCAAAGCTAGGATCAGGTGTCTCGCAGAGCTGAAGACTTCTGTCCCAGACACTTAGGGCTACAATCAGGGATCATACAAATAACATAACCTATCTCATCAAGCCGTGGTTTCCTGACTTGAGTCTACAGACTCACCTGGAGAAGTGACATATGAAGGAAGATGCAGGGAAAAGATCTGATATCTGGGAGAGCCTTCAGAGCAACTTCATGTGCTAGAAATGATTCTTGCTATGTTTCATCTGCTGTTGCTTTCAGACCCTGTGAGCTGGAGGGAGCTGTATAAACAGGTTATGCTTCTGAATATATCCCCACATATATCCAAGGGACCTTCACTGCTCTGCTTGTCTCCATTTATTTGGAAGGAAGAGGAAGGAAAAAGTGTTTGATTGTGTGTCAACATCTGAGTCTTCACATGTAAAGTGTTTTCAGGTGCGTGTTTTCACCCTAACAAAACAAGTTCTTTCCATCTTCTACATCCAAACCAGCTCCATCCTCGCCACTGACCTCACCTGCTAATCTGCTTTACACTGCCTAGGATAATTTAATGTTTGACTCACGGGGTATCAGCAAGAGATTCTTAGTTACCAAACCCTGATACACAACCTTAGAAAGGCAYGAACCAGATTGCCCACTGCAGAAATGATATCATAGTCCTGCCTCCCAAAGCAGCCCGTAACTCACTTCTCTTCTAAACATCCCCGACCCATTGTGCTTGATTTGAAAATGCTAGTCACTCAGGGTGGAGTTTATGCCTGACACAGACCAGATAAACTCCAGTCAGCGCCTCACAATACTCTTTTTTTTTTTTTTTTTAATTTAATCTTTAAAAGGACAGGCTGCTGGTTAACTGAGAGTCCCCTGTTTGATTGACAGTATCTGTCAGAGGCAATGAACTCCACTTGAACATTGCCTTTATGTTCCTGTGTAAAGTTGTTCAACTGTGACCCTTCCATCTGTTCCAGCTAATCTGAAAGTCATTTAGGCCCGCTTCTCCATTCATCCCAAACACAGCGCATTCTCCTGTTAACACACATATGCAAAGTTGTCAGGCTGTCAGCCACGTAAGGGCTTTCTTCCCCCCTCTTTTTTTTTTTTTTCCTCCAAACTCCCACAACATCTGTGTATATACATTTCCTTGTGACAATTATAATTAAAAAAAAAAAAGAAAAACCAAATGGAAAATAGCTCAAATCTTACTAATGACTTTAATGAACGTGGCAGTAAATCTCATAGTGTCACTTCAGAAAATATTCAAAGGAGGATTCTTTAAGGAGAGGTCATCAGGTAGCTGACTCCAGTGCTCCAAAGTGCATGTGCAAACCTCCATATTTTAAAGACTGAGACTAATGATTGCCATCAAGAAGGTGTAAGATTTTTACCAAAAAGTGCGTTTTAAGATTTTCAGACTACTACTCATAAACAGCTGTCCAAACCGACTTCARATATCTAAGATTATCATATTCTATTTGATATGCAGTTTGAAAGTGCATATAAACTTATGAAAAAAAGTCTGGAAACTCTTAACAATTTGGTACTCCTCAGTTAATTTCTTCTTTAAAATTCATGTTACACCAGTTGGAAACTATTCCACTAACAATGTCAGCACAGTTAGTATTTATCTTGAGAACAACTGGTAAATAAATCATCTGTTCCCTGCACACAAAGTTAACGTTGACAACAAAATTGACTTTAAATTCAGAAGAATAAGTATTTGTTATGGTCCTGCTCAGATATTGCTGCAAAATTATGAAATACATCTAAGAAAACTAAGAAAAACCCAAGRAGTAATTTCTGATGTGTCCAAGGAGATACAAAGAGAAGGTTCTTACCCAGTCAATTTGTTATTGACACAGAAGAAAATAATAATATACATTTAATCCTTTATTATTCATTTCTGTTACATGCACACACCAAAGCCTTTACAAAAGGCTGATTCACTAAAAAAAAAAAAAAGAATAGCATAATGCCATCTGTTGAAAATTACTTTCAGAATAAAGAGAAAGCTGCTAAAACATATGGAATAAAAACAAAATAACAATTGGAGGGGAAAAAACCAGTGTGGGAATTACTATGGAGTTTGTTGTGCTTCTCAAGGGGACCAGGATTGCATGCTGTACACACTCACACTCTGTATGAAATATTTATTATAGGGAATGTGGACTTCTGGTAGAATCTTGACTTCTTGGTAAATGTTAGCACAAAATGAGTGACACTTGTAGCAAACCTTTGTTCTCGTGGCTGATTTCTCTGACAGAAGTTATACAGAAGAATAGAATCAGCAAAAAGAAGGGAAAAAAAACAACAGAAAAAAAGCCCCAAATCTCCCCAGCCTACTGTTCAGCTCTGTCATAGAGAAGTAAAGAAACTAGACTTCCTATTCATGTATTACCCACTCTGGTTGTCATGCAAGCTTTTTGGCCTTTTTCATTGTACTTGAATGGTGGTAAAGTAATAAAGGCAATGGGATGAACTTCTCTTTTTTTTTCTTTCTTTTTTTTTTTCCACTCACAAGAAAAAAAGTGTTCCGGATTCCTCTTATGATGTGACAGAGGCTCAACAGTGACAGTAGAAGTCTGCCAGCCTCACATTAAAGACTCAATAGAACAAGTTTAAGTACAAGTTTGTAATCTGTGCTATGATTTTTATTAATTTTTTTAAGAAATATGCACTGAATTCACACGAATTGTCAACAGGAAACTGAAGTAATCCTTATGTGCCCAAATGATTTCCTACTATATTGACAGGAATACTACTTGTTAAACCTATGTGTAACAAAGTGCACCAAAGCTGCAGAGCTAATTGCAAAATGCTCAAAAATGCACGTGTCTGTCTTTTCATGCACACAGTCTCTGCTTAAAATACAGAGCCTCTCTGTGCATCTTCATCAGCACAGAATTTAGGATGAGATTCCCCTGCTAACATTCGAGGTCTGCAGGACAGACAGAAATATCTGAAGTAGCCTGGTGTGTGGAAAGAAAGGTCTTTTAGGGTGTTATCAGCTGACTTGTTTTAAATGTCGGCCTGTGATGATGAGTCACACACCTCAGATGTGTTTATCCATCTTCAACAACTTCTCTTCATAAAGGCAGTTGAGACAGGGAGCTCGGACACCTGTCCTTGTGTGGTTTTGACTGATGAATGCAGGAATGCAGCCTTTATTTGCCTTAAATACCATTAATGAAGAACCTTTGCCTTTATTTGCCATAAATGCCGTTAATGAAGTAGCTTTGACAGTGCTCCCCAACATTTCTGGCCTTAAAAACTTGCTGTAGAGACACTCATGCTTGCTGTGATGTTACTCTTCATATCTTCTTGCATTACTGATGGTCAAACCATACAGATTTTCTCATTAACGCAGAAAGGCCTCATTAATAACACAATTAAAATAGCTTCCTAGTACATACCTCTCTTCCTTGCCATGAAAATCATTCTGGACTTCAAGGATGGGTTCTGAGTGCTGTCTGATGTGTACTGAGCTTTTACTTTACCAGCTGGGAATCACTGCTGCTTTCCTTTCACTTAGGATAAGGGAAAAGTAAAATGAATTTGCCATGGCATAGGGCATTAATTTCCAGAGAGAAGATGGCACACAAAAAGAACTAAATTTCTTTACAGATGGAAAAGAAGGTGGATTTTCATCAGTAAGAGAGTTATGCATGATTAAAAGATCTCTTGGGACAACCAGGTCTTTTTGTGTTTTCCCAAAATCTCAGAAGAAGAGTAAAAAACAACAACTACTACAGCACAGTGAGAGAGAAGTTCTAACAAAAGTGATATTGGAAGTCCAAGGAGGCTGCAAAGAACAAACAGCATCTAAAATTCACTCAAATCTATGCATGTCAAGTTTGAATTTTTTGAGTTCCCGTGCCATTTGTTTTTTCCAAATATCAACACTTTGTAGGAATATGTACRAGAATTTCTACTTGATTCTGATTGATTCTGAAAGAAAAATTCATGGATTTACAGTCCCAGGGAAGAGGTTCTGAAGGGAACTGCACAGGGAGAGAAAAAAAGAGAAAACATGGAGGTTCAAGCTGATAATAAATTTCATTTGTAAACATATGTTTCCAGTTTGTATTGAACCTCTGCACAGTCCTTATTGTGGAGAAAAAGATGACTTTTAATTAACCTCCTAAACCCTTATACTTTATAATGCTACCTTTATCTGAAAACAGAACTCATAAAATCATACAAAAATCTGTTTGTAAACATTACTATGTCATCTACTCCATACACTCAATTATGGAAATTACAGATTGCCTTCAAAAGTAGACTTTTAAAAAAAAGTAGAAATTCTTATTATTTGCCTTTTGATCTTTGCCCTAAAAAAACACCTTCAATAAATCTTTTCAAGATTTATTTCACATTCAAGAGAGCCAAAGTGTCCATTTAAATGRAAAAAGAAAGAAGGCAGCGACTTCTTTATAACTATTTGACTCCAAGAGCTGGGGACTGGAAAAGCAATAATAAAAAAATACAGATTTCTGAGCTGACACTGGGGAGCTTGAAAGGTCAATTAGTCCATTCCCTTGCCTCAATACAGCAACCAATGGACAGAGATAAAATCATGCAGCTTCTATTGACCAATGTCTGTCTTGAACAACTAATTCAACTAATTCTACAGAAGTTTTAGGAATAGAAACCTAATATGCTCATCCACAGAGAAGGAGAAACCAGAAAGTGAATTCTTCAGTTTTCATTGCTAATTATTGCAATTTTTGAAAGTTGCAATAGTCACATAACAGAAGTGTTCCCTGTGACCCACAGACAATTACAAAAATCTGCTGACGTTTTCCCATGCCCAGATTTAGGTGTATGGTCTTGGCACTCCGAATTGCCACTGACACTCTCTCTGAGCTGATCATCTCAGCAACTTTTCATCTCATCTKCTTGTAACAAACAAACCCCTAAGAAGGAACAGTTCTCTATCGGTGTTTGCCTCCATTAGTGCTGCTTTTTTTATTTAAGAAATAGGTTCAATCCAAAAGAGAACTGAAAATAAAGACAGGTACATCTCTTGCCCAGGTTTGCCTGCTTATTTACAAATATCAGCAGATTCAGCTACAGTGCTATTTTTGCTAGGGATAAACTGAGCTCCAGGACACCCCCTGAACTGTTAAACAGCAAGGCAAAATAATTTTTCATATTCATATTCAACTCAAAATTAGAAAAAAACCTGGCCTTAAAAACCAAAAGTGGTTGCAGTTTGAATATGATCACTCCACACTAACAGCTGCACTCCATATCTGACAGAAAGACATTTTAAGGCACAAAGAAATCTCTTAAGTAAAGATGTGGATGTACATGCACCAGAGAYTATGGAAATAATTATCCTATCAAAAAAGTTTCATCTAAAATCCCAAATTAAGTTTGGTTAAAAACCCCTATTTGTCACTTGGGGACTGCTGAGCTGCAAAAGAATAGGGAATAGAGGGGATAAAGGATAGAGGGGAATAAACTGTAGTGCAAGCAGAGCCAGTTGAAGGATCACAACACAAATAGTACTAAAAGCCAAGGAAGCTGAAACAGCGACTGAAATGGGATGTAGGAATATCAGTTGCATTAACTCACATGCACCATGATCAGTCAATACCATCATCAATGTCCTTCCTATTTAAGCCTTTAAATTTTTTTGCATGAGTCAAGTTATTTATAATTACTTTGAGATATTTGAGAACTTGGAAATACAGAGGCTGGATGGAGTGCAAGCRTGAATTGATTGTATTACTAACTGCAAAGCTTCAAATATCACATAGCCATMACTTTATTTTACATCTGCTTTAAAACCTACAGTGGATCTTTTATTTGACTTTCAAAATTAAAACTGTCTAGTGTATTTAAGCCATTTTTCATCTTTTCTCTTAATTTCCAGTGAGACTGATTTTTCTTAATGAAAACTGGTATACTTAGGCAATAATATGGCTCCAGGAGCTGTGTCTCCAACAAAATCCACTACTTTGAACAAATTATCCATATTTATCCAAATTAACCATAATTATCCAATCCAGACAATAGCTGGTTACACTGGGTAATAACTGACAACACTATCTGTCTCACTGAATAAATTTCAAAACAAGTATTTGCAAGCTCTAAAGGATGGTTTTAAAACCTAAGTTACAGAGACARAAGTCAGTTTAACACATAAAATTTAATAAAGGAAATAAGAAAAATAACAAAGATATAAGGAAATAGCCACAGTGCTTTACTCACTCTTGAGCTTTACTCACTGGAATATTTGCTACTGCTCCTGGGAGGACCATTCATTGCATGTACATACTCCAAACCCACTTCCTTTCTCCCAGCACAGGACAGGATCCCTCTGGGAAGCGCCACCTTAGGCCAAATGCCACTTGTTCATATCAAGCCGTGGCAAACAGACTTATCTCTGGAGCTGGAACAAACAGGGTGAAGGGCAGAACCGGCAGAGCAGCAAAGATGCTTAGGGTGGAACTTATAGGTAGAGGAAGTAAATCAGGTAGAAAACCCAAACACCAATAAAGGAATATCTTTATGAAAAACATGTGTACACATTTCTTCCTCAGAGACAACCCCACTGGAGCCTAATGGGAGCCCATCAAATGGGTTTGGGGAGACTGTTGAAGAGGCTTAGTTCTCTTTTGAAGCCCTATGCCTCTTCACTTGTCAGACCTCAATTTTCCAGGGATTCACCTGACGTCAGCCTGTTCTTTCACACACGTTAAGTAATTAATTCTCCTACTAATCCTTTGACATTATTACATAGATTTATTACTACCTAGGAGCATTCTGGTGCTGCAGSAGTGCCAACACTTAGCACGAGTCACGGGAAGAGTCTCACAATTGGGCTTATCAAACTGAAAAATGAACACAAGCACAGCCTCACCTGACGAAACTGAAATAACCCAGCCTCCTACAAATATGGAGMAAATTATTTTAGAATAATAGTAGCATCATAATAATAATAAATTCATGCTCAGGAATGTGCAGTTCCACCTCGATTCTGCACAGCCCTTCCTCCAACACCCAGGCAGCAAAATATCAGAAAATTTGGGTTCATATTACCAAAAATTGTTAGGTCTTTTAATCTATTTTCTAGAGCTAACCTGAGATGGGACTGAGTTTTTCAAAAGCTTCTGTCAGAGACTGTGCAGATCTGTAACCCCCACGCAGTCCCTCTGCCACACAGATGTGTCATGGCCAGCTGAAGACTCTGCTTTGCCTGCTGTGCCTGCAGCTCTCTGTAATCATTCCCTACTCTACTATCTGGAGTTACATTTTCTGATAGATTATCTGAGSAAGAAACTACATCCTTCTGGTACTTCCTTTTTTAGGCTTAATTGTCGTAACAGAATTGATTTGGGGAGTGTGTTTGCCCGAGAAACTCCATGGATAAAAACAGCATAGCCAGATTACAACCAATTTACAGCTGCCCAGTATCTGATGCTATTCAAAAGCTCCAGGTTTTGGTGATTTGTGTATTAGTTATCCAATTACTGCAATGAGATGAAGTCTAACAGTCTTCACATAAACAGCTGCTCAATATAAAAAGCCTAAGTTAAAAGGAAAATTCAACAAAAGGCTACTGGGGAAAAAAATCAAACAACTGCAAGTTTTGTTTCTGTCTGTCACTTTAGATTTATTTGTGCAACATCTGGAATTAACAGGTATCTGGACTGTAGTACAACTGCACAGCAGCAGCAGCACTGGTGTCTGAATCACAGCCCAGCCCCAGAATTTGTTTGGGTTTTGAGCTGAACCTTTGCCTTTACGATTTTTTAATTTAAAAAAAGAAGTGCAGACTGCCTAGCCAGATATCTATTACCACCGCACTCCCCTCAAAAAAAAAAAAAAAAAAAATCTACTTGGTAAAGCTCCGTTTAATATATTTTCTTAGAGCTGTGTAGCTCAGTGTAGTGATTTCAAGGGCTTCTCCAGGGGGAAGCAGCCAGCCAGGTTCCGTGACACCGGTCCTGGGAGGCACGCAGAGCAGACATGCACCAGGGTGGGAAACATTGAACTTCATCCTCAACAAGTATCAAAAGGCGACTTCATTAAACCTAAAGATTTTTTGCAGTGAGGTAACAGCTTATAGTGTATTGCAAAGAGATATGAGAAAGGGCAGATTTTTCTTATCTTTTGTTATTGGAATTGACCCTCAGGGTCCTTAGGCCTTGGTGAGAGCTTAAGCAAGCTTAGATCAAGGAAGGATTTTGAAATTGAATTTATTCAGATTAGCAAAACCTTCCATGAGAGGATTTACTCTCAACAAGCTGTTGCCAACTCGGAGCTTAGAAAGCCCAGCACATTTTACTGATTTACAATCAACTTTTTTTTTTTCTTTAAACCCAAGGCTAGCCTCATTAAAGTGTTTGCCATCAACATTCACACAGTATCAAAGATTCTCTGTCAAATGTTTATTTATAGGTACTTTCCTCGCTTGTTCAGATAATTTTCATTCAGATGACGTTTCAGGGTTTTAGGGAAAAAATATTGCAAATAATGATACAGGGGAAAGAGTGAGAGGAGGACTGCAGCTGCAGTAATGAAAAAGTGCTTTATTAAAATGAAAGCCACTTCTCTATCACTACTTCATTTCACCATAAAAACCCATCTAGACTGCAAATAAAACTTAATTTTCACTCTTGCACTTCACGTATTTATTTCAGTGGTTTTAGCCCTAAAAAAGGGAGGTATCCATTCCCATTTCTGCCCTGCAGCCCTGTGACGCACACAGAGCTCTCAGTCCCAGTTGTTTTATTCAGCAGGGAGCAGTTTTACGAAATCCAGGAGAAATCCAAGCCACGTTCGCATCACTCAGCATTTTGCCGTCCACCAAACGGGGTCAGGATTGTAACTCACAGCTCCAAAACCAAATTTGCGTGGTTGGAATCGGTTTAATGCTTGCAGCGGGAACTCTCTCCCTGCCTTTAGGCAGAGGAAGAAGGTGCAGCAGGGAGTGACTTGCTCAGAGACCGCTCTCGGATGGCTTTGCCAACTCCGGTGCCACAGCACCAACACGGACTGGAGAAATGCCTGTTTTAGCAGAACAGAGGTTTGTGCCTGTGCCTAACAAATCAGGGGTGTTTCAGAGACCTGCATCAGGGCTACGGATCCCACACGTGCTTTGTCCAAATTCACACCCTGACCAGCCTGGTGGGAACATGAAGGACGACCACGGCAGCTGGCACCAGCGGGGAAGCGCGTGGTGGGAACTCCTCATCTCTGGGGAGGAGTTCAGGATACAACTGCAGGGAACTCAGCTATTTGCTTTAGCACTATTTTAGTGCCCCAGACAATAATTGAACTACCTCATCCAATTTCTGTTCAGCATGGGCTAAACAGTATTTTTTGTTTTAATTAAAAAGTAAAAGCCAGAGCAATACTAAACCGTTTGTTGCAGCTCCTCAATCCCGTGACTTCTTTCTTGGTCGAACCCTAGTAATGTATTTTGCATTTTAATTCTAGTCCTGAAAATCTAACAGGGAAAACATAAAAACATATTAATATTTTAATTTTAATTTAATTTTAATTACCAGCTCAAATGGTATGTTAATATAAGGTGAAATGGTGCAAGGAACCAAACTGCAGCACTTCCCAAGAGCTTTTACACYGAGTTGATGCAGGAACTATTTTTCACAGGCTCAATTTCCTCAGCACATTCAAATTTCTTTGCATCTATCAGTGCTTATTTTATTTCTCCAGCTAAACATGTTTTCCTCAACTTGGAGCTTTAGGGTTTTTTAGGATAAAAAGGAAGAATAAACTCTAAGTATGAACTTTTCTTATAGTGGAAAATTTTGCATAGTATTTATCCCAAATATGTATCTCATTTTTGAAAAACTAGCAAGCATAATTTTATAAAGCCTCCTCAGAAAAACCTTCCAATGTCAATGCATAAAATGTTTTCACACCTTTAAAGTGCTTGGGGTTTTTTCTTAACTGAAAAATGCGAAAGAAATATATTTATCAAGGAACATTTCTATATAAACAAAGCTCAAAACTTGCAGAAAATWTTGTAACTGCTTGATTTTATTTAAYAATCCATCGTTTTAATGTATTTCTGATTCTGATTGAATTTTGTTCCTTTGAAATCAAAGAATTAACTATTAAGTTTTATCAAATAAAGATCCAGGTAACATTTTTTTTTAATGGAAGCTGTTAAGAGAAGCTACTACAAAGGATTTAGAAGTCAAATCTTGCCTATAACTCCCTTATAACCGGACTGGTAAAGGCACCTGTGAACTAGAAATACTAATAAGATGASATGTGTGCCAACAGTCCTGTTGCCAAAGAACTTTCTTCTTGTGGTTGAAAAGCAAGTAAATGTTCAGTAAAAAATGCATATAAATTTTCTTTGCATTACTGAATAAACTAATTTCTAAAATGAACAAAACTGAATTTTCCCCACAGACGAATGGAATTTTTTTTGTTGTTGTTCCCAAGAGCACATAGGTTTTGCACTAAAAGCAATGTCTGAAAAATCATCTTCACTGTGGCGTGGTGTGTGCTGAGAATCCGCTTAAGGTACATGGGATTCCCCTTTGCCCTCTGCCRAAGTGTGCACATGCATATGTTGTGGGAGCCAGGTTTGGTAACTCTTGCACATTCTGATTTTGTATACTTGCCTAACCCTAAGCCCATTGTCCGTGGTATTAGGCCCGTTTCTTGTCAGAAAGATTACTGTTGTATGTATACTATCTTAAATGGTCTTTTTGTGACCTCGCTCTGTACCCTGAAACAAACGAAGCAGGTTTTTTGGTGGAGGTTCTTTCTCCCCCCCTGCCCCCCCCGATGGGCGTACCAGGAGTGGGGGGAGAGGGGGGTGGGGGAAAAAAAAAAAAAAAAAAAATCATCATTACACATGCGGTGCACCAAGGCACACAGACTTCCTTGTGACCGTATTTAAAGAAGCGGGCACAAAGAAATAGTCATTGCAACTACAATGGGGGAAAGCTAGTATGCATTTCCAAGGAATCACATTTTGGGGAGAATTACAGAATAATTACACATATGCTTAGATCATGAGCATTCAATGAAGCGGACAATATTTTGAGGATTTAAGATGTTGGTGTTGTGGTCGTCTCTAAGAAACCAGGATAATTCAGACATTCAAATGCAAAAATGCACCATTTGGAGAGTGTAATGCGGTCTGTTCTGGTCAGTGTTACAAATTCGGAAAGGATTCCCCGGCTGCAGACATTAGCCACTTAATACTTAAATCTGTTTCCAAATGTAAAGCATACAACAAAAGTCTTTTGCATTAATGAAATGTATCCTAACACCAGTGTAGTGACACATTTCATTAACGTGTCACATTACAGATGTAAAATATAATTACAACAGATATGCCTGTCCTGCAGCTTGATAAAACCCGTGGATGAAATATTGTTGAACTAATTATGCAATAAACCTCCATCTCGGTCCCGTAATTTTYTAGCTGTAGGCTGAGCTAATTTCATGCCAACATACTGAATTTCTCAGCCTGGCAGCTACACTTAGGGGTGGCTCAGTCACATCGATTTGATTTCTGCTGGTACAACAAAAATATCAGGCCATGACAATTGTCAGCCTCTAAATAATTGTTAGCAAGTGCCAGCAGATGAGTGCAAATATATTTTGGTTTTCCCTACCAGCATCACAACATAAGCCATTGCCATTTGGGCTGGCTGTGCTTTTAAATACAGAGAGATGCTACTACATACAAATTCAAGAAACTTCACATTGATTTGTCTCATATTTCATAAAAGCAAAGCCAGTGAGACACTATTTAGAGTACAGCAGAGAACCAGCATCTAACACTATTTCTTTTGATCTTCTACATTCTTCAAGTATATTCCAATACTCTTTAAAACRCAGGGCAGGTTTTGATCTACTTTCTTTAAATGTACTTCAATACCCTTTAAAACATGGGGCAGGTTTTTCTTCTCTGCATTTGGCCTCCTYATAACTGAGACCAAAAGAACAGCATAATCTGTATGCAAACGAGTATTATAGCATCACTCACRTGACCCAGGGTATTCTACAGTCATCAAAGGAAGAATAAACATATTATTATTATGGTATCTAAAATATGCTACAGCCTTAACGAAACAGTGGCCATAGTCTGAAAACATCTCCTCAGATGAGCATGCTGCAGAATTTAGGGGGCTGTGGGTGTGACGAAAGCCTGCTTTGAAAACTAGGAAGTCTGAGAGACTATATGTAATTWTTGATTCTGCAAACATTTACTTGTGGGAAGTCTTGATATAGTGCTAGTTTATGGCAGGAACAGCCTTCAGACTGGGGCACAGGARGGCTAGAAATCCAAGAGGTGATCTTCCATAAGGAGCACCCCATCCTGGCGTCACCACCGCARAGGCACCACTAAGTCGGCTCCGCGYTGGAAGGGTGAGGCACCACGAAATGCAGCCTGAGCAGAAGAGTTACAGCCCTTCAGAGCCTCTGTCCAGGCAATGCAATGAATTTGAGACAATTCCTCTAGTCCCTCTCCCAAATCACAACACCGACATAAAATAATAAGRCCTTTTCCAAGAAATTAAGACAGAACTCCCTTCATTTGTATGGTAGTTCAATTAGCCTCTCTGGTCCTCTTCGATTGTGGGCTTTAGCCTTTTTCTGTAGCATTGAAGTTTATAATTTTTGCTTCAAATTAATCTGATTAAATTCATGAAAGTAAATTAAATTAAACTTACTAAATATATTAAACTAAAGGAAATCCACAAAACTGTCTTGTAAGTCACAGGATTTTAGAACCTGAAGAACTTGCTAAAAATCTCCTATTTGGATCATTCTAGTCTTGAGGGGGTTTAATACTTTTCAGTGGACTTCTTATATCTTTGCRTTTTGTGGGAGAAGAAAATAAATTAATAAACCTCACAAAGGTCTTAAAAACAACACAGAACAAAACACACAAACAAAACAAAAGAGAACCCAAACCTCAGACAACTTTGTGTTTCTCAGGCACTGCTGATGTAATCAAGCAATAAAGTCACTTGGCAATTCACCTGAAGTTTTAGCTGCAGAAATTGTAAATGCCCTTGAAAAATAAACTATCTTTCTATAATAGAACCTTTAGAAAAACATATCCAGTATATATTCAGCCCTTKCTACAAAAAAAAAGGAATTTATTAAATAAAATAGGAAAAAAGTGAACTTCATAATTAAAAGAAATTGATAAACATAGTTACATCCATTGTGTTCTATGACATGAGGATATAAATCTGGCAGAATTCACCCAACATGAATATTTGGATTGAAAATGCTTCTGCTTTGAACATGGGAAGTGGGACAGACAGTTTCACTGGTAAAGAGCAACTTGCCAGTGCTGTGATTCCCCACTGATCAGATTGTGCCAAAGATTCGACCAATGCACCATCCTAAAGGATGGATTAATTTTTCCCAGAAAATTTCCATTTTTCTYTCTAAAATGTAAAACCCAAGGACGTTTTTCATTGTATATATGGTTAATTTGGTTATGTTTGGCTGGCAGCACTCCTTCACATGCATGTTGATTTAGAATATGACTGTGTTGCTCAAGTCTCATTATGTGTCAGCTTGTACAAGCAGCTCACAGTACTTATTAACCATAAATAAMCAGAGAATTATGAGTTAATTACCTGAAAAAGAATGTTTTTCTATCCTTGTAGTTATGTCACACTTTCATCCACTGTAGTCTAACTGCATATTTTTTATGTAATTTACTACATTACAATGACTTTTGAGCAGCACCATGCATACTTACATAGATGTTACCAGAGAGCTGAGGAAGATCTATAAAAATCTTAATAACTGGGACACAAAATGGTTTAAGGAGACATAAGGTTTTTTTAACCAATGTCTTATCAATTCAAGCTACCCTGTTTCAGCAATGACTGAACAAACTTTTTGTTACCYCCTGCTCATTGTCTTTGTGGAGTCGTATCTCAGTCTGGTGTCATTATTCATTACACCTCAAAATCCGGCATGGGGTGAATTCCTGCCTTGCTGCTCCCACTGTAGTGGAAGGATGAGCAAGGAAAATGCAATGAGGAGGAAGGAAAAGGTGGAGGGTTGTCCTTGATTCTCACCATACATCACCTGGAGCTGTCGTTTGCCAACAAATTTCATTCTCAAAGGCCAAAAAAACCACACCATTCCCAAGCAGCCGGTATTCCTTGTAATCATACCAAACGTGGTAGATAACGAATAGTCATGGCTTTATAGCAAACATTTACAAAGTACTCCTAGAAATGTTCCCACCTGTTGATCCTAGACACCTTCCTTTGCCCCCACTAAGTACAATAAGAAGCAATTCCAAGCAGATGTACAAAACAGCCTAAATGGAAATAGCAACCACTTCAGTCTGAGGGGATAGTATTAAATCCTTCCTGTGGTGTCTGCACACTTGGAAGCAAAAGCTCCACAGGCAGTGGAGGTGTGTACAATCATCTGCAAAACCTCACTTTTCCTACTGTGCCTAACACTATTTTGGTGACATTATTGTTAGCATAGCACAAGAGAAGTTGTCTGAGCAGTTTATGTTTTCCGTTAGGATTATTTTGCACTGTGCTGAAAGAGTATGGAAAGGGAAGAAACAGTGAATCAATCAAGGCTCAGCTGTCAGACAAGGGGAATGAATATGGGAGTCTGATTTAATTTCATTTTCATAGACAGAAAAACTGCTATGCAGTTTTGTAGCTCAAGCCTTCCCTTAGGAGACATCTGTTATGTCCTGCAATGCTTTCACTTGCTCCAGCTTTATGCTTTGGGAACTGCTGACTCGAGTGAAGTTGCTCCCAATGCAGGAGCTCCTAGCCCAGCAGCACAGGCAACCAACTCCATGCCTTCAAGTCTCAACTGGAAGTGCTCCATGGGAGGAAAAACATACCTATCTACCAGCAAAAAGAGCAGTGGTSTCTGTCTCAGACTTGCTGGGTCCATGTTGTTRCCTTAGAAAAGCCAGATCCAGTTCRTCCTCTTATTCAGACCASTCCATCCTTTTGRTCAACAGCTRAAAGAATTTCCCTGTTCAATCACAAACCGATTAATCAAATAAAATTTCTGCTAGGAATGCCCAACATCCTCATATGTTTGTTGTTCAGCCCATTAAGCTGATGGGATTGTKCAAGTGAGGACTCTGGTGGAGCAGTTACAGCATCACCTGCAGCTTTGGAAYAGAATCATTGCAACTACAGACTCCCCAGCCTAAACCTGTCTGCACTATTTTAACTGATGTTTCTCATAGCTGAAAGACACATCAAACATGAAATGTATAGGACAAACCAAGAGTTAGCAAAGAAAAAGGATTCTCAAAAGGATTTATTGAGGTCTTAATTCGTCTTGGCCATYCTTTGACACAATCTTTGGTTGCAAGAAGTCTGAAGTTCTCTAAGGTCGATCAGAAATATCCTGTTAATTATTATGGGTTCAGGTCATGGCCAGGTCTGTCTGGCACATGAAATCAATATTTTACAGTAAAGGATGTCATACCTATCCTAACCCACCTACCTCTTTGTTAGGATGCTGTTTGCAGATGGTCCCTGAAATGTATTGGAATATTGGACAAAACTGTAACCTAGAAATGTTTGGAGTTACATCTCTGCCCAGCACTAACCAGCAGAGCCCTGCTGGGCTGAGTTCATTCAAATTGCCTGAAGGTGGAATCAGAGAAYGGTCTGGGTTGGAAGGAACCTTTAAAAAAGATCATCTAGTCCAACCTCCAAGACRAGCAAGGCAATATTTATGTGCCTTCCAAATACCCAAAGCATGAAACGCTGCATTCACATTTGATCCCRATACTCTGAAATCTAATAAAACACCAGTCAAAGGCAAACTGGCAAACAGTTGAAATAGAGGAAACCTGTATGACTTCCAGTTTGTTATAAACACGTAACTGATGACCAAYCCAAAACATACAAGACAAATTTCTCCACAACACCATCTTACTGTGGCACAAAGGACTCTGCAGCTCTCCGTAATTTGGCTGGCTTTTCACGCTTTCCCTATTCTTCTAGGGAAATCTTAAGCCATGAAATTTCTTTTTTGTTAACGCAAAGACATGGTAATGTCGAGCATTCATGACCATAAGCATGGAAAATTGATGAAATTACAGTGTGTTCAGGAAAATAATGCGGCGATGACAGAAAGAATCTCTGCTTGTATCTGCGTCCTGGTGGCAGCTTTTTGAACAGGTGAACATTTTTTCCTCCCTCTGTGCAAAACATCTCCTTGCATGAATACATCAAATAGATGCCCAGGGAGAAAGGTCAAAGGGAAATAGTCACACAAATAATTAAGATATGAAGAGACAGTGTATTAGGTTCATTAAAGCTTTCCACTGTCTTATTCAGTTGAGGTGCACCTTTCAACTTGACACAAGATTGTGTCTGCAAAGTTCTATAAAAATGGAAAACAACGGAGCTGGGCTTATTGCTGCCACAAAAATGGGAAAGGCAGAGTA
Organism: Amblyornis subalaris; assembly: GCA_018881555.1. Taxonomy (NCBI): domain Eukaryota; kingdom Metazoa; phylum Chordata; class Aves; order Passeriformes; family Ptilonorhynchidae; genus Amblyornis; species Amblyornis subalaris. The sequence goes on from JACAXG010000192.1 coordinate 791,628, forward strand.
TGGATAACAGGGTAGTCCTCTTCCAGATCTCCCCACAACCTAGCAAAGGCCACCTGGAAGCTTCACAAGCCATGTTCCCCATCTTCTGGGCACTCCTGCTGGGTCCCAGCTTTGGTCCTGCAGCTACAGTGGGWTCTCCACACACTTTGCTCCCACATAGTGGCCAGGTGAATAAATAAATAGATGAATACATGAGGCCCAGTGGTCATACAGGACAGTGCCTTAGGCTTTTCTTGAAAGAATCAAGAATTGCTTGAAAAATTAATTACACTAAGAATTCCATCAGTAAAATCAAAGGCTAAAATTAAACCCAGAAGACTAGGGGGAAAAAAAGTTAAATGAAACAGGAAGGCAAACTGGAGAGAATGAATACAGGTGAACACCCTACTATAAGAGCCTGCCAGGATCCCCTCAGACCAGGGACAGCACTTGGCTAAATCTCCAGTCCCAGCTCTCCTCTCGGTGGGATTTTTTCCCCACAAAGAGTGTATCCCTCAYTTGTGTGTCAGTGTGCCCTCCCTGGGGGCAGAAACTTCACTGCTAAAGAGCAAAGCCCACAAGCTCTCTCCCCTTCTGACCAGCACCTAACTTYCAACATAGACCAGCAATCTAGAGTGCTTGGTCATAAACAGAAATACTACCCCTTCAAGGAGGGGATTGCTGTGCTGCAAAGGTATCCATTATAGTGATTTCTGACACTTACACAGACAGGATCTCCTCCTCTAAGGGCGGCCCAGGAAAATCTGCTCTCTCCTGTTTTCTTTCCTAAATTACAGCTGCAAAGAATCACAATGACCATTCTGGAAATGTAAGATCAACCTGACATTAACACAGTTTCTTCTAATTCCAGTTTWTCAGGGCAGGAAATACTTCCAGCAACTCCTTTGAAATCCTACTAATAATTTGTAGTCTCTTACAATTTTCCAATCTTATGTGAATTTCTGGACTTCGGATTTTCTACAAAGGCGTCCTTTCCCCAGGCAGACAGAATACACYCATCTTTTATGTGTCCTATCTGAGCAGCAGGTACAGGAGTATTTAGGAAGGAGTCACACAGTAGGAGACTCTCTCCCATGCCCTGCATAGCTTGGCTGCAGCTACTGAAAACACAATCAAAGGCTAACCTGCCACTGTTTGCCTTCTCTGTGGGATTCAAAAGGAAGAGTTTATGTCACTGGAGCTCGAACCATATTCATTTAAGGTAAAAATAAATGCATAACTTAATTTCCCCAATGGGTTTGGTTGCTGCAGGCTGACACAAGCCTAAGATTCAGCTTTGTTTTAAAGCAGCACTTGGTTTGCCACAAGTTTGCTTCTCATCCAGTCTGTGGGCAGGGACCCTGCAACAAAATCTGCTGTTCCCTGGCCCAGTTTTCATCTCCAGAACCAGCCACCTGAGTCTGACACATCCCAAGGGTTCCTCGCTGGGATTTTCCTGAACTTCTTAGCCAAGCAAACACAGGGCTCAATTTATGGCAGTTGCCATCATGCTGCTATTGTTTTAAAATCATAACATTTTCTTGTGCTTTTTTTTGTTAAAAGTCACATCTTAATGGTTTTCTGCACAGGTCTGAGGACCCGGGCTGTTTTCTTAAAATCTGAAATTCATCTGTTTTCAGAAGGCTCCAGAAGCAGATGTACCTCACCTCTTAAGGTCTGCCACAAACTGGAGAGAAGCAGYACCACCACTCCAGATCCCAAATGTTACACAACTTTTTCACTTGGAAAAAGTAGGAGCGAAGCTTTGCCGTGTAACACAGTCATGCATTAYCTCCCCCAGGCATTAAGCATCTCCACAAAGCACGAGGCAAATGCCAGACAGGGAGAAGTCCTGTCCTGCCCTCCCAGCACACGAGCTAAAGGCAGGGCAAGCTGCGCAAATGCTGCAGGAATTGCAAGTTATGGCTCACTTAAGCGGTTTCTTCCTTATCATCGCTCTTTGTTGTGCTCATGCTCATGTTGCCCTCTCGTGGCTGCTCTGACGAAGCAGGCCCTACCTCAGCCCTCTGTGAGGACTGAGCTGTGATTACAGATGTATTTTTGGGAGTTTAAGACCAGCTGTTTATCCCTAAGAGTGATCCATTAGAGCAAGAGTTTTTATTCTGTTAATTCTACCAACAGCCTTACTTATTTCATAGAACYGTAGAATGGTTTGGGTTGGAAAGGACCTTAAAGATCACTTAGCTCCATCCACCTCCCCTGCCATGGGCAGGGACATCTTCCACTAGCCCAGGTTGCCCGGAGCTCCATCCAACCTGGCCTTGGACACTTCCAGGGAGGGGCATCCACAGATTCTCTGGGCAACCTGTGCCARGGCCTCACCACCCGCAGAGTAAAAAATTTATTCTGAATATCTAATCTAAATCTACCCTTCTTCATCTTAAAGCCATTTCCCCCTATCCTGTCGCTCTATGTCYTTGTCCAAAGTCCCTCTCCCCATCCCAGCTCTCATCTGTTTCCACACACCCTCACATACACAGCACCCTCACTSTCACATTGTACAGCACATTAAGCACGTTTATATAGATTTTGCTGGTTTGCTCCACTGCTTTATCCCAGCAGGAAAATCCGAGGGCCCCTCTCACTGACATCAGTGAGTTTCCTTACATCRAGTCCAAGCAAGGGAAGAACCACAAGTTCTCCACTGAAGCTCCTCTTTGCCGTACAGGCGTGAAGCCATGGGAAACGCTGTCCAATCACAGACCCTGCAGAAGTCAGAAGAAGTTCCAATCTGGAAGGGCACCGCCAGTAAACAGCATCCAGGGGCCCCGGGATTTTTTATTCAGGCAGTGACTGCCACTGTCTCTTGTCCCAAAAGCTATTCAAGCCCTCAAAGCCCTACAGCTTCCTCTAATACCCGCTGATTTCACCCGCAATTAGCTGGCTTACTAAATGCTCTGGAGATGAGCCTTAATCTCCTGGTGGTTCAGTGATTAAGGTAGAAAGTGTGAATAAGCTCTTATAATCAGAAAGTGTTGTGAAAAAGAACGCTTAATATACATGAGGCATAGATACTGTATGCAAAATAAACTCTGTTTCAGCAACAAAAAAGAGCATCGGGGGAAAAAAAAAAAAAGCAGTTTCACTTCTGAGGGGTTTTAGGTCTTACTAAAAGCTGTTTAAGTAAATTCAGGAAGACTGATAATTGCTGTAGGTGGACAAAGTGCCAGAAAAAGGACTATCCAAAAATATATAAAATTGTCAGAATTAGACAAAACCCACTATCGATCCGTCTTGTGATGTAAGAATATATTGAAACTATTTTTCCCCAACTGTTTCTAGAGCAGATGCTGTTGCATTCCTCTCTGTAAACACAAAGAGAGAAAATAAATAAACAAACAGTGTTCACAAATAAGCACAATCCTCCCGTGCTGTGTGACACTTACCAAGAAAAATAATGCACACAGAAAACAGGTATGAAGGCACATTAATTTATAGCCCCATGAAAAACTAGTAACAGAGAGAACCTTCATATAGTTGCTAAAGCCATATTAAAGCTTCTACTTCTAAAGCTTCCAGGTAGACAATGTTTACAATTTGATTCCACCATTACTTAAAAGATTCAGAAAGTTAACTTGAAGAGCTTCCACTTCAAAATTCCCATTTAAATATTTCTCCCTGTAAGGTTTGTCATTTCTTAGAGCTCTCACTTCTGCAAATGCATGAGACAACACACAGCAGGTACCTGTGGACAGTAAATGGAGTGAAGTCTCTTTGGTCTGGAAGGATGGAAGAGGAATTAGAAAATGTCTCAATTCTTCCCAGTTCATTTCAAAGCAGTTGACAAATTTTTCTGGGGGGAAAATTAATCTCGTTGGTTGGCAAGGCATGACTTATTAAAATATTCAGAATTACAAGTCCATGGCTTCATCTGGGAGATAAAAGACATCTTCTGACCACTCCTAAGCTTTCCTTTTTGAGACTGGGCTGTTACTGTGTGAACCCATAGATGTTTTTCCTCACAGATTACTAATTAAAACCTGAATTAAATCTACAGCCAGAGCRACAAGTTGGAGGAGGAGCATATTGGAGAACCAAGGGCCACCAGCAGCAAGGAAGGACCCATAAACATGGGGTGCCTTGGGGAGCTCTTGGGTGGGTTCAGGGTGATAACTTTACCCCAATAAATCATTCCAAGTAGAGATATGGTCTTTCCATTTTCCTTCAGCAGGAGGAGAAAATTGGTGAGTTTAGAGTGAGCATGTGGTTGCCTCTGATATTTCATAGCATCATCATCATCATGGTAGAATTATTTTCTCCACCCCTGCCAAAACAGATGAAATCTGATCTCAATCTGAAGCAGTCAGTGGCGGATGAAGCACTGGAGTGTTCATAAAACACACAGGCCAGCTCTCAAACAATGCGTTTCATTGATAGGCAGTGGAAGTGGGATTTGGTTTCAGAAGCCAAATCCTCCCCCACAAGAGGAAACATCCCTTTTTCTTACATGTTCTGGCAAAACTCACTGTGCAGAACACTGCTGAGAAACTGGGCAGAGTCTGTAGATTCACGAGGAGTGAGAACCACCTTGAGCTTTTTTGTCCCTCTCCCTGCCTTAAGCCATCTGTGGCTGGCGGAACTTTGCAGCACTCGCTTTGATTTTGATTTAAAGCTGTCCTCAAAAAACAATTTAAAATCCTTTATGAACGAACCTTGGAATACAGTAGTCACTCCCAGCAACTCTGCAGCACTTCAGCTGAACTATAGCAAAAACAATTTGTCACAGCAACAGCTGGAACAAGATGTGTCAGCAAGATGAATGTCTTGTTCGTGCACATTGCAATGCTGATCCGGACTGGAGGGAAAAAAAAAATCAGTCCTTTTCCAGTGCGTTTTAGGCAAGAAGAAATAGTGGTCGTTTCATTTCAGTGAAGATGGATAAACGTCTGTATCTTCTCAGATTTCTTATAATGATCCCTGGCTAAGTAGAGCATAAAAGTCCTGAGCCAAGCCAAGTCTATTCATTCATATTCTCAAGATCTTTAAATAATATTCAGGCAGATGTTATCCAAACRTCCAAAAATCTCCATTGGCCTGGCTACCTCTTTCTAACATAAGTAAATAGAGGAACTGGGCTTTTTCAAACTGCTCACTCTGAGTTTATATTTTTGATTTCAGGTTTATTTTCTTGCAATTATTTAGCATCTACTTTAATTGCCAGGTACTAYCCCTACATAGTCTTACAAATTGCTTGGGTCTCAATAGCCGAATTAGRTTGTTCTCATCCTGTGTGGCAGGCTTTTACATCAAAATTTCACACACCCTGCTAAAGTAAGTGTGGTTCTGTAAAAGCAGAGGACAGAGCACATCTTTTACTTTATGGAAGTTAACATTCACCTCTGTCTCCAGGCATTAGATAAGACCAGAAGCAGACCAGTCTCTACAGCTTTTGGCTCTGTGCTCTCAAAACACACTCATTGAATCCCAGAAAAGGAAGAAAAAGCCCCAGTATTTTTGGACATGTACCAAACACCTTGTGGCCAAATGTGAGTGAAGGCAAATTTTGCCTGGTTTTAAGTTTTGTTTTGAAACATTTGGTCTGACTCTGCAATCCTTAAATTTTCTRTTTACTCCCTGCAACCACCACCCTTTGCTAGCAGCGTTCTTACTATTTTTTTCTTCACTAAGTAAATTTACTTATTCTTTAAATAAGTMAGCAAACTTGCTTATTCTTTACTAGTTAAACTTACTACTTATGTGTATGCACCTTTGTTATCTCACTCTTTCCCTCAGTCCATCTRTGTTCCTGGACCTGGTTGGTCCAGGGCACTACTTTAAGCTGAGTTCCAAATCATGTGGAATTTGAACTTGACTGATAKGGGTAAGTGGATAAAGAATACTTCTAGTCTGAGAGAACAGAGAAGGCAGAGATGCCCCATATGACTTTTGCCATGACTAGAAGATGAAACCATTGCAACCTCTTGCCCTTGGCTCTGAGGTGCAGGAGAAGCAGAGGAATAGAGGGAGGCATCTCCTGTTATAAATAGATTTATTGCTAATTCATTCAGTAGAATTCTTTTCATCCTCCTTCTAGTTCCTCCTGCAACTAGTTCCTCCTTTACAACTCTCAAATACCCCAAACATAAAAAAGTAAATTAGTATTATCGTGAACAAGTTTCTACACTAATTCTTAGACCTAATATACATTTATATATCCATCTCTTATAAACATCTGTAAAGAGTCATGTATTATGAAGCTGTAATTCCATTCTTTCAGCAGCACCAGCATACAAAATCAATATTAAATGCCTTTCTGTTAGCTTTCCTGACTCACAGGTATCACAACTCTCAAGATGTTTTTTTCCTAGGATCTTAATCCTCCATCCTGCATCATGGATTTAGAAGGAGACCAGATAACAAGGGCAGCTGCCTTTAAACTTCGTGTGCTTCTGTATTGTACAACCTTGTGTACTGTAAAGTCAGTGCAAACACACGCAGGCAGCTTTGCTCACGTTTTGCCCTTTCACACTTCAGGAGGAAGTTTCGCAAGATTTCTGCAGTACACGAAATATCACAAATCCAGTCAAATCTTCCTGCTTTACGGCTGCTCTCCTAATCAGCTTTGCCAGTTGCATCCATGCAGGAAGGATCCCACTGCTGATTCCCTTGGACTCACCACCCCCAGTCCYCAGAGCAAGGGAGGACAGGGTGGGAGTGTGCCACCTCGGACTGTCTCAGTGTTAAAGATTTGGGGGAAGTAATCGGGATCAAAAGGCATTTGCTTAAATTAGCTTAATTATTATTATATAAAGCTCAAGAAATCTTCACAAGCAAGAAAGAACTTCCTTGAAATTTTGAGCTTTGAGGGGTATTCAGGCCCTAAAAATTTCCAAAATCCTCCTCATAATTGGTTTCGTCATACATATGTCATTAGAAATCCTCCCCGGTGTATTCATCCAAAATTTAAAAAAAAAAATAGAAAATTCCAACTTTTTGCCCTTCCTGACAGAAATCATTCCATTTTGACCACCTGATGGGCCCTTGGGGTTAATTAGAAAATCCCCATCAAGAGCTCAGAGGCCAATATCAGCTGTCAAAATCCCACATTCCCCTCTTTCACCTCTTTCAAGTGCAAAACAACCTGTGTCTGAAGATGTGCCAGAGAATAAAAGGGCACACCACAACCACTGTGGGCTCTGACTTAGACCTATTCATGGCCTCACTACTATGAATACAGCAAAATCTCAAATGAAAGTTTTAATCTCCCCACTGCATTCAATCCAAAGAGAAAAGGGCTTCCCTTTTAACAATTTCCCCCCTTAAATCTTTTGTGTCGCCGTGCTCCTGAAAAAGCTGAGATTTTGCTCAGCCCCAGCGAGGGCTTTTGCCATGGAAAGCGCTGCACCTAACCCCTTTGTGCTGACATAAGAGTAAAGGTCTGCTCGGACCAAAAGTAACTCATGCAAAAGGCCTTCAGAGGGYCTAAATACAAACGGAACAAGATCAGAGTTAAAAGTGCAGGCATCTGATCTCGCCCAGCTTTGCCTTCCGTGCTCCCTTCCCTCGTTCCCAAAGGTGCGCGGTAAACGCGGAGATGAGTGGGGGAAAACAAACAGTGGGGGGGGGAAAAAAAAAATCAGATGTACCAATGCTGGAAGATGAGGACAGAAAAGTCCTGTTACTCCATGTGCTGTGCATCTCCATGTCTCTCTCCAGATCAGATGAGATCTCTCTCGTATGTACAGGTGCACGCACCATACACGAGTGCTGCTAGAAAGTGCGGTCTCGCCGCTGCTCTGCTTTCCCTTCCCTGTGAGCAGAACTCACAGAAAAGTCACTAATAATTTAGTTTCGCACTCGATTTTATGAAGGAAGGAAAGCAGCAAAGGCTGTGATTTCATTAACTCAGCCACGTGCAGGCACATGGATGGTGTGGGTGGCTGCAGAAAGCCGGAAGAAAGAGTAAGCGTCTTCAGATGTGCTACTCCATCTTTTGGGGTTTGGGGAGGTTTTATGCCATTTCACCACTAAACACACCTTTCATCCCATTTTACCCAGAGCAGAACGTTTCTTCCCGAGTGCCCCCAGGCTCCAAGCACCACCCTGCCCCACTCTTTGTGCCCAGCCCCTCTCACCGACGCGGTTTTATATCCTTCGGAGGGACCGCGCTTCCCCCCCTGCCCAGGACGCCTTCCCTCCCCTCCGAGTGATTATTGTTTTGTTTTTTTCTCCTCATGAGCAGTAACACCTACATTGTATGGGGAGAGACAGCGAGCATTCATACCCCTCAGAAAGCCATTCACTCCAGGGCAGCTGGAGAGGCTCAGTGTTCGGCTTGCCCTCTTCACTCTTGGATGAGTTTTGTGCAAAGCTCGGGCTCGGAGTCCTTTCCCTCCCAGATCCGAGCAATTAATGAGAGGTGGAAAAAGGAGAGAAAATGTCGCGGKGTTTTGTCTTGCTCCACAATTTGTTCTTTTTATGTTTGTTTGTAGCTAAATTATGTTATGTGGTTGCCCTGGAAGGATATAAAAGCGCACTTGGGGAGGAAAGAGGAAATTATGTTTAATTAATTAATATGTCCTTGGGCTTTTTCTTTTATATGAAAGGCTTGGAAACGGCACCTCCTATTCACCCAGCAGTGAGTGGAACTGCTGCTAGAAGAGAGACCACTGGCCAAGCAAGATTAGGGGTGTTTTAATGTAGTATTGCCCAGCTTTGGACAGTGGCTCACCTCTTTTCACAGAATGCAGACCAGAGTTCTAAAGGTCCTAAGAGGCTGTTAAAGACTTTTGTCCCCTGAGATTTGTGCTGTACTGACCAGGATCACATTCTCAAGTAGCTCTATGGCCCTTTGCACAATAAAGCCTGTGAAAAAAGGTGGAAAAAGAAGTTTAAAAARTAACCCCCCTCACAGCTTCTCCCATCTTCCTGCCTCCTTTCCACTTTATTTGCTGTTGATGCAAAGCCACTGGATTTTCGATTGCGTGTTATCATCATGCTTTATTTTTATTAGAAATGCACYAAATACCTCCCACCCTCTCAATATTCCACGGGCCACCCTTCACTAGAAAGTTTCCATTTTAATGTTCTCTTTAGTGAACAAGTTCATATAATAATGGGATAAACAGCGTGGTTTTTTTCTGGTRAGCCAAGCACTGAGACCAATGAATTTGTTTTATTGTTTTGTTAGTGATAATATATCATTTGTTTTTAGGAAAATACAAAAATAATGTAAAGATTGCCATCACTGATGTAAAATGCAAATAAACACCATGGATGAATTTCATTCTTTGATTCACCTTGAGAGACCTTGAGAGTGTTAAGCCACTGAAATAGCACAGTGTAATCACACTGTAATGAATCCAGCATTTTTTAATGTAGATATCATGGTGCAGCCATTTCCTGCTGGTGGCCAAGGCAATGTGCTCCATACTCAAATACAACCACTGCAAAATAATTTTACCAGAAAATTGGTCAACAGCAAATGCTGTTATGCTGTATATGATAGCAAAGTCTTTTTTGTCTTCCTTTTGCCTTTACTAATACTAAAATAATAACAAAATATAATGAAATAATGACATCTTTCATGCTAACAATAAATAATATGAGAACTAATTACTACAGAATACCATTTTGTCATGCTGTTTTCCAGAGTAACATAGTATTTTACTATTTAAACCTAAAAATAAGGGTAACCAAAGGCTTCCAGCTGATTTAGAAGGCTATGCAGCCTTGGCCTGGTTGGCACTGGGTGGGAATCAGATATATCACTGTCAGCGAGGAGTAACTGTCAAACATCCAGCAAAACCCAGACCACGGAACTCAAAAGAGTTAAAAACTCCTTTWTTATTCAGATTAACGAGTCTCTGCTCCCATTTGCTGTTCTGTATCAGCAGGTCTCTAATTAYGTAACAAACAGGATCCCAAAACACAACTTAGTAGCTTACTTATATCTACCCTGCTTAGGGACTACTTACACCAGCTATTAARGGGAATGAGGTATTCCGGTAACGTGGGAAATACCCCATTCCTGGAAAAACTTCCGCACATTGCCATTGCCCGGACAAATGGGGGAAAAGAAAGAAAGAGGAGTCTGGAGGCCTCACTTAGGTGGTGGCTCACTGTGTCAGGTGCTGTAAAAATATACAACAAATGGGAGTCAAGGGAGTTTTTAAAAGTCAACTTAATTGCACATGGGAGCCTGGACTCCCCAACAGCGTTAGAGGAATAGACATGGAGTTGTCCACACCCTTGCAAGTAACAATTAGTTTCAGCGCACTACACTCTGAGAAAGTGTTTAATGGACTGCTTGGCTGCTGAAGGAACTGCTGTATGGGATGATTTATAACTGGTTTGTGCATACAGCTGAGTGGGGACGCTTGGTCATTTCTGTTTGATCGTTTATACCTGGTCCAGTTTGTTCTCCCACCTACCCTTCCATGGCATGTTTTCTTACAGTGTCCTTGTCAATCCTGGCCAAAATAGGAGTATTTTAGCATCATCTAACACCTCCATGTACTGAGCACATCCAGCCTGCAGCATGGCCCCYGGTTTGCTCTTTGCATTGCTTGCTCTTTCTCCATAGCTTGTATAACCAAGCAGAAAGTCTCTCTATTCAGTTTGAAGCTATGACTTCATTTCTTTCCATCCTCTCTCTTTTTCTAGATCTTGAATTTATCAGACACCATTAAGAATTAGCAATTCCCCTTAATAGCTGGTGTAAGTAGTCCCTAAGCAGGGTAGATATAAGTAAGCTACTAAGTCGTGTTTTGGGATCCTGTTTGTTACATAATTAGAGACCTGCTGATACAGGACAGCAAATGGGAGCAGAGACTCATTAATCTGAATATAAAGAAATATCTCAGGGACAGTGTTTRTTCTCAGGGGTTTTTTTAGGTATTGATTGGACAATGAAGCTGCCAATTAAAAGATTTGGGAGATATGATGGAAACACAGTGGTGATTTGTCACTGGTCACTACAGCTAAGCTAAAATCTAGACCTCCATATAGGTCTTGAAAACCCTGCGGGAAAAGGAACAGTATCAGCAGAGCTGGATGTGTTGAGATATGCCCAAGCAAAGGAGCCACTCTGGCCTAAATTACAACTCATTTGTCCATATGGCAGGATTTTAACAGATCTCTTACATTAAAAGCCACCTTTTCATCCTGTCAAGGAAAAAAAGCCCTCACAGGATATGTCTACATGGACACTTTTACCTGTTTTCAGTAAATGATTGAAAGTTCGGTGAAAGTCGCACACTCATAAAATTTTATTGCAGGTTTTACCCAGTTACTTTTGGCCCACAGAAAACTTGTATTACTCTATTAATAGGATAAAAATATTAGATTCAGCAGTAATATTCTAAATATTGGTCCTGTAAGTTCTTTTTCCTAAAGCTTTTGAGGATCTGCCTGCTCAAAAAAAAAGTGGCTCTTCTCTCAGAAATGGGTTTGATCAGCTCTGACTCTGGTACCGAAGGGAGGTAGAGAATCAAGAGTTCCTTTTACTTGGATGCTTTACTGGATCTGTAACGGAATCAATAATCTGTTGCTATGACTTTAGACTCCTATTTAGGTCACAATTTGAACATCACTGCCAAAACTTCCTCTCTGGATCTGATCAGTACAACCCTTTCACTCTTTCCTAGTTTCTACATCCTTTAAGTGGTGAATGGCACTTTTTTTTTTTGTGCATGCAAAATATTTTACCTAAGATTGTGCCACAGGTATGACAGAAACTCCACTCCCTCCAGGAGAGGTGGTYTGTCAAATAAAGACAACTTAGTGAAAACTCTAAAGCTCTCTGTGTCAGCCACAGTGATGAGCACRAAAACAATAGGTAAAGACAAACTGAGCCAGGCCTGATGTGACAGAGAAGTGCCAGGGGATCTGCCTATTTGCAAAATGTCTCGTGTTTCCATGTGAACACTGCTGAGCAAGCCGGTGCCCTTGCTCAGGAATGATTTAATTTATATGCCCTCAGAATGAGGTCATATCCATATCATGCATGATCTCTATTAGCTTTACAGATGCCTTAACCTGAGAAGGTTCAAGCTCTTCAAGAGCTATTCATACTTGGCAGATTGATATAGTAACTGACAATTCACTGCCATCCAAGTGTATCTGGGAGCACAAAGCTCACATAAATATTGTCGAGCATATCCCATTGTCAGTTACTCACTTCTGCCCTCCAACTTTCCACAGCCCTGAGAGGAAGATCATTCCTCTCTGTGTCGTATGTGTGACTGACCCAGCAGACACGAAATTGTTTCCTTTTCACCAGGAATGAGCTGTGCTCAAGATGTCAGACGCGGGTTTGTTTGACCCCACCCCACAAACAATGTGAAACATAAGAGCATGTGTGGACAGAGACTGGCGAGAAAGCCTGAAACASCTTGTAATGGTGTTTCTACATTCAAAGAGCTCCAGGAGGAAGCATGAAGACCTACCTGATATTTTTTGTTCTGCAGTTTCATAGCTGTCCTGCTGTTTTCCCAACCTAAGTCCTCGCCAAAGACAACTGAGAGCAAACAATAGGGTTTTCGTGCAGTGGCTTTCCAGCCCAGAAATGCCCACTTGGTCCTTTGCTCTGGATTTATTGCATTCACCTGAGCCCCCCTCTCTGTGTGACAGCTCTCAGATAGAAAGGCATGAAAAGAACAAYAAAAGATGAGAGAACCAGAAAAAATAAGTATGCAGAACTCATGGCTTTCAAATTTAGCCTTAAGGACCAAATATTTCTGACTGATAAGTCTGGTTGAGGAAGGTCAGACACCACTCTAAATTTTAATTGCCTGACATGCACCTCTCTCACACTCTAATTTAACCTGAAAAAAGCAATCAAATTAGATAGGAAAACTTTCCTTTAAGCTGTAAGCACAAGTAGTTTAATGTATATTTCTGGTGAAGTATGGAAAAAAGTAGATCTGTGACTTAATTGTCAAAAAACCTTCTTGATGTAAGTACTGTGAACACTATAGCCATTTCTGATGGAAGGACTAAGAGAGGCTGGGTGAAGTTTATCCACTTAAATCSTTTTATGTTGCAGATGGGACCATGAAAAGAACCCAGGAGCTCTGGTGCCCYGTACTGTCTCCAGTGCATCAGGCAACTCTTCCTTCCGCTGCGTCAAGGTAAACAGAAGTCTTGAATTTGCCCTAAGTACTCATGGCTGATTCAAATGGGCACATTGCATTGCCCAGGTCAGTCAGACAAGCGCAGAGGCTCCGTCTCATTTGCCTTCAGCCTCCCCAGATTAAACGATCAGACCCACATCAATCACTGGGAGTAAAAGACATGGAGTAATTGGACTAGGAGGTTGTCAACGGACTGAGGGCTTCTGTTCAGAAAACAGATGTCTTGGCTTTTTCTTGGTCTTGTTTATTCTTCATAAATACCAGAGCAAGACGGCAGAGTCACTATTATCTCGTAACAACGTTCTGTTAATCAGGCATGTCATTTGCTTGTATGGCCCAACCTTCTGCAGATCCCAGGCATTCCCCTTCCACAAGAATTAACCACAAAAATACTGCAGCGTAGCTGCTTTATGACCATGGATAGGATCAATTTGTTTCGTGCTTTCAGACACTGGTCTTGCAACAGCAAACATACAGGCACTACAGCAGGCTTTTTTACATAAACAAGGGGTTTTGACCACCGTCTTTCCTTTTTSAAGGCAGTTTGTCAAAATCTTTTGCCTAATTCCCAACTTGGTGTAAAGACAGCATTCAACTAAGGAACAGCACATCCTTCCCAAACAGCTCTGAAAAGCAATCAACAGGGTGAAAGCCAGGTTAAAATTATAATTACACCAGGATTGTAGTATTGGTGGGCTAAACTCAGGAAAGAAAAGGGGAAAAAAAGAAAAAAAAAAAAGAGAGAAAGAAAAAAGGCAAAACAAAATCAAGAGTTAAAAGCGTTAACCAAAGAATTTAAGAAATAAACATGAAGATACACATTCCAGCCTAAAGTCACATCCTGGCATAGAGGACCCATGGGCTTATGCAATCAGGACCAAGAAGGGGATGAGGCAGGAGAAACCAGACTTCTCCATGCAGCATCAGCCAGCTGCCAAACTGGGCCCTGATGGGAAATGTCCCTGTAGGCCAGAACAACACCACTGGTATGGAGGAAGCCTCAGCAGAGGATTTGACCCAGACTATGCCTGCCCAAAACATTCACAAATACTGAAGTTCAGGTGCAGCTGGCAACACACTTACAAAACCATGTTTTCCATGTGTGCACACACTTGCAGATGATTTACAAGTTACAATATTCCTGCCTAGAATGCAAACAGTTTTTACAGTGCCATTTGCTTTGGCGTAGCTATAATCCGTAGCATCAACTTGATTCCTCCCAAGTATCTGGATTCAGAGGTTTCACCAGGAATAGCCACTGTGAGCTTCCTCAGCCCTTAGCTGAAGGGGGTAGGTGGCACATCCCCTATCCCCGCTGTCTGTGCTTGGAATCTTTAGATGTTGTCGGGAGCAACTGAACTGAGAGTGAAAATCTTGGCAGTCTGCGGCTGGGGGCAGGTTCACCACAAAACCCTGACATCGCTGATCTCAGTGGATACTTTTAAAACTCAAGGGAATTTAAGTAACAGCCCAACTTTCCTGCAAATAYTCAACTAACTATAGCAAATGCAGACCTGGAGATTGCATCCCACTCTTCATATGAACACTGCTCCTCCCTAACTGCATCCTGACATCCTTGCTGGAACGTTTATATTTTGCTTAATCAGGGCATGTTTTTTTCTTACTGGCAAAATGTCTACAGACTTCAATAAGAGCAGGATTTGGACAATTTTTTGAAGCTTCTCACTGCTGTGTCTTGTGAATTTTACACGGTTCTGTCCTCTCAGTGGACCCAAACGTGATTCAAAACYAGTCTCGATATCTGTGTGCAAACATAAAATCCTTTGTGAAACAGTCRAGCACTACAGATGTGTGGATAGTGAAGAAAAAAAACATCAAAACCAAACCTTACATAACATTTCATACATGCGATGGAGGTGCACAGTATTTCACCCGAAAACTCAGGAAAAAATGGGATGTGATAGAGAAACGTTTGTGTGACTGCACATGGGTGAGTGCAGCTCTCCATCTATTGTCCTCTGTAAGGGTATGCTTCAGGTGTCACCTCCGAAAGTGAAATGTTGGAGAGACTTGATAGGAAGGGAAGCAAAAAAAAAAAAAAAGCTTTTTTTCCTCTTTGAGCCTCTGCTTGGTGTCAGCACTGGTGTCAGACCCACTCAGTCTCCTCCCTCACCACGCTGAGGAGTGCCTGTGGCCGGCAGAACAGGGATCTTTCATTCCCGTGTATCCCATGATAACCAGGCTTTCACACAAACGGCACTCACATTTCAAGTGCGTTTGTCTCTCCCAGTTCTTTTATCTCCCCACAGAGCTTCGCTGCAGTTCAACATTTACTCCACCTACACGGGGTGCAATTTTACTTAGGCTCCATTTTTATTAAATATCAAAAATTGTAAAGGGTGCCATTGTTCTGGTTACTGAAAGCAACATCAAATCCAGAAATGTGAGTGTAGCTAGACGCCAGAACACAGGGGTTTTTCAGGAGGGTGTCAGACTCCCCGGTGAACAAGTTTAGCCTTCGGTTTTGCACATCAGGGTTGGGGGGAAAAGAAATGGGTTGAGGAGCCCTATAGAGGTGCTTTTGCTTCCCTGACTTCTCACACAATATTCTTTCAAATGAATTTAAGGCTTTTCTTGTCCAAATCCCCGCAAAAGTAACCACACTGCAGTTTTTCTACTATTATGCAAATAGATTAATCAGCCAACGCTCCAGTGAGAATTAATTTATATTTGAATCAAATGAGGCCTTAGATTCTTTATAACCCAACCCCCGGGCCAAGGCCTGGGCTAGGTAGCAACCTCATATTATTCATTTGACGAAATGTGAACTGACATAAATACCATGGCTAACTTTCAATCCGATTACCCCGTTACCTCCCATCAATGCTCTCCCAGCCATCAGCCTCCAGCGTCCCTCCTTTCACCAGCACAGCCAACAACTGACAACTCCTCCCTGATAAACAAGCACCCACGCTGCCACCTCAGACCCCCACTCTTAACCCATCATTCCTGCTCAATGGCCCTTATTCAACAAGGTACTTTATTTTGTTTGTAGGAATCGGGGCGCCAAACAACACAAAAATACTGTTTTGCTGGGGCTGTGATTCAAAGCTGCCCTTTCAGAGCTGCTGAGCACTTGAGGCACGGACAATAAACATCCAAAAAAATATGGGAGTGTGGTGTCCAGGCATACGTAGATATTTATACACATATGCACACATTTAATTTAATACAGTCACAGACATCTGTTATCTTTCATATTCTCCTTAACCCTTTAAAAATCCCAAACCAATGTTTGGGGCTACTATGTCCAAAGGTCAATGTAAAGTGAACCCACATTTTACACAGCACCCTTATACTAAACTCATGTTGACAACCACTAA
Organism: Amblyornis subalaris; assembly: GCA_018881555.1. Classification (NCBI taxonomy): domain Eukaryota; kingdom Metazoa; phylum Chordata; class Aves; order Passeriformes; family Ptilonorhynchidae; genus Amblyornis; species Amblyornis subalaris. The sequence goes on from JACAXG010000192.1 coordinate 808,048, forward strand.
ATTCTTTCTATTGCCTTGCACAGGAACTTGTTTTTTTAAAAGGCTTCCCCCCCCCCCTTTAAAACTGTAAGCATTTAAAAAGCTTGGCTAAACAATCCACCAGGTGTGAGAAAAGCCTTTTCTGCGCAAGCAGCTCTGTGTCAGAAAACCTACACTTTGTAATTAGATTAGCAAGCAAGGACTGAATAGCTCTGATCAAAACATCCCCCCTCTGCATATTGTTTATAGTGCATAACTGATAACTAAGCTTCTCTAGTCATGGTTAAAATCTACTTAAAAACAGGAGTCCTGTGCACTCTGGAATTTGAATGAAGAGGAAAAGAAAACAAAGTGCACTTTCTTAAAAAGCTATATGTAATGACTTGGCTTTCTTGCTTAAACAAAGCTTGATTTGAAAAGATGTCATAAAACAAACCCTATGATTTACCAGCAGCTCCTCATAAAATCATCACTTGAAACACAGCCAAGCTAGAAAGTTAGAGATATATTTTTTTACCTTAAAAACACACTTCCTGGTGAGCAGGCTGGGGAAGAGAAGGGAGACAGACCTCTTGGCCACATCGCTCTAGCGTTGGAGAACATCCCAGATCCCTGCCAGGAGAGCCAAAAACTCCTCAGCCCAGGAGGATGACATGAGTTGTCTGTCTTTGTGGATTTTTTCCATGTGGCCAGACAACGTAGTTGTGTACTGGAGTCAGTTTCCCGACGTAAAGAGCAAGTCTGAAATGTGCTGACTTCCTGGAGACACTAAAAGTGGGGTGAGAGRGAGTTGCAGTACCTTAGAGAGCACATCGTCCCTACCTGTTCCTYCAGGGGAAAGGCTCACACTCACCTGGACGTGGTGCTAGATGGAAAATAAGGTTCTCCCTAAACCTTTCCTACAGTGCTTATATACTTTTCTTGTAGATGGTGAGATTGTTTCACTGTCCTGTTTCATCTGCCCAGAGTGCAAATACCCTGGGTTCGAATTCTGAACTCAGCCAGTCCAGACTGACGTCAGTTCCCTTTTGTACTGGGGGGCCTGAAAGCAGATGCAAATCCTTGTAGGAATCAGTTTTTCCAAAGAGAGATCTCTGATTACTGGTTCTTTCTGCTAAGGTCAGTACACCTCATAAACCCCATCGTTATTTCATCCTTCTCAAAGCWATCTTCTAAATATTAGGGCTGGACAATCTGAACTGAGATCGAAAAGCCTTCTCTTTGGCTAGAGGACACTGTGGGAATTGCAGAAGATAACAAGAAAACATCCTCCATTTTTCCTCTGACACATCTGGAAACCCTTGCCATGCGCCCAGCAGGGGATGGAAACTTTTCCACCCTGTCCTGCTCCAGCTTCTGCTACAGGCACAGCAGCAGGGAAAAGGCCCAGAGGTGAACTGCCTCAGCACAGAAGTCCAGCCTCAGTGCTTGACCTGCCACAAGAGAGAGGGTCTGACCCAGTCAACAGTTTAGTCCTGTCTCTACACGTTCCCTCTGTTGATTTATTTTTCTGTAGGAGCAGCAAACATTCACCAAAAAGGGAGGATAGAAAATTTTTTTTGTGTGATACCATTAGGGAAAGTTTGATAAAGGTTGATAGGTGAGGGATTAAACTTCCACTTAAGACCTAAGCCAGAACTATTTAAAAGACACTAGAGAGATACCCCTTATCCCAGGACATCCATGAATCAGGAGGATGCAAATGTAGCTTAAAGCTGCATTAAATTCCTCTCTTCTGACCTTTCTGGGTCTGATGAGTCACAGCCAGAGTATGGCTCCTCAAAAAGAGCCCTGTCCTGTGCCAGGACAACATGACCTTACCAGATTTCAAGTCCAACTTTAAATCTGCTAAATCCCACCCAATGCCCCTSAAGACCTTTCTAGAGACACAATATTTGATGCTGTCCACCCTCTTACGTTTTTAATGGAAAAGGAAAAACTGAGAGAAAAAAGAGACAAAAATCATGACATGATGAGAGCCAAAAACGTGAATGCAACCACTAAAACATGGGTTTTGTTAAGTAGTTCTCATTGCTACAGGTGTGCCAAGAAACCTCAGAGAAGCTGTTTCGTCTTATGAAGATCCTATTCAAACATCCTGGCTGTCTAATTCTAAACTTCAGTTGTCTTTGATATTTCCCCCTGCAGTAGCAAAACACTCCTGACAAAGTCCTGAAAAGAGACAAGTACATTCAAATTCTTCTAGGGCTTAACCCCACTGCATTGAAATTACCATGAGTTTTGCCCCTGACTTCAGCCCTGACAGAACAAGCAACATTCTCGGGCCAAAGGCATGGGGAAAAGCTTTTCTGCAACTTTCTTTACATGCCCACGCTCTCCTTAGTCCCAGAGATTTCCGTCTGCTTTCAGAAAGCTGAAGGCATAAATGGGCAACACATTTCACCGTGTATCTACGTCCAGCCTCATGGCTGCTGGAAAGCAGACAGGGCCTTTTTTTCCTGTTTGTCAGAAAGAAACACAATTCTCTGAGGAGGGATGTGCTTTCTACAGGTCAGGGAAGCTCCCAGGAGAAAGGCCTTGGCCGTTTCAGGAAAGATTCTCAAGGTCAAGGACCTCATCAACTTTTCTGATGATGAAATGGAAGAGCCCTTCATCTCGGGACATCAGGAAGCTGCACTGCTTGCACAGCAAAGCCCAGAAGAAGGGTGGTCCTGTTCTAGTCTCCAGGATGAGCCAAGGGTTTTCTGAAGAGAACAACTCTTTCTCACAAGTGGAGATCCAGTGGAAAATGTGCTGGCTCTGCAGGGAGCCAGTCATCCTGAATTCAGAGACCTGCCCTTGAGAATCCTGARGAGATGCCCATGATGCCTTGTCGGACTATGAAGCTGTTAATTCCTCGGGCATTATTGCTCCTTGGTTTTCTGTACCTGAAGCACCTCACTTGATGAAAGCATCCCCAAGGGACAAGAGAAATGCATCCATTTCTATTCATTTCACTTTCCATTTTACACGAAGTGACTGGGAGCAGAGCACATGGACCGCATGGACTCGCTGACAACTCATCACTCATTTCTCAGTGGTTCCATGAAGGCAAACGATGAGGGGTGAAATTCATCATTCTTCTGTCAGAGCTCCGGAAATCAAACACACTCCTCATCAACATCTACAAGAATAGCTTAGTGTTGCTGGAAACCAAGAATCCTGTCTTTAATGAAGAGGTCCACATGTTTAGTCTCATCCTGTACGGATACAGTACAGTTTGCCAGCAACTTATAGACATGAATATAACTGTGCTTAGGGCATGGTCTGAACAGAACCATTTAACWGCAAATCCATTGCTTTCATGCACAAGGTCACAAGCATAATACTTACAGCAAGAAATCACTAAATGCCCAGGGAATTTGATGATCAAAGACCTCAGAACTCACATTTTATTTTTTTAAGATATTCCCCCATTTCGACTGGGAGGGCCTTAGAGTATCCCAACAAGGAAATTTTGCACTTTTGTTTCCTGAAGAACTGTCACACAGTGTTTGGGTTTCCCTTCCTCCCTTATCACATGGCTTTGGGTCCCACCAGAAGATGTACAGGTTAATCCTTGTCCAAGGACCTTTCAGCCCCTTCCACATAGGACTCAGAGAGAAAAACACTCTGCCCACCACAGCCGCTTTCCCCACTGAATCACAACATCTGAAGGTATTTTCACCTAGAAGGATTGAAGTGAGACTCCCAGCCCATCACCACCTTTCTGGCTACCAGCACATAGACTGGGGAAGGCTTTCCACTGGGGAARGTATTTCCAGGCACCTAGGCTCTCATCAGCATCTCCCTCTTAAACCTTCCCAGGGAGACTTAAGCCCAGAGGAAGTACAGCATCAGTTGGCCGGCATGGAAGAAGTCAAGGGATTGAGGGTTGATGCTCTAGTCCTTTTAAGAAAAGGTGTACAAACTAGAGAAGGTCCTGGTTCTGTCCTATAGGGTGGTTAAATACTAACTCTGCTCTTTCTCTGAGAGACTGAGGAGGTTCTTATGTGATGCTCCAGAAGGAAGAGGGGTAGAAAGCAGCCTTGTAGCAGGCATCAAGAAAGTGTGTGGGCTCAAGGACCCTCAGTTCAAGGTGACAGCAAACTCTCAGATTTGCTACAATCCACCCCARGAGACATTCATTCTCCTGCTGAATTGTGCTGAGAGTCCCATACTCCAAAGAAAGTTGTCCTTCCTTTCATAGCTTGGAGAATGAGGAACAGAACTGGGTCTTAATGAGTGGAAAAGTAACGGGATCTTCAAGTCCCAGCACCTGAAATTGCCCACTGCATAGAGATTTCAGTGGATTAGAAAAGCAAAGGATCACAAATTCAGTTTGCAGTGAGGAGGTTTTAGCACTGTTAAGAAGTGATTTGAAAGACAAAAGTATTTTTAATTCTCTGACCTAGTTGAGCAACCTGAGAGAAATACATTTTTGAGAAAATAAATGGGAAATTTTTGTGTTCTCTCATCCCTCACATTTCATCTGCTCAGACTAATTTGGAAACACTTGGGGCAGAGACCACAAGCAAAGCAAGCAGGACCTTGTCCACCAGCATCTGAAACCCAAACAGCCACTGACCAATTCCCAGCAAGTATCCACTGTGCCAAGTAATCGTGAAATTAAGGCAGCAAGTAAACCATCATATTGTATTTTGCAAATCCTAGCTCTCCAAAATGTGCCCATCTTAGCTCGTGAAAGGAGGTTGTGTGGTTGTTTATTAGACACATCAGCGGAGAAGAAAGAAGAGGGATTATTCAACCCCAGATTATTTTTTAAAAACAAAGGTGGAGGTTGGGGAAAGGATAAAAGGACGAAATGGACAAAAATAATCAAATTTGGAAGAAAGGATGCAAATTAAACAGGCTTGGAAGGAGTTAGTAAAGCGCAAGCAAGACACAGAGACTAAACTAAAGTTAATTACTTTTGACATGATCAGATCATCTGGTTGCATTTCAGGCTGCGTGCACTCCGGGCTGGCCAGCGTGAATGGCTGAGGGAAAAGAAAGTAACTCTCCCCTCCAGGTCCCTTTGCCAAGTCTGGGCTGCGCGCTCTGTCCGAGATCCCTCTTTCTTTGCGCGGAGAGAGAGAGGGGGAGAGGAGAGAGAAACACAGTTAACCACCTGTCAGGGCTGAGGACACAATAAGGCAGCCCCCAAAAGAGCTTTTCATGCATGCGTAATATATTTGTTCAGCTATTCACTTAATGAAGCTGATAAATGTGATGCAAAACAATAGTCAAGTTAATCTATTTAGTAAAATGTTTTGAGACTCTCAGGCGATGTTAAGGAGGGTAGTGTGCTCGGGGACATTTTCATTTCAATACGCTCATCTCTCCCCTCTTAGGGGGGTTTCAAGCAACCTATGTGAATATAATTTCTTATAAATGTGTCTTTAATGGGTTTAATTCACCCTTGCCAGCTGTTTTTTTAGCTATTTTGTAAGAGCAAAACAAACGTGCCAGGCTTGGAAAGCTAGTTAAAATTAGTTTCGGTCACTGGGGCCAAGCTATATTTCCTGCAAACCATCTGCTTGATTGGCACAATAGAAGGATTTTCAAGAAAAGGGGGGATCTAGAAGAGCTTTGAACGAACCAACAGTTACTGTTCCTTGTGCTTGAATTCTAAAGGTGAAGACTTAGGTGTCTTAATACAGCCTCGCCCCCGCAGCCTCCATTCAAGCTGCCGGCGCGGTCGATGAGCATCGTTAGGGAGCTGGGACACGCCGGGGACGGAGCATCCCTCCCCCTCTCCCGCCGCCCGCTCTCCGCAGGAAAAAAAGGAAAGGGGTGTGGGGGGGGGGGGGAAGAAAACAGCCCAAAATGCGCGCACACGCGAGTTTGCACCGCAGCTTTGGGCAGGGACAAGCGGGGCGCTGCGGGGCCGGGCAGCCCGTACGCGCTCAGGGGTGCGGAGCGGGGATCGGCTGGTCCCTTGTGGAGCGGCTCCCGGCTCCGGGGCGGAGGGAGGGACGAGGAGTTGCGCTTCCACCTGGCTGCGGGAAGCGGCCCGGCGGAGGCAGGGGCTGTCCCGCCGAGGGTGTCCCGCGTGGGGCCGCGCCGTGGCGGTGATTGAGACGTCCGTCTCCCGGGGCCGGGGATGCGGGAGAGGGATGGGGCTCCCGAGCGCGGCCCCGAGCCGTCGGGGGGGCGCCGGCCCGGCCCTGCCCAGCCCTTTGGTCTCCGGATTTGAAGTGCTGGCTCTCCCAATTTCATGCGGATTACCAGCCTCGGACCGGGACACACGCAGCTTCAACCCCCACCTCCCCCTCCCCACCCCTCACCCGCCGGCAATTTTGGGTTTGGGCTCTTTTTCCTTTCTTTTTTTTTTTTTTTTTTTTTTTTTTTTAACGTAACAAAGAAAGTGAGTGACTTTTAAGAAATAAATTTGAAGATAACGACATTAAAATGAATGGCAGGAAGCACAAAACTGCCCGAGCATAGGTCAAACGGCATTAGTCACAGGTTTTATCCTGAGACATTAGAATTCCCTTTCTCTTAAATGATCACTGCCTTTGAAAAGAAACTTCCAAAGGAGATCACTTAAAATAAGATCCTTTCGTCTGATTTCTTGGTTTCTTATGGTCTATCTTCCCTTTCAATAGATGTCTAGTCCCTTTTGCCGTGGTGCTTAAGGAATTCTTTATGAGTGTGCTCAGACGCATCACAAGGAACCGGGTCCACGCGTGCCCCAGCATGCGTTTGACCCAACCTTCCAGAAAATGTCAGCCCCTCTTTTTTAAAACCAGAGAAATTAGCAGCAGTTGGTCTATAGTGAGACAAAATGCCCCCAATGTATATGTAAAGAAAGGAGTAAATCATCTCAAAGGAAACGTATAATGACTGTAAAAAAACGAAGTGTTCTCCGAACAGCCCGGGCGGAGCTCAGCTGGGAAACGCCGGGATCGGGGGGCGGCTGCGAGAGGAGCAGGGAGCAGGGGACGGAGACGGGACCAGGGGCTGGCGGGGTGCCAGGAAATTATTTTATTGGGAAAGCCCCGTTCGCTTTTTCCGTGCGCTACCGTCCCGCTCGCTTGCTGAACACCACCCTGMGAGCAGCGCCGTGTGTGGACGGGCTCGAGATAAGCCGGAGCGCCGCGGGTGGGGGCCAGAGCAGAGCCGAGCCCGGAGCAGGGCGGGGCAGCCCCCGCTCCCCCCGGCACCCCCCGACACCGCGGGGCCTGAGCGGGGGCGGGGGGCAGGTGCCGGGGACCCGCCCGCACCCCCGAGCCCCCTGGGCTCTGCCCACGCCYTCCTTCCCCTTTTTTTTTCTTTACCTGCTAAGCATCGAGACTTACAAAACTGTGGAGCGGGGGGGGGAAACTCCGGCGAGGTTTTATTTCAAAGTGGGGCTTTCAGCCAGCGGAGCTTCCAAGCCAGCCTTCTGCAGGTGCTCGTCTGCTGGGGGCCGGCGTGCAGCACCGGGAAAGCTTGTCAGGATCATACAATTTCGAGGGCTGATTCCGTCCTCTCTAATAAATAACTTTTTGATTTGAATCAAGGGAGAGGTTTAACAGACTTTCTTTCTTCCCTAATGTGATATAAATCGCAGATGCACTTTTATTGAATGGTTAAAGCATCGACATGGAGATAATCAACACAAAACGTCCGGACAAAAACCATCGAGAGAAATAAAGCTGGTTAATAAGATTTTTGAGAAAGCTTTGTGTTAAAAAGTAAAAAGGGAAAACAGCTGAAGGTGACAGTTAGTTCATGGTTAATAGGATAAAGGCTGCATGGTTGAGCTGCACACTTCTGCTTGCAAAGGTTCAGACACACCAAAGGGCTGAATAGGGTGCTTTTAAAACATAGGACATTTAACACATCTGTTATAGTCTTTAACAGAGAAATCAGGTAAAACCACTCTCAATAGTTGCTTTCATCACCCACCTCCAAAGGAAACTAACTACACTTGCGCCTATTTCCATATTTGCCACCGCAAGCAAAACCCCTCTGCCAGAAAAATCCCTGTTTGCCGCTTTTCCGTCAGACGATGTCATTTGTCCCTCGCACCAAAGTTAGGGGACTGCGGGCTCTGCTGCACCGAGCTAATACACCTTCCGAAATCCCGCACACGCCCGCAGATGAAAAGCGACATCAGGTGAATTTGGCTGCTTCGACCCCTCGACACCGGCAAAACCGGGAGTAGCTCGGACAAACTTCAGCCAAAAGTATCCAAATGCTGCAAACGCTGTCTTCATTTCTCACAGCTGGAGGGTGGCGATTGCCACTATTTTTAGTGTAGATAAGCTTAAGAGGAGCAACAGACTGAGAACCCGAAGTGGGTTGCTCTGGTCCCACAAAGCTGCTCAGATCTCTTCTGTGTGCAATATTCAGATTTTGTGGGAGCAGAGTTCTTATCGCCCACATCAAGGCTCACATTTCGGTCCGGTCTGGGCAAACCTCGTCACAAGACGTTTACGACGCTCGGATCTTGAAAGGAGAGGTTGACACAGCAAGTATGCCTAATTTCGGACCTTTGATGTGCAGATGCAAAAATAACCCCATCTACACGCACTAATTTTGCCTCATACTAACAGCAGGAGCAGAATACTCTCAAACCACTGTGGGATCCATCCTCCAAATATGTTTCTCCCTCAACAGAGCTTAGTTCTACGTTTTCTAATTTGTATTTTCAAATCCACAAAACCCGTGCTTTTCTGAGAGCCCACAGATAAGTTTATATGAATATTTATTGATTTATTTCCTAAACTCAGCAGGGGAGCGGCAAATAAATTTAGTGCTTTCTTTAAATAATTCCCTTTCTACGAGGCAAGATGTCATTCGAAACTTTTAAATAGGCATTTAATTAGCCTGTGTGTGTTGCCTCTGAACAAAACCCTGCTGGGAGCCTTTGGAGCGCTGTATTCCAAAGAGGCGGTCAATATGCAAAATTGATGACTACACTTTCTTTGTGGCGGGGCCATTGTGCCCCGGTTGCTTATGAAGTCTAATCCAATCATAAATTGCAGCCCCGGACCAATGGAGAAGCCGGGAGCTCGCCCTGAATGAAGCTCAAGTGGAGAACTTTGTTGAACCCCATTGTTGGGGCTGTCACTTTTGAAAGAGCCTCAGCGGGGCTGACCACTATAAAACCCATGGTCCAGGAGGAAGGGGCAGAGAGAACTCCGCCAGACTCGCTGGCTGGATCTTTACCAACCCAGGTTTGCAAAGCAGAAAACAAAAGCAAACAAACAAACAAGCAGGCGAGCGGCCCCAGCCCGGCTCCGCGGACGGCCMCTGCGATGATGTTCCCCAGCCTCATCGCCCCTCCAGCCGTCTACCCCAGCCTGCTCCGGCCGACCCCCACCCTCACCTTGCCTCAGTCGCTGCAGTCGGCTTTTTCCAGCCATTCCAGCTTCCTGGTGGAAGATTTGATCCGGATCAGCAGGCCCGCCAGTTACCTGCCCAGGACTGCCCCCCCGCCCAGCATGTCCCCCYCAGCCTCGGCGGCCAGGACGGACTCGGGGACGCCGGAGCTCCCCGGCTCCACCACCGCCGGCTCCAGGAGGATCTGTTCGCCACAGACTTCCAGCAGCGACTCCACTTTCCTGAAGTTCGGAGTGAACGCCATCCTCTCYTCCACGCCCCGAGCCGGTAAGCGGGGGGAGCCCCGGCCCCGCCGCCGGCCCGCGGCTCCGCGGACACACCGCCCGCAGGAGGGGGGCSACGGGCGCGGGGGCAGGACAGGGAGCCGGTTCAGGAAAGGGAGGGAGGAGCCGGTCCCGAGCTGCAGAGCCCTTCGGCATCGCTCGTGTTCCCAGGGCGAGGGGCAGCGCCGGCGGGCGGCCGGTCCCGCTCCGCCGCAGCAAGGGCGAGGGGCGCAGGCGGAGGGAGGGGTCCCGGGGACGAGGGGTCCCAGAGCCGTGTCTCCCGGCTGACCCTGCTCTCGCGGGTGCCGCTTTGCTGGCGAAACCAGCGAAGGTGCCGCTTTTCCTCGGCGGTTCCGAGTTCGGTCCGGCTCTTTCCTAACAGTACCACCACCGCCTTGGTGTCCAGACCAAGCGACAGACCCAGCCGCGTCGCCGGCCGAGTCCAACCGGTGGTTACCCTCCGTTTAATTTAATTTTATTTATTCACTAGAAACCTCCCCTGCGTTGCTTCAGAGCGTCCCGCCAAAGACTTTCTCCTTTCCGTACTTTGAAGGATCCTTCCAGCCCTTTCTCAGATCTTCCTATTTCCCAGGTAGGTGTTTGGAAGTCTCCCATTCTGCGGGCGGGCCCCTCTCCCGGCACAGCCCGGAGAAATCCCTCCGTCCCCTCCGTCCCCCCCGCCGGGGTTATGCTCCAGTTCAGAGGTTGGAGGGAGTACAACATTCAAGCATCAGTCGCGCCAATTTGCTGCCCGATTTAGCACAGGCAGTGACTGCCTGACATTCCCTGCCCGCTCCCCGCCCTGATCCGCAAATTAGCCGGGATTGTCACGGTCCCGAGGCGAGGCGGGTCCCCCTCCCTCCCTCTCTCCCTCCCTCCCTGCCGGCCGCCCGGCGCTGTGGGTTTCAGCACCACGAGGAGCGGTCAGCTCCCGCCGCTCCCGCGCTCCGCGCCCGCGCAGGGAGGCAGGGAAAGAGGGAGGGAAAGGGGGATGGAGGCCGCCTGTGGGTGTCCCCCAAAGCTTTCCGCCCCCGCCGGGGTACAGGCGGATCCAGCGCACTGCGGGAGCGGCGGCACTGCCCTCCTCCACCTCCAGCGCCTACTCACCCTCCCCTCCATCACCTCCACCGCGTACTAACCCTTCGCTCCTTCACCTTCCCGGTTAGACCATCAAACAACACGGAACAGGAGAGAAAGCAGGCCGCGGGGGTATGATTCTTACGGCACTGAAGTATTACGATGCTGAGAGAACAATTAAAAAAAAAAAAAAAACGCAACGAAATCTAATTACACAAACAAGCTATTAATTTAAAAAGAAAACAGGGAAAGGGAGAGAGCAAAAAAAAATAACCCAAGCTCTTCTATTCATCCTCTGGATAATGGAATTTGCTTCCTTTCTCCAGCATGTGAATAGCCTAACAAAAACAACTTGAGCTTTATAAATAGCTTTTCATGTCCATTTAATGAAAATGATTTGGGGAAAGAGACGATTGTGCCATCAGTATTCTCCCGAGGAGCCTGGCATGCCGTTGTGTTTAGTTTGAAAGTGTAAATCTCTTTTGTTCCAATAATATATGGCGTTAGCTGCTTGTCCTCAGTCTTTTTCTGTTAGTTCATTACTACACAATTACCATTCACGCTTCATTAGCATCTCTGTCTCTCTTGGGGAGGTTCCCCCCCTCCTTTTTTTTTTTTTAAGGCGAAACTCTGCCCTTTTTTATCATACTAATGCCATTGGGAACCAGGCAGTGTGCTAATTAGCTGTTACTTTTCATGTCTTCGAATTGAATTCTCCAACTTTGGAGGGGGGGGGAGAGAGAAGAGATTATTATAAAAAGATGAATACTGATTGATCAAAACTGCATCTGAAGAGGAGCGGTTTTGTTCGGAATCAGAAAAGTCCTCATTTTCATCTCCAGCATAATAAAGCATCTGAAATGATAAAAGCATCTGAAAAAAAATCAAATGCTTCTGAGTGGGAGGGAGAGCTTTTTTATTATACCTCTGTCTTAGCCGGTACGCCTCGCTTTGCCTTTTCAGGCCGGAGACCTTTGAATCTCCCGACAAAACCGGCCACCATTGACCCATTTTCCACATTTGAGTTGATAGATCTAATCCCGGCCGTCGCCGCCTGAAAGGGGGACGCTTGGTTAAGCCTAAAGCTCCTTTTCACGGCCCCAGGTCGATGAGCGCCYGCCCGAAGGGCAGGGAGGGACGGCGGGGGCCGGTCCAGCCCTGCTCAGTTGCTCTGTGTCCCTCCCGCAGCTGCCTCCGCCGTGGTGCCCATCCCTGGCACCTTCTCCTGGCCGCTGGCCGCCCGGGGCAAGCCCCGCCGGGGGATGCTGCGCCGCGCCGTCTTCTCCGACGTGCAGCGCAAGGCGCTGGAGAAGATGTTCCAGAAGCAGAAGTACATCAGCAAACCCGACAGGAAGAAGCTGGCAGCCAAGCTGGGCCTCAAGGACTCGCAGGTGAGAGGGGCAGCGGAGCCAGGAGCCCCCGCTGCCGGGGGCAGCTTGAGAGRAGGGGAGGAGAAGGGGATGGGAGCAGGGAGAACACCCAAAGCAAGTTACAGGCAATCAACAGAGCCAAAAAAGGCACGACTCCCAGCTGAGTGAATAGGGCCACAGCCTTATTGCCCCCGATCCCTCTCCTATGGTCCCCCGAAGATCAGATTCTGTGGTTCCTGTTGGCTTTAGTTGTGGCCTGTGCAGGGTTTCAAGAGTGCAGCAAAAACACCTTTTGTGGTCCCTGTTTCACTGAACCGTTTCACTTCTTTGTTGCTTTGTCCCCCAGGTGAAGATCTGGTTCCAGAACAGGAGGATGAAATGGAGGAACTCCAAAGAAAGAGAGCTCCTCTCTTCTGGTGGCTGCAGGGAACAGACCCTTCCTACCAAGTTCAACCCTCACCCAGACCTCAGTGACGTGGGCAAGAAATGCTCAGGAGAGGAGGAGGAGGACGAAGTTCCCCCTGTGTGCCCACCCAGCCCCCGGCACCCCTTGACCTACCACCAGTCCCCAGAACACCTACACCTGAGGGACAGACTGGACTCCCAGATGTCTCCCTCCCCATCCCATTCYAGCAGCCCCAGCAAACCTTCAGACTTCTCAGACTCAGAGGAAGAGGATGATGAAGGGGAAGAAGAAGAGGAGGAGATAACAGTCTCTTAGGTCACTCGCCTGCCCCTACCGTCACATGGGGATACTGCAAAGATGTAAATAACACAGAGTGCTATAAATTGAAGAGGTGCTGTCCCACCCCAATGTCCACATGCTTCTTCAGGGCAGGTTCTTTTTCACAATAGCTGCAAGAATTCCTACTCTGGTATTCCCTATTTGTTGCCCCATGTGGAGTTTTTCATGTTCATAGTATCTGCCAAACTTTTGGTAGCTCTCTCTGCTTAACAATTCATATGTGCTCGATTAGCTACCTTCTCCCAAGAAAACAGGCAGCTCCTGGCTTTACAGCAGGGAGGAAAGGGATGGGAAGCTTCCCTGGTGGAAGGGAAATTGTTTTGCACCCAGGTAAGAAGGATCAAGAAATACAATATAGTTTCTGTGTCCATTTTTACTCCTTTCAAGTGAATTTCCAGCTATTATTAGAATATCAAAATCCTGAAGACTGGTCTGATCTAGCAACCCTTTCCTCCAAAATAAATAACTCTGAGGGACACAGACCAAGCACTGCCTCCCTCCTCACCCCAAATAGCACAATATACGTGCAACAGATCCATCGACATCCCTGGAATGACTTCTAAGGTATAATGCAAGCTTGCCCTGTGTAACAGAGATCTTATATATTTATGTTTTTCATTTTAATTTATGCATCAATATTGTGTTCAAAGCACTAACCTTTTGCCCTCAAGTTTGTGTTTATTTTCCACTCTGCTTCTGCTCTCCATGGTGTGGACAGAGGAAAGTGGATACACCTCTTTGATTTTTAACTGAACTTTGCTGTCTTTGCACAGCTTATATGAACTGTACACTATTTTGTACACTTACTCTGTATGGATGTTTTATACCAAGGTTATTGTCAATGAATATAACAATGGCTCAACAACACTTCTCTCCTTTTTTGTTTTAATGAAATGACAGCTAAACCACAGGTGAATGCAGCTGTTTAATTGTGTAACTTATAAAGAAACACTTCTATTTTGTATTTTACCATGTACAGACTTTAAATATGTATATATATTAAAGTGGATGATTGTCAAATAAAAGAAAAGTAGATTTCCAGATTTGATCATTCAGTAATACCTGGTTCTGGTTAACAGGTTGTTGTGGCTTGTGTCTGGGAGAGGAAACTCCTTTTATCAGCAGTATAGTTATTCAATAAGAATTTATCAGCTTCAAATTAAGTAACTTTACAAGAACATTTATCTGCTTTTTAACTAGGGAGCAACTCACCTGCATCACTGACTAAGATAGTACAGTTTGTAGGCTAGGAGCACAGAATTAGACTATTCTTACAGGGTACAGATACAGAATGAAAGAGATAAGATAACTTTTCAGCCTCAAGTCCAGTCAAGGATCACTACTACAACACAAGGGAAGCCCATAACTACCCGCCTGCTTTTTGTTTCTTGCAGTGTATTTTCAAATACACACTACAGAAATGCCAGTGGGTTTTGCCTTGCATAGAATCAGAGTTCTACTGGAACAGAGATTTCACCACGGAACCAGTTTGTTTTCTGCTCCATAGTCTCTGATGCCCACCACTCATGACACACAAAGGAAACAAATGCAGCAGGTGTCACCCAGACCCAACTCTCCCTGCATGCCCCACTTCCCTACACCGCCACAGCCTCAAGGGAAGGTGTGAAAGGAAGAAGAGAATGATTCCAGTTGGAGGGGACCTACAAAAATCATCTAGTCCAGCTTCAGAGCAGGCCAAAAATTAAAGGTGTTATTAAAGGGCATTGTCCAAAAGCCTCCCGAACACTGCCAGGCATAGGGCATGACCACCTCCTGCTAGGAAGCCTGTTCCAGGTCTTTAACTACTTTCCAGTTAGGTCATTGAACACGTCTGATCTGGGACACACTGTCACATTCGTGATCTTCTACCTCTCTGACACCTGAAAGCCATTGGCAGTGGATAACAAACACCTGAGCTGAGTTGAATGGATAAAGAAATAGAAAAGGCACTGACTGTATTTATCCCACAAAACACAGTGAAACAGCAAAAGGGTTTGTTTGGTTTGGGTTTGTTGTTGTTTTGTAAAAGCCATGCACACAAGAAAAGCAAAACAAGGAATTAACTCCCTGCTTCCCAAGTGCAGACAGGTGTTCAGCCAATCCCAGGAGAGCAGGACCCCATCACAGGTAATGGTTACTTGGGAAGACAAACACCRTCACTCSAAATGTCCCTCTCTTCCTCCTTCTTCCTCCCACTTTCTATCCTCAGCATGATGTCACATGGTCTGGAATATTCCTTTGGTCAGTTGGGGTCACCTGTCCAGGCTGTGTCTCCTCCCACCCTCCCATGCACTCCCAACTTCTTTGCCAGCATGAACAAAAACCAGAAAAGGCCTTGGCTCTGTGCAAGCCCTGCTCAGYGATAACAAAAACATCTCCACACTATCAATATTGTTATTAATACCCATATTACTGTGTGTTCAGCACAAATCCAAAATTTGTGGATTTTCAATCCACAGCCCCACATCAGCCACTGTGAAGAAAACTAACTCTAGCCCAGCCAAAACCAGCACATCCAGTAAGCATAAGGCTGTAGTTAAGTAACTTATAAAGACAGATCTAATTCAAAACATAATTTGTTTTAAAATCCAGTGGCTACTCCAGAGACCATAGATGCCATCACACATAACTACAACACCCAAGAAAGGAACATGTCCAAAACAAGAACAGGTATTGCTTATACATAACCCCTCCCTCAACAGAAACTGCTGATCTTCTTATACCCTCTGTTCTTTACATCTTGTCTGCACAAGGAATGTTATAAAAAAAAACCATTAGAATTGCTTCTTTCAGCATGGACAGCTATTACATCTTGTACTGCTAGACAAATAGCCATACTAAAGGAAAAATAACATGGAATTTTCATTTAACAGGGAAAAACTCTTCTCCRAAATGAGACATTTATCAATCTTACTCTTTTGTCTTTCCCCCTTTCAAGAGTCTTCTTTTTTTTAACAGCAAAAAGAACATCGTGTGACTACTAAGCACAAACTTTTGAGATTCAGGGACACCTTAATATGAAGATAAASACCTAGTTTTATTTACCAAGAGCTGCCAGACTGTGTCTGTGGCTGCAGGAAGGGGACCTCCTTCTCCAAGGCCTGCCTTTTGTACTGTGGATGAAGAGTACAGAGTTCACAGCTACCATGGGGTGGCTCATGTGGCACAGCTGTGCCAAGAGAAGCACTACAGAAGCAGCCAAACTTTTTGAGGTCTTATGGTCAAAGGCATAAACTTATTTTCTTACCTCAAATGTGGAGAGGTTCTAGTCACATTAGGAGGATCTAATGGCATCTGGGTTTGTCCTGGTGTGCATGACATTGGGAGTTCAGCTTGGGTGTATTTCTGAGAGCAAAATGTTCCATAATTTGTTGTTAACATCCAGAGTGTCAGAGGCCACCTCCCCCTATTCCTTAAACAGAGCTCAATTCTCTCTCTCTCAGCTCTCTGTATGCTTTGGGAAAGCAGGAAAGGTGATAAGAAGCCTTTCCTGCCTTAATGGAGATGGAAAGATTTCCACAATGACTAGCAGCATCCAGAGTTTTGGAAACTCTGGTAATCCCATATGTAACACACCCCCATAACAACCTCTGCTTTATGATATTAAAGTGCTCTTTTTACAGACCCAGCAGCCCAGAGGTCCTGGGCATCTTTCCTTCCTGCTCAGAGCCAGGAGGGAATCTCTGAGACTGGAGAATGGGTAAGGCAGAGAGGGAGATTTAACATCAACTATTTCATCCCTTGAGAAATCAGCTGGTTGAACATCTGTGCCTACCAGCGGGGGAGAGTGGCTTTGGGACAGGGGCAGAAAAGAAAATAAATCACTTTATTGGGGACTCTGTGCTGCACCAGTCCTGAACAAGTAGAGGAGCTCGAAGTGTTTTCACCCAGCCACAGCCAGGCAGCCACTCCTGCACATCCCTTTACTGGGAGCAGGTTGAGTAAAATAAGAGAAAATAAGAGAAAATAAAGTAAAACAAAATAAAATAAGAGAAAATAAAATAAAATAAAGTAAAATAAAATAAAATAAAATAATACCACGTCTTTTGAAGAACACCTGTCCTCCAGGAAAGTTTGWACATTACAATAACCTGAAAGAAATAGAGCACACGATGCAAGGCCACAGTTTCCAGAAGCAACCAGAGCAGGCTGAGGGTCATGACAGGCTATTAAACCCCAGCCAGTTCTAAACCACCATCCTACAGGAAACCAGAAGATCAAGAGTTCAGCCCTTGGCACTTAAAAATCTTTGCCCGGGAAATTCGAGGTAGAGTTTGACACAAGAGCTGTGGGCTCTGTTCTTGTGAGGAGCAACAAGGCAGAGTCCCACTCCTGGTTGTGTTCCCTCTTCAGGCCAACGTGTGTGCACGGGCTGGGAGGAGAAGTGATCAGATTGAAGAGCAGAAAACTGATCTGTTCCCTTGATTTGTGTTTCTTGCACCTAGAACTGCCTCACTGTTGTGTCTGAAGTGCACATTGCAGAAATGCTAAGAAAGGATGGAAAAGATCATCCCTTCTGCTGGCCCCTGTTATCAAATGATCTTGATTGAACATCTTTAGGGTCTTGTATTTTTGAACAAAGTTTAAAKCTGATGTAAACAAAATAAGTCCTTCAAGCTCCAAAAAACGTACCAGCATCACTTCCCCATCCCACATGACAGGGATTTAACAGCAGGGAGGCCCAGCAGAGTAGGGCCTCACAGGAGTGTTTTCACTGGACATGCTCAAGTGCCAGCTGTGCTGTTTTTACCTTGTTTTCCCTCCCATGTAAYCAGCAAAGGGTTAAAATACTTCACAGAATCATAGAACAGCCCAGGCTGGAAGACACCTGGAAAGATCCTCTGGTCCAGCCTTTTGTGGGAAGGGGAACCGAGACGAGAACAATAACCCTGTTCAATCACGTTTAGAAAAACCTCCATCGATGGGGCCTCGACCACATCCCCGAGGAGATTATTCCACAGAACCATTGCTCTTTCTGTAAAAAATATCTTTGTGATGTCRAGATAAAACCTCTCCTGGTGCACCTTGTACCCATTGCTCCTTGTCTTCTCCTCGTGGCTCCTTGTGGAAAGGGAGCATCCATCGTCTCTGTAGCTGCCCTTTAAGTACTCKAATGAGGTCCTGCACAAGTTTTCTTCAGGAGGAGACCTGACTGCTTCAGTCTTCCTTCACAAGGCAGGCTCTCATAYCCCTCCCAGGTTTAGCCAAGCCTTATTCCTAAATGCAACCTTGCATGCCCCACCAAGGTTCTTGTAGTCCTTGATGGGTATTTGGCCACCTTCCCACGGTCAGTATTTGTCTTCTTCTTTGATGTTTAAGCACATCCAAAAGCTCGCTGCTAAGCTAGGGTGGTCTCTTGCTCTGCTTTCTCCCTCTCCCTCTGTAGAGGAYGGACTGCTCCTGAGTCACTCCCAGCACTTGAAAGCTCCTTGTGCTCTCCATGGRTGCTTCCCAGAGACCCTCCCACAGCTGGTCTCTGACCATGTTGAAGTTTCAGGAGGGCCAATCTTTCTGAAATCCAGGGGTTTTGTCCTACTTGTCCTCGGTGTGCTTAGCAGGATCTTAAACTTCCCTGTATCCCAGGCCTCCACTGATAGTTATGCAGTAAAGCAAATATGAGCAGGTTGTGAGCAGTAAATCCAGCAGTGTGCCGTTCCTAGTCAGTATGTCCAGCACCTGCAGCAGGAAGCATTCCTCAGTGCCCTCCAGGATCCTGATGGATGACTTGTGCACTGCCGTGCAGAAATAGATTATTCAACAGTCAGGACTGATTTGGGGCATTGGGGGTGTGTGTGTGCAGAGAGTGTGAAGCTGAAAGCTGTGGAATAACATTGCTGGAAATGCTGTTGTGGATGAGGTTTAGTGGCTCACACACATCTGAGCTCGTGAGGTTGTTCCTCCCCCGCTGGGCTTGGGCTCTGTGTCCTAACACCTGCTTTGCACTGGGCGGTGCTGGTTCATCACAATCCCAGTAAAAAGGCACTCAGACACGGTGAGGCATCGAATGCTATTTATTAGAGGTGACACTGCAAGATGGGAGCAGCAGAGAAAATCTTCTGTCCCTTTGGATGCTGAGAACCCCGGGTGGTGTAGGATCCACACACAGCATACTGGCCACGCCCCATCCATGAGTGTGGGCATTCAGGCTATTACAGGAGGGTCTTTTCCTTACAGCAAGAGAACTCTACTAATCATTTCTGCTGCCAAACAGAAAGGATGTACCCATGAGCTCTCCTTGCTGCATGGTCAGAGGAAGCCAAGGACACACGGGCGGCTCAAGCCCTTGGTGCCCAGCAGGAGCTGCAGGCTGCTCTGTTAAGAGGGGGCTGAGTTTATCCTATGGAGCAGGGATTTGTGCATCACAGCCCGGGTCTGAAGGCCARCCTGTCCTCGTGGCATAGGGCAGAACAGCACAGCACAGCCCTGGGCACACTCAGGCTCACTGCCGTGTGGATCATTCACTGTTACGTGGATCATTCACTGTTGTGTGGATCACCAGCTCCTTGATCTACAGTGGTTTTCCAGTCAGGATCTCACTGGAAACACCACCTCTTCCCATCTGCCTGAGGATCCCATTTTATGTAAGGTCCTTCAGGCTGCCTAATTGCCCTGCCCCACATGGATGGACTTCTTAGAGGAGCAGGAGGAATTACCCATCTTTAGCCACAGCATGGTCTCCACCCCTTTTAACTTCCCTCGAGCCTCCAGCAGTGGAAGAAATTTGAAATACCTGCATCTGAGCAACCTGCTCTTTTGAAAATGTCCCAGCTCATTGCAGGGGATTGGACCACGTGACCTCTAAAGGTCCCTTCCAACCCAAACCATTCCATGGTCGAAGAAGGAGAGAGGAACATGGATTCCTTCTTGGCTGAGCCAACAGAGATGACGATGGGGAAGGATTTGCCTACAGTCAGCCCCACCGCCAGGGGCAAAGATGAAAGTTGTCCTCAGC
Organism: Amblyornis subalaris; assembly: GCA_018881555.1. Lineage (NCBI taxonomy): Eukaryota > Metazoa > Chordata > Aves > Passeriformes > Ptilonorhynchidae > Amblyornis > Amblyornis subalaris. The sequence goes on from JACAXG010000192.1 coordinate 827,749, forward strand.
TGTTGTGCTGTGCTCTAACCCCTAAAAGTCATCTCTTGAAAAAGATGGAGAGGGTGGGAATGACTGTAGGCTTATAGGGTCCAAGGGGAAGCTGCTCCTCTCCTGTCAGTGTACTCCAAATGTGTTCCGTGAAAAGCAACCTCCCGTGGGTCCTCCTTGTGCCACCTGGGGGCTGTGGATTGTGGAGCAGAGAGAACCAGATTAAACGTCCACATTAAGAGCTAGAAACCAAAGATAACCCTTGGTTATCACATCTACCACAGAGATCAAYGTCAGAATCCTGGGCATCAGTAAGGTGGCAAAATGGACAGAAAGCGTGGAGTAGAGCGTGGGAACCCACAGGGTACCAGGAAGTATTTCCTCTCTGGTTCTTGAGGCAACTACTCCAAGATATCAGAGGAAAAGGTGAGTGGAATGCAAAGGGTGTAAATACATATCACAGGCTSCAGACTGAGTTTATAAAATGACTCCAGAGAATTTCCCTTTTCCATTGCAGAAACGAAGGCAGCACTGATCCTATGGCGCTGAGAAATTATGAGATGGATCCAGGAAGGATATAAAATTAGAATGAAATAGAATGTTGGAAACAGAAAAGSACAATAAAGTTTAAAGAGGAGGTAAAGGACAAAAAGTCAAGGYAAGTGTACAAGACAGTGCATAGAGCAGAGAGCAAGAATAATGTGGGAAAGGGACAGGGCAGCCAAAAAAAGGAAAGGAAGGGAAGCAGCATTCCTGAGAGATAATMAGCATTTTGGTGCCAGTCCAGTATGGATTAAAAAACTGTCCAAGATCAGGGCTGAAGCGTTTTCCAGGACCAATTCTAAAACATGCAATTCTGTGAACCAAAGGAAGTTTACAGAACGCAGAAAAATGAGCTTGAGCATGTCCAAAGCAATTCTGCCTCTGGAAAACTGCTGTGGAGGACAGGCAAAGCCCACATTGCAGACCAGCTCTGAGCCATCATCCACAATGCTGTGTCATTGAAAAGAGTATTTTTAGATTAAACTAACTTGAATGCAGATCATCAGTTTTCAGCAGAACTTCTTCTCTTTCAGAACTTTTTTCTTTTAAGTTTTTTTATAGGTAAATCTGTCCTACCAACATTAATAGTTCAAATTAATGTAGTAGTGGACAAGATAATTACAAGGAACCGTCAAAAAAAGCAGAAATATGAAGAAAATAAATCTCCAGGAAAAAAAAAATCCCTTAGACTACAAGTGCAGAGGTGTTTGGATTAATCCTTTCTGAATACTTTTTTTTTTAGTTAGAGCAGAGTATTTATTTGCCATGAAAGATCATAGTTTCCTGTATGTTTTTTACTGACCATATACTTATTACTGTATAACCATAATGTCTCTATCAAATGGAAGGATAAGAAATTGTAATACTGTGTGGAATGTGGAAGTTGTCCAGAGTGGTGGGAGATGCCCCTGAAAACATTCCAGGCCGGACTGGATGGATGGGTGAGGGCTGCTGGCATCTTTTCACGAGTACTTCCAAGAAGCCAGCAAAACCAAGGAGTGAACCCCACGATCTCCAAATGAAAAATTATAAAATGCTGATTAAGAAGGGTTAAAAAGTTCTGGGAAGCCAGAGTTCTGAATAAATAAGCATCAATTTTATTGAATCATGAATAATTTAAGACTGGTACAATCATCAGCTTTATTCTCCATGACACGGGGTGGGGAAGGGGTAGAAACGGGGACAGTGAGAAAGGGGAGGCATGATCTCAAACAGACCATTCACAAATTCCAATCCTAAATGAGAACTGAAAATTAAATAGGGAGAGGAGCAAATGGAAAACATCATAAACGTACACAAAATACTCAATTCCTAGTTTTCTCTTTAAAAATGGCTAGAAAAAATTCATCAAAATGCAGCACTTTTAATCAAATATTTACATTTCTATGTTACAATGAAAAAATGTACATCTTATAGAACATATCTCATAAACTGTTCCACTGGAAACGACTAGATCAAAACAGCAACCTTCCATTTAATATCGACAAAGATTTTTTTGCTTTGTTTTTTTTTTTGTGTATTTTTTTTCTTGAAAGAAAATTGCCACATTTAGACAAGATTTCATACACATAATATCGAAGTTAAGCATCAACAATGAAATATCAGTTTGCTTCTTCCAAAATGTACAAAAAGGCTAACCAACCCCCTCCCTCCCCTTCCCCAAATAAACCACATCTCATTTATGGCCTGTATCATTCTTGGCAGTTCTGAAGGAAAGAAAATGGTTTATTCTTTCAATTTATAACTCAACACGAATGTTGCATAGAATCTTGCATTTCTTGTTGATATTTTTTTTTAAACAAGCCAACTTCGTAAGGAAGAAAAAGGCAAAAAAAAACCGAAATAAAGGAGGTGTTTTGAAAAAGCCTTAATTGAGAAGGAAGTCACTTAAAGAAAGCCTTAATCTATGAAAAGTCCTGATAAAAACTAAGACGTGTGCACAACAGGTAACCCTGCTTCCCGAAGTTTCAGAAAAGACACGGAATATTGTGATGCTCAGAATGACTAGCCTATTCAAAATTGCCTCTCTCACTTTAAGCCAAGCTAGTGTCAAWAAAAAACAACAGATGATAGAAGTTTCTTCCTGAGCTTAAGCACAGGATTAAAAATGAGGAAAAAAAAAAGCACCCCGTTCCCCACAAATAAAACACTATCTTAAACATGTCTTTCAGCACTCAGTTAAAGGCTAACCGAGACATTTTCTAGGATATCAAGTCCATTTAAAGCCCTAGCCCTGCAACTGGATTTTTTTTTTACAGGCACATGCTCTGTCTGCATGGATTCAGTTGGGGGATTAGGTACCAAAATTCACAGTAGTAGCAGGTAAAGTCAGTGCTGGGAAGCRGAATTGTCAACACTACTGGAAAAATTAACTTCTCTCAAACTCATCACCAGCATGCTATGGATTTGATTCCATACAGATCTAACCCCTTTTTTTACAGTACCAAGAACTGGATTAGGAAAATTGGCTGAGTAACCTTTGTTATTCCATTCAGTGAAATAAGGAAATAGAGTTCATAAGGTTAAAACAGTAACAACACCAAGCTCTTCCCCCCCATCATTAAAATATTTAAATTTTTCCTTTTACAATATTTTTCTTTAAAAAAAAAAAAGTCATCAGCACTTAAAAGTTGTAACAGGAGCAGATTCAAGACCAGCTTAGTAAGACAAAGTACAGTTATGTTACAGAAAGTCATGAGGTATAATAAAACGATCCTCTCAAGCTGAGCCACAGAAGCATGAACTTGTCTGTTATATTCCTTTAAACCCACAAGCTCTTAAAAAAGTGTTTGTAATAAGATTTCTTTCTGTACATTGAAAAACCAGCATATTCCTGTTATGTATTATAGTTGAAAAGCTTTTTTTGTCCCTCCTGCATGGATAAAACAGCTCTTCAGTGATTTATTAGCTGCAGATTGATATGAACCTGAAAAGTTATCTCATTTCCCTCCTTTTTTTTTGTCACATTTAAACAAATTCTAGTATCTCATACAAACAATATTCACAGCAACTTATGATACTTCAAGAGATGACTTTAGCCCTGTTTTCTTTAAATAACATCCCATAATATACAGCACTAATTTAATCAAACACAATTAGTACAAAATAAGGCATCGCTTTGAAAGTCAGCACCAAAGGAGAGCTGGAAAGGCTCGCACGAATCCCTAGGGAGGAGTGGCGTGTTGGCTGAGGTACAGCTGACGTGCTGGGGAGGGTGGTGTCACCAGGAAAAGTGCAGCTCTTTGGGAGGTGTTCTTGCTCCCCAACAGAAGTACAAGCCTTAACACTGAGAGTGTGGGTGTGTGCGTTCACAGAGGAGGAGAAACAAAACCAGGTTCACAGCTCTGCCACGAGTCAAAAGCACGGCACAGCTAAACTTAAAAAGATGCAGTACTCAGTACCTTACCTTCTTGAATACTGCTAAAATACTAATTTTTTTTTCTTTGCAATTAAAAAGAAAAGTCATGGAAGTAAATATTGTCACCAGAGAAGCACTGGAACTGTCACAGAGCTGAATTTTAATTAACCCCCTTCTGGTTGTGCTGATTGGAATGAAAAACCTCTGAACAAAACCCGAAGTTTTTAGGAAACAGCTGTAACGTTTTCATGGCAAGAACTAAAAACTGAAAGTCCGACTCATCCCTTTGCAGGGGCGTAGCTCACCTCTGTGTACAGAGCTCACCATGCCCGTGCACTGCCAAGGGTCCTCTGGAGCTGTAGGACTTCAAGGGGCACAGCCCTTCCACTGACTTCTGTGAAGGAGGGAAGCCCCCTCTCCCCAGGGTCGGTAAGTGGGGTGTAAACACCACAGAAGTCAGCCCAGCTGGTTGTGTGGATGTAAGTGGGAAGAGAATTGGGCCCTGACTAGCAAAGGGCTACCTGATCTTTTCACTTGTAGCAGGATTGATTGTTACACAGTGTTTGAAAAAAACCTGATTTGTTCAGACTGTATATATATTTTTATATATTCCTATTTATATATATAATCTTTATAAACACACAATGAAAGAAAGCCAAGGTCTCAGACTGGCAAGGAGAGCAGCGCTTTTTGTTTTCTTTTTTTTTTTCCTTTTCGCTTTTTTTTTAATATTTATTCAAACTTCCCTGTTTTGCAGCTTTGCCTTATACTGAGTATTATTACCAAGGCAAGCGTGACTGTTATAGCACCAGAACTATATGAAGCTGAGTTTAACCCACGAAGCTGATTGGTAAAAGTCCAGCCCTCACATGAATGTGTTTGGTCAGAAGCAGCATAGGCAAATRTTTTCTCTCCCCTCTCCTTCCAGACAGTACATGGCACAAAGCTGTTTGCTTCATAGCTGTGAAGTTGTCCCCCCCCCTCCCCGGTCCCTTTGACTTAGTAATGATGATTATTTTTAACATCTTCAGGATCTTAGGCATGAGAGCTTACAGCAACTAAAAAGAAGGAAACAAAGGAATAGTGCAGTTCTCGTCATCGTCAAAAGAAAAGCAATACAAAGGTCGCTTGGGTTGCCTGCACCCAGGTTCAAGATTGCTCCAAGTGTCTTGTTCTTGCAGCTCTAATACTGAGATCCCAGCCCAGGAACGTGTTCTTTTCATGAGTCTGTGATGAGGGTTCTTGCCAAGTGGAAACAACCCCTCTCTCTGCGTCTGAGGAAGATCACAACGTCGACTCCAGAGAGGAATCCAGGATGTCGTCGTGGTGGCTGTTGCTGTTGGAGTCGCTGTCGTAGCTCTGGGGACTGGAGTAGTTGGCTGCCTCCTGCAGTCTCATTAGCATGTTCATCTGCCAAGGCAAGGAAGTTCATGATTATTTGTATTCTGAGGCAGAAATACCATCAACTCCATCTGACAGCTACAGTGGGATTCGCTTTGCCAGTGGGCAAGGAAGGAAAGGAAGAAACAAGCAGGGTCAATAATACTGAGACTCAGAGATAYTGACTGTAAATCACAGCAGCATTCAAGTTATTTATTCTTGAATAATACTGATTACTGATAAAACATAGGCTTTTCCAGTAAAGGAGAACATGAGAAGACTGAAGGGATTAATCTACAGCCATAGACCAATTCCTGTTTCTAACCCTTGGAAACAAGGGAAACAAAGCAGTTCTGCTGTTGCAGCAACGAGAGCTTACCAGAGGATCTCCTTCAGCATCACTCACAGGAACCTGCTTGCTGGTTGAGCCCTCCCGGGACACGGAGTAGCCATCAAACCCCACGTCCTCCGGCCGCAGCTGGAGCAGAGGAGGCCACTCGTGGTGCTGCGGGGTGGCTGCCCAGGGGTAGGTGTCCATGACCCACTTGGCAGGATCCTCCCAGGGCGCTCTCCTCCCATACAACTGGAAAAGCACAAACCCATGTCAAACACCCCAACATCTCCTTCAGCGCCTACCTAACTGAAATGAACGTGTCACGGTGCAGGAAACACTTTCCAAGCAGGGCTGTGTGAGATTTTCCTTACCCTAATGGCACACAAAGCCACTTTGTAGTGGCACTGATTTGAAAGCAGCTGACCACCACCTCTGAGACTGCAGTGCCCTTCTCTYGGCACCAGCTCAAGGAAGGGACACCCGAAAATAACATCACCTGATAAAGTSAACCTAAACAGCGTCAGCACACAAAAAAAGCCATCAATGCTGACATCTGGATCACACTGGCAGCTGCCTTATAAACTGCCATCCATGGAATGTGGAGGAGGAAACGTGAGATCTGTCACCAGGCAACAATGATGGATGTCAARCCATACAGTTTTCAAGTCAGATTTTTTTCATATTCAACCAAGAAAAAGCACCAGCAGCATTAGTCTGTGGTCATGTTTCTAAATAAGCAAGCCCTGTTCCAGAAGCCTTTTTTGTGTATTGAGTAGACTGCGTTACTGAATCCCAACATATTCTTACTACATTCCATTTGCTTTAGTTAGACAATACATTCATTCTAATGCCTCGTGACTTTCAAAAGCATAAATACAACTTCAAGTGACTTCAAAATGTTTATTTCCGTTTTATAAATTTCACCATCAACATCCTTCAGCAACTGGAGTTTGACATTTAGTCACTTGAATTCAGAGAACTGCCCCCTTCCTTTATCCCCCTGCACGGGGAGGAAAGCAATAGTCTTAGCAAAGAAATTCAGCAGCTCTCTGGTGTATCTAAGGCTATCTCACGTTCCTCGACACTGTCTCTTCTTGGTGAGCTTAGATTTTGCATGCACAGAGCATTAAATTGCTCTAAACACCAACACGTGGTGTGTTGTGAAGCAGGAGGGAGCAGAGGTGCCAGCAGATGGTGCTAGGCAATCTCAAACGCAGCCTCCTCCACTGCCCACACTCCTCATCCTTCAGCCCTACTATATTATCTTCCCAGCATAATGTCTTCAGGATGTGGTAAACCAGATTTCCTATTTTAATCTTGTTCTCAAATTCACGACGATACATGTAATTTGGTAAGTGGCGAGGATTTTGTATATTTTCACGTCTTTTCTCCCTCAGTAGTCTGAGTTGATCCTAGCTCAGGAGAGACTAAATGACTCACTATCCACTTCCATGGCAACCAGGTTTGTCCATCCCTCTCACTGGCACGTTTTCCAGGGAGCAAGTCATGGGACAAGGATGGAACAGGTTGCTTCACAAAACATGAAAGGAAAATCACTGGGGCATGAGTGACAGTGGCAGGAAGCCACAGGGACTCTGGGCCCTCTTTTTGCTGGTGCTGCATTCTGTATTGATACACCAAGCAGGAAGAACTCGGGTTTTATACAACCTTGTAATTTTCACATCCCTGTTTTGAAGAACAAAACAAGTCAGCTCCAGTGGGAGCAATTATTGTAAGGATCCATGTGGCTTGTTTGTATTTGACCCGAAATAATTCTCTAAATGAGAAACAGAAATATAAAAATAGCTCAGAGCAGAGCCACAGAGATCAGAGTGAAATCAGGAGTCCACCTTTTCTTTCTGGCAGGCAATTTCAGGAAAGAAGATGTGTTCTCAGAGGAGTCTTTGTGRGTGTAGGGAACAGGAAATAGCCCCAGATGAAACCCACATTTCTAGTATTAGCTTGTTTATTAGCACCACTCTGGCTACTCTTCAAGTACTAAACTGTATTCTTACCCATCACCTAAACAAAAGAGAAATTATTTAMATAGAGATGAATTTGTGCAATTTGGGGAAATGGGACTGAAGCGGATAAAGAATCTGAAGCGCAGAGTGACAAACTGAAATCCTTACACCTGGAACACAAGCCATTAAAACAAACTAAGCCAAGATGGGGATGTTGGGCAAAACAAGCAAGCAAAAGGATGGTTTTATCAATTGCTCTCTCTCTTTCCACTGCCATTACTAATYTTTCAATGCTTTCCACACATACTGATCRGTGATATGAGAGCTCCAAAACACARTACAAGGAGCCCAAAACTGTGAGGATCAGTTTTCTCCATTCCAGGAGGAAACAGTCACCTGCTCTCCTTTCTCTTGTTTTAGGTTGAAAAGATCACTGGCTCCCATTACCTTCCTTTACGAGAAGTTTTACGTAAAATGGTTCTCCTGTTCTATTTCTAGCAAAGTTCCTGTCTGTGTTTCGTACTCTAGGACCTATCATCTTSCTCATGTCTATGGGTCTACCACAATTGTCCCRAAGAAAATGAGGTCTCCAAGTACTGACAAATTTCAAATGGCAACCGCAGTTTGCCCAAATTTTAACCAAGACTTGGAGAATTCATGTATTTCACAGATTTGTAAGAAGCCATTAGTAAAAGCTCAGTCCAAACCCATCTTTTAAATTAGGTGCTGCTGGGTTTATTCTGTGAAGAGAGAACTGATGAATAAAAAAGCTCTTTTTTTTCCTCTYGTTGCGTGGCAAGTCCATAGCAACTCTCTGCTGAACCCTCCTCCTGATTTCAATGAGCTTTACAGTCATACAGACACCAAAAACTGCAYGGCAATGCTTAGAACTATTCCAGAGTGCTAGAGTATGAATTAGTTACTAAGTACGGGCAATCARTGATGATTTCACTGCAACCTCTGAAAGAATTATGAAGGAATCTACTAAAAAAATCATCCTGTATACTGAGAAGTAATCAAAATGCCACTGATACTGATCCTATCACTCATGAATACATTCCTCTCCAGACACAGTTTTGCTTCTATGCTGAAAGATTTGATTTCCAAASGAAAACTTCCATAACAAAGTTAATGACCACAAGCATGTTTTTCAGATGCACAGGACAATTTTAAGGCGTGCTTCTGGAACACAGTATGGAAAGATATTTCTATGTCTAACTTCCCCCACTGAAAACATCAGCAGTTTGGCAYCTAATCACTTCTTCCACTTTCTACTTCAAAAGCGTTTGAAGAGACTAACTCTGCCKGAAATTATTGACAGTTTTGGTTATGTTTTCATTGACACGCAGGTATTCAATATGCAAAGTATCTGCAGAAAATATTGCTGTTGCTGGGTTTTGTTACCTTTTGAACAGATGCCATTCTAGACCTATGATTTTTCCCTTTTGCCTGCTCACCTGCAGCCCTTCTCTGACTGCCTCCAGAAGATATGGAATGATGGAGTAGTTCCACAGGTCAGTAAACCAAACTCTAGAACCATCTACATCTATTGGACAGGAGAGGAAGAGCCGTGGACCTGGAGAGGGAAATTCAGGTATTACACTCAAATCACAGTCATGATAAAGATCAAAAATGGGATCTGTAACATCTAAAAGCAGGGTTTTAAAGAAACCCTTTTTTACCTGATACAGCACAAGGAAATGTACAAAGATGCATCTGATATACAAGGAAATAAAAGACGTATTACATACGCCTGGACAGAGCACTTACCAATAGTAACATCAGAGGAGCTGTGAGCCTCCAAGAATTTGTTCAGATGTTGCCAGACCTTGGGAATCCAATCAATAATCTTAACCAGCTCTGCATTCCTCATCCTGCCACTGATCTCTGTTTCAATCAGTTTTCTCCTCAGGAAACGGCCGAGAAAGCCTTTGACTGGCTCAGTGTGGTTTGCACATAGCACCCATCTATGGCAGAACAGCAGAAATGGCCATTCTTTCTCTTTCATGCCACTGAAYGTAACCACTCTTGACTAAATTTCCCATCTTATTTCGAGATTATCAGGAGCGAAATGGGTTATTCTAGCCATATATGTTTCTCAGCAAAAGTTATTTTGGAATAGTTCCCCAGCTGAACCCATTTTTATTGTGCATTGTTTCAGCTCATTTCTCATTAATCTRTTTTGCCTAAATATTGCCTCACTGAAGATTTGGTAGAAGACCAAATATCTTAGCAATCCTCTGTCAAGTGGAAGTTTTAGGAACCCAGTTCCTTTAATGACAGCACCACAACCAAGCTGCACATGTCAGGGCAGCAACCAGGAGCGAGTGGTATTTCTCTCTCAGTTTGCTATTTCAGCTGATAAGAATGATTTCAGATGACTCAGTAGCCATTACCTCTTTGTCAGCCCACAAACATAAACGAGAAACATGAATAAACAGTACCTGAAATTATGGTGAAGTTGAAGATTAGGTGTTGAGGAGGTGGCTTGGTTCATTGTGCCAATAATATATGGACTGTTAGAACAAAAACAAACAAGCAAATCCAACTCATTAACTTTGAAAAATGAGGTTTTTAGTAAAACCTGAACATTAAAAAAGGGTATTCAAATCTCTTTTGCCAAAGAGGGTTTTGCAGTTACTTATAACCAAACTCTCTACTGAGATTCTGACTTCTGAGAACATCAAATTCTGAAAGCAAACCAGAAATTCCAAAACAGGACCTTTCACAAATGGGGTTTTACTACTAAAGATCTATGCCATAAAGTGAATGCAAATTACTCAAACCCTCTACTGCTTTTCTATTACTTATTTCAGAAAAATGGATCATTTTATCAAGGAAAAAGATCCCTCTGAAGCACTGTCCATAACATGGACAAACTAATCTAGGCTTTGGTTTTGTGATGGCATTTTGCAGCAGCAGTGCTCTGAGCACAGGATTAACATTTGCAATGTGTTCTGATATTATTTCTTTACCATTTGTGGTACTTGCAGTTCAGGAGTCCATTAAAGATCTCTCCCAGGGAGCTAACATGATGCAAATTATCCAAAATGATTACAAGAGGCATATCCACAGCATTATTTTCACTGTTACACTGGTCTGCCAGGTTGGACAGGTATTGGCGGAGTTCCTGCAAAGCAGATATAATGAAAAGAAKAAAACAGTAAAAATAAAGAGAATTTTCTTCACATTCCTTAAAAATCCAATTGAGATAGATAAGCTTGGTAATAAAATCTAAAGCAAAAGAGCCTGACATCTTACAAATCACACATTTTCCATGACAAAACACAAATTATGGTTTTATTTCTCTTTTGTAGGTTACACTGAAGATTCAAAGACTGCACCAGAAATCCTGTGCAAGGTAAGTATTTAAGGGGGGGTAAGATTTTGTCATTTAGTTTGTKGTTTTTATCCTTTAATGTCAGACCTAAGAGGTTCTGAAATACATTTTTGTTTCTTTTCAGGGACTTGTTCAACTCTATATCAAACCAAACTCTGCATTCCAGCTAGATTTGTTCTATCATCTTGCAACTGTGTTTCTATTGAAATATAGCTGATAAAATTGATCTGGAACAAAGCATCCCTTGTCAGAGGCCAAACTCGGACACCTTCAGTAATGCTGTGAAAGAAGGATCAGCTTTTGGTGCTGCTGTAGAGTGGTTGAAATGCTCTCAGCAGCTTTAAAGCACGTCTGAAATCATACCAGTGGCTTACAACCACAATTTCAACCATCCCTTTCCTCCAGAGGAAAATATGCCCAAGGCCATCAAATATACAGCTTCTTTTTTTTTTTTTTTTCCTTTTCTTTAATCTAGATGATCACTGGAAATATATTCAGCAGAACCAGCAGCACATAAACCAGCAGAGACACACCTTACCTGCCCAGGAATGTGTCTGGACAGCAGCCCCTCCAAACCCAGCACATGATTACAACTGCTGATACTTGCAGCTGCAGAAACTCCTGACAGCCTGGAGATGCATTTGACGGTTTTGGGAAGAGTGCCCACATGCAATAGGGATTGCTTAAGTCTCTGGGAATTTTATGCAGGTGTTTAACTTCCTGGGCAATTCTCAGGCTCCTAAACACTTGAAAATCATCACACCTTTAGGTGTTTAAGGTACACACCTGGCAGCCTGCTATTCCAGGCCCATAACCAGGTGAACCTGCAGTTCTGAAAACCTTAAATATTATTTCTTTGAGGACCGACATGCTGCTTTAAAAAGAAAGGTAAGTTTAAACCGAGTTTTTGATGGATTAATAAGGGAGTCTCTCGTTCTGGATACGCAGTAGGGTGGATTGCGCGAGGATGGTTTCYGTGTCCTCACCTTACTGGATTTATGGTCCACGTTGAAGGTGGCAATGATGCCCTCAGCCAGCTCCCTGCCCTCTCTGAGGACCATGTACTCAGACAGGCGGTTGGCCAGGTAGGTTTTGCCCGTGCCACTGGGGCCTGACAGGATGATCCGCCTGTGCTCCATGAGCAGGGAGACGTAGCGCTGCAGGATTGGCTTTGGGATCAGCGACTCGAACACCAGCCCGTCCAGACTGCTCTCACAGATACCTGCAACAGGGAAACGGTCCTCATTCAGAGGGATTCCCAATTTTTATCCAAATTGACCTGATCAAGCTGTTTTTCACTTCAGAGATAAACCCTTTCCCCACCCTGGTATCCCTCGTGGCCGAGAGAGGCACACACAGAGCTGGAAAAACAAGTGCAGGAGTGACCTGYGGGCTTAGCCTGGATCCAACCTTCAGCCTTTCCAAGTCCTCAGCTGCATCCCTAAGGCCCTTTGGAAGCTGCCACACTAAAGGATTCCAGGCTACACTTTTCACACACAAACCATCCATTTTACAGCATTTCACTATGCACTCACCCAGAATGTACCTGTTTACTTTTGGATCACTAGACAAAAAAAAAAAAAAAAAACCACCACCAAGCTATCATCAACTCCCCCTACTTTCCCAAATGCTTGTAATTAAACTCCTTCTCTGTATGCTGATAGTTATCTCTTCTAACAGAAAACTCCTACTGATAAGCATTTATGCCATGTCAGCAGTCACTTTAGGCAGAATTGGCTCAGGGAAAATACACAGTGCTTCAAAATAAACAGCAGGAAGGGAAGTTGGCAGATCACCCAGAGAAATGTTTGCACCTCAATGGTTACTTGGAATATTAAATATTTATATAGGCAGCTTTGTATCTCAAAGGTATATGTAAGTGATTTTCCATGAATTGATTAAATGCACTTCTACTTTATTGAAAGCTGTTATCACTTATGAACCTTCAAGGCACAAGTCAAGCCAATGCAAGTTAAATATAAACTCAAATCGCAGCTTTACAGACACAGCTAAACCTTTAGCAATATTTCAGTTAGGATTTATGACWGGACAATGTATTTTATGTAAGCAGAATACCCTGGGTTCGTGTCAAGCCTCAGTAAATTGAGATATTTCACAGTTTGTCTTCCTGCCCCCTGATTTGCTACCCGAGGTAACTTGGTTTTTACACCAGTGTTCAAAAATCAAACTGCTTTCAGTCAAATTTCAAAGTTGATCTGAAGAATGTTCAGCAATGCTTTCAAATACCCATCTGTCTGCAGATCTGTGCTCAAGATTTCAGTGGTCTAACCCTGAGTGAACTGATGTCCAAAAAGCAGCAGTTGAGGGTTTTACCCCCAAACTTAGTTTCATAGCATAGTTTTCACATAAAAGTGCTGCCCTGAGAAACCAAATGAGAAACCATATGAGAAACAGAACTATTCAATTTTTATCAGTATTACAGAATGAAATTTATGGGAATTCTAAAAACCATACATTTTGAAAAGTCCCGATTTTAAGCTGTCCTGTAAAATTTGGGCTGCCTCCTTCCTTAAGGACGGACTCTTCAGTGRGACCAACCAAACAAGTCACGATATTTTGGTTTTTTTACTCTGCATGAAGGAAGTAACAACTATAGCTGTGACAGAGGTAAGGAAATGTTGAGGCTTGTTTAATTTGGAAGGTGCTTTGCTGCTCAAACAGTTCCACTGTCCCTTGTGGAGTGACAATTCCAGGCATCAGCTCAAGATCTGTGGAGTGTGTAATTATTCCTACTGTTACAGGCTGAAACCYTACAGAAATTACAGAATTAGCATATTCCAAGTGCTGCCTTTATCAAATTAAAACAGAAGCAAGTAAATAAAAGGTAGAAACAGGAAAAAGCAGCACAATAAAAAGTTTCTACTCCTCTGAGTTTCTTGACACAGGAAGCTTTGATGAAAGTGTCATTAGTGAGAAGTCCAACAGGCAGGTGAGGCATAATTACCTTTGATGGTAACTGAAATAGTGTTGTTTTCTCCAACCAGGTACCCACAGGGCAACAGCTCCGGGGTCTCTGCGCTGTTGGTGCGCTTGATTTCTCCGATGCTGTATCCCAGAACACTGTCCGAGTTCAGCCCCAGCTGGCTCACGGGATCCACGTGGATGATGTACTCCTGGGGCCAAAAAGGGAAGTTAGGCAGCACTGGGAGTTTGTTCTGTGCTGTCACAGTACTTAACACTTAATCAAGTTAAACATAGCTTGGTACCATCAAAACCTCAAGGAGAATTGGAGCTCGCAGCAAACTGCACCCACTGACCTTAAACAGGCGCCTTACAACCCCATCCAGAACATCCCACTTGGTCTTCCCACTGACTCCAATGCAGCCTATGAGGAAGGTGCGAGGCCTGGAATCCTAAAGGCACAGAAATAACTCTATCAGACAAGTGTGGTTAATATAATTAAAATGCAGGCTTACCTGCCCCCTCCCCTTTTATTTTTAAATAATGGTGCATCTTTACTACTCTACATGGTGAATTCTGAATGCTATATGGAGTCCTTTTCACATACTAAACTTTTTCTACAGTGTTGGAATCACAACTCTAAAGGATACTCAGATGGTTGTGATGTTAAGTAAAAGGTATTTATTAATCAATGCATGAACAATTCAAAAACCTCTGAGAGGATTACAGCTTAGAGACAGAAAGAGACAGAAAGAGACAGAAAGACTCCTAGGAATATTCTAGACAGAAAAGTAGATGTCAAGTTCATTTTTTCCACGACTTCACAATCAAAGACGTTGCATTTGCAAGGTTTATCCTGTTTACTCTCTGCTGTGGGCATAGAAATCCAAATATAAGTTTGTATATATGTGTGTATATATATATATATACACACACATACACAAACACATATATATATGTAAGTTATACATGGTTATATGTAAAAGTAGTAATAGAGAAAGAGACTTGTATTTATATACTATGTTTGATATGTCACAGCATTTTGAAAATTTCATAATTGATTTCTAAGGCAGACAAAAAAATCAGAGCAAAAATAATTTTTCTATTCTTCCACAGCCCCACTCACTGTGAAACGTTAATTGAAGAAAAACTAATTTCTGTCGTAAGACTTGAAGTGTTACTAAATAAAATGTGAAGAACCATTTCCATGTGGTAACTTAATTCACTCAGAGCATAGTGAAGTCCAACAGAATTACCAGCAGTTTTGCTGTTAATTTACTTATCCAGGGTTGTAATAATTAATGCATAACTGGTATTTAATGGAAAGATCTGCTGAGCCCATTTTATTTCTGRTCATTCAAATTTTTGTCCACCCCTCAGAACGACATGAAGATATTTCTCAAACACAGGTAATCAAAAATGTGAGACACAAGGTCATTGCTTGGCAAAGATCRTGTAGTACATTCCTGCATAGAGTACATTACACACATAAGATGGGCTGAAATTTTACAGTATTTGAAATTTATATGGGTATTCAGGATTCTTTCAATTACTTGTGGATGTAAAACATCTGAAAGATGTCATTCAAAACAGGATACTTGCGCCAGAGAGGGCAACTTGAACTACAGTGATAAGGTATAGATCTCCCAGTTTGGATTTGTCAAGTTCTTTCACAAGATTGCTGCTTCTAGCATTTCAGTGCACCTTCTGTTGACACATTGGATCATTTTCACTATTAGTTAAAATTTTTTAAGCTTAACAGTAAGGCCCAGGAGTTTTGCTCTTTGCTCTCAGGTTGCCCAGAGAAGCTGTGGCTGCCCCATCCCTGGAAGTGTTCAAGGCCAGGCTGGATGGGGCTCTGAGCAACCTGGTCTAGTGGAAGGTGTCCCTGCCTTCTCTATCACTATTAACACACCAATGAACTATTTTCCTGAGAAAATTTTTAAAAGCCCTTTGCAAATTTGAATTCCCTTGCACATCCCAAAGTCACTTATATTTTCAAAACTGGGGATGAAACACAACTCACCTCCTTCCACTTCATTTCATCCTGGAAGTTGACAACTATTTTGACGTGCCTGCCTCCTTCTTTCCGGGCAGAGCCATCTCCAGTGTCATCCAGCAGCATGTCTGTGAACGGAAAACATCAGCAGCTTCACAGCTGGAGCTTAACAACAATGGAGACTATTCTGGTTTATTGTAGTCAAGCACAACACGTCTGGGCTTCACATGCCCCGAGGTAAAACAYGAGAACCAGGCTGACTGACTTCCCTACCACACAACCCTCTTAAAAAGTTGATAGTCATTGAAAATTATTGGCCAGTTACTCTGTATTTTCCTTCCTGTGWTATATCCCCCGGCAAATGTGCCCCRTTAAATGGCTTTAAACATGACTTTTCAGAGCTGAGGTCATAATTGGACACCTCCGATCGAGGGTGTAGCCGACCTATGACGATATTTAACAGAAGGCTTTGTGCCAGCTCGTGACGTATTTCCACACCTCAACTGTTAATAATCCTCACGCTTTCAGTTTTCTGTGGCTAACCAACCCAAGTCTTCCAAGTGCAGGACAAAACCTGCCCACCACCCTTCCCATTAAACTCACCGAGACTGGTTGACTCCGTGAGGTTCAAGCTGTGTTGAGAGAGACCCACGGAGTGTCTGGGAGAGGAGGAGATGGAAACCTGGGACTGAGCCCTGCTACAGCTGCCGTGGTTTTCGGATTTCAGACGATCGTTCTCTGCTTTCAATTTTTCAATCTCACTCTTGAAAAGACAAGTCAGACGTTAGAAGGCACAGTGAAAACTTGTGCTTAAAAGACAGCAACTTGAGTAACTTATGAATGAAAGACAGTTTAGCAGAACTGCAGTTTTCATAATGTTTTAATTAAGGATTTCAATTATTACAACGGCCTTTTCACGAAACTTTTCAAAGTATCCTAAAATACATAAATACGTGGGAATTCTCTAACACTGAAACGCAACCACRTTTAGGCAGAGGGCATGGAAAGATTTTCACAGGCTGCTGACAGTCAACAAAATGATCAAATCCCAACATTTTGGGGCTGAAACAGCTACAGCTGCAGSCCAGGGCAGCAAATTCGGGTGGTTCAAGCTGACTTTTAATGAAGGTTTAACACCGGCAGGAGRCTAAACACAGCTTTTAATAAATTAAGCATCCAAACACTTCAGATCTTTACTGTGTGGGTGGTTGGCCAGTCCCTACCACACGAGCCCAGGCTGCAGGATCTGGTGGGGGGCTGTTTGCTACCTGCATCCTGTTCATGGCCTCCCGGAGCTGGTCCAGCTGGTGGGCAGAGCTGAGTGCCTCCAGGCGAATGTCCGTCAGCTTCATCTCCTTGTCCCGCAGCTCGTTGCGCAGCTGCATCACCGTCTCGGCCTCGCTGTCGGTGCACTCTGAAATGCTGCAGCACGCGGACGAACGGACACCGAGTCAGACCACTCGTCACCCTCCTCATAAAAATCTCCAGGATTTATTAGCCCAAGAGGAATAAAGCCCTTTTACGCCAGGTAACCAATTCCRGCTTATTGAATTAGCGATACCGTAAATCAAGACATGAAATAGGTCATGGAAATACTGGGGACTAATTAAGCAAATATGTCTGAGAGTTATTTTTCTTTAATCAGCATCTGAAATAGAATTGTGGAAATCACCTACTACTGGACAGTCTTCATTTTTTTCACGGTAGTTGCCATAAAGGAAAACTTCTAAAGCCAAAATCTAAATAAATTAAGGGGGTGCAGGCAGCTAACAGYAGTTGGTTGGAGATTGATGAGTTCACAGACAGATTTAAAGCTCACCAGGTGTGCACAGCTGAACTGTTCTGGAGGGCTTTGGAACTCTACACCTATTTCAAGCATGATAAATTTGTTGCTTGCTTTAAAGAACTCATGCTTAAAAAAAATTTTGGTGGCATTTTTCTTCCCTCCGCCCACAAAAAAAAAAGTCTCTGAGTGAGTAACAACATTTCAGCACACTCATAACTGTATCTATATAAAGATCAACCACACAGCTGCGTGCTTTAAGGGAGATTTCACCTAATATGTCTCTCCCTAAATCAGGCTAATGAGAGATGTTTTCCCCACCAAAGAGCCAATAAGCCAAAACACACAAGTTTTACTTGTGCTCCATCCTTCCCTCCGTTCACATATTTACACTTTTCTCATGTTTACCCTTCCACGGCAAGGTGAGATGCACCCACACAGCATTTTGGCTGATGACAGATGGGATCATCATCTGACAATTTTCTGGCCTGAGAGTTCTAAAGCACAACTTGCTGTAGTCACCAGAAATGCACTGAGTTAGGCTCAGGAGACAGAAGCTTTAAAACAAAAATCATGGGAGGATTATCTTCTGCTACTGACATTTCATCACTGTTATACAGCTGGAAACTATTGCTATTGTTTTCACCTCTTCATGTGAAAACAAGTGGAGGGGAATTACTCCAATGCATTTGTTCTGAAATCAGGCTGGAACTTTGCATGACCTCTGCAAGGTCAGGAGGCTGTCTGGTAATTACATGTTTGACAATACTGCCTGTTACAACTTTCTGTATTTATTTATCCCTGCTCAAGTGACAAAGCTATTGATGGAATTAACAGAAGAGCTGTTTTACTAAGTTTTCCACGCATGTTCTAAAATGTTGAGTTCAAACTCAAAACAGTGTGGTAAGGGAATTGTTTAACTTTATTTCACAGGTGGCTGGGGAGCTACAGAAGGAAAGAGGGGTGGATCATCTCCATTCACCAGGCACAAGCTGTTAGATGAGTTCATCTGTATCACTAGACCACGTTATTTGGATTCCTTACCTTTATCTGAATTTGTCAATTTAATTGTGAGCTCACCATGGCAGATCAGTGCAATATGTGCTGTGTTTAGACAAGGGAAACAAAATCCCAGATCTGACCCGGTTTGTTTAATTAACAGCAAGAGACCCAATTAATTTTGCACCTCAAGGTCACCCTGGTTATAAATATTCTTGATACTCAGTACATTCTGCTGAGAGAGCAACACAATGACATATTAAATTACACTTCAATACTGATGCAATGATTTTTGGCTGTCTGGACACTAATGCAAAGGTACTGGGCTGGGAGTCAGCTTATGTGTCTTTAAATCTCTGAATACATAAATTCAACATTTCTGTCCCCCGCCTTTCCTCTGCCAATGCAGCAAGACGCCTTCCACTCCATTTTATTTTAAAAATTAAAAAAAAATCACTCACAGGGAATTGGAATGGGAAGCTCTCAGCAGTGGTGTTGAAACAGTGGTGGTGTGGTGTGGCAGCTTYGGCGAGGAGGGTAAGGAAGAGTCAGTCATCTCCTCAATGTCTGAATGAGAAGATGCAGACTTGGGAGATTTCTTTTTCCCAAAGGCTTGCTTGAAGGAGCTGCGTAACTGGAAAAAACAAGACCACAGCAGCAGGTCCATCATTAGGAGTGAAACCAGGCAAAAAAAAGCCACAGAGTAGAAACTCTTCACATGCAAATACTCCAAATGCTACAGCCATACTCACATATTTAGTAAGACGGGTGAAAAATAAAAAAAATAGCTTTTTTCCCTCAACTATTTTATCAGATTAATAAGGTCAATAGGAGTGGGTAGGAATGCTTCCTACTTTTTAAGAACTATTTGACAGCAAACTCTGTTCAGTGCAACAAGCTTTACAGCGGTGGTGTGACAACTTGCAGCTCTGCTGGCACATGGCCCAGCCCAGGTTAATGATGCTGGAATGGTTAGTGGTGTGAATGGGTGGGTTAGCTTTGTACCTCGGAGTTTAAAGTAGGTCTTCCTTACCTCATTGACCTGCCGGAGGAAGTGCAAGCAAAAGGAAGTAGGGGAAGGAAAAAAGACATGTTTTAACAGATAAAGCCACTGATAAGGGAAGTCTTGGATTTCTAAGACAAACACGACCAACGATCAACAAAGACCAACAGTTACTKTAAAACTGGAACCCTGTATTTTCCAAAACCAGGTGTTTCAAACCACATATGGCCATTTTTTGCATGACTTGAGGAAGACACCAGACCCAAACTCTCTTAACTATTTAAATTACATTTTCTCCTTAGCTCAGACAGAGTGCTTTGGCTAACAGCCAAGTTAATAAAGTATTTTTCCTTGCAGGAACAGGTATTTAACTATGTGAAAAGASTACAACTTCTCTACCTACCTGCAACTAAAGTAACTTTTTGTAATGTGACTCCCATTTTCCAATCAAGAATTAATTAATATTCATGTAATTAAACTGATGTTATCCGAAGTACCAATTCAACAGACAGTGTTCAAGAAGCATTTGGACAATGCTCTCACATATAYGGTTTCACTTTTAGGTAGCCCTAGAAGTCAAACCCTTGTGGAATCAGGGTTTGGACTTGATGATCCTGATGGGTCCCTTCCCACTCAGGATACTCTGTGAACACCTTTTAACRCTATTGCAAATTACACATTGTACACAGGCTGAAAGCTGTTTTTAAACGAGACAAAGACTCCTACAACGAGAAATGTTGAAAATCTAGTGTTTCAGCTCTAAATGGACAGCTGAATTGCTTCTCTGTAGAACACAAAGACCTTGGCTGAGAACTTTCTCAGCATTTGTGGAATAAAGAATGTGTGAATCAGATTCAACCCACATATTTTTCTCAGTAAATTAGTGCTTTAAATTTCCAATCTTCATTTCACAGCAATGATGTACTCATTTTTAGTAACAACATAAAAATACTGTCCTGTTTCTTCTACTTCATGAAAATTTTATTTATTTATCTTTATAATAAGGAGATGTTTCCTTAACCTTCTTTAAAAATAGTTATCTGATGAATGAGAAATGTAGGCTGATGTAGGACCATATTCATTAGGTTACAACAACAAAGAATAGAAGCTAAAGCAAAAATTTAAAAAGTGTTTATCTTGACCAAGGCTTAATGACTACCAAAGTTTTGCGTCACAAACTAAGAGTTGCTAGAATTCTAGAAGTTACAGCAATTTACTTTGTCTATAGCTAATGTACAGCACAAGAAGGATTTGGAGAAGATGTTTCCATTCAACCCATTATTTAAGAGGCAGAGTGGAAATGCTTCTGTAGTGAAGCAGCTGGCAATACCATGAGATACCAAAATGAAACCACTGGGATAAGAGACAAATGAAAAACAAGAACCTGTTCAGGAAGCTGTTTCTTACAGTTCAGGAGTTTCATCAACATTTCTGAGAGGATATTGTGCAAATACAAATGAAGCTTTTACCAGCTCTAAACATACTTTTCATCTCTACAGATTTATCTGTACACCCAAGAGATCCAGGGATATTTAAATTCAGTGGGAAGAGAGGGGTGGACTGCTTTACCGGCTACAATAGAGGATCTAGGGACTTCAGTCCAAACTACAATCAGACTAGGTCACTAAGGTAGTTATGGTCTAATTGAAAATGGAGTTTAAGATGATGTACCTTTCCTCCAGTACAGGGCACCTTGTACATAGTACATGATGAGCAAAGAAGAAAAAATGGGAAACGACAGGTAAGTATTGCAAAATCTTGCAAAAAGAGATGTCCATCATGAAAAATTGTTAAAGATCAGGGGGTATTTTGTATTATTTTTAAAACTCCATGTTAATGCTGATAAAAGAGTTCTTAAAGTGTTTAGATGTTCACTTATAAGAAAGCCCTATGAGACAAAAACAACAACAAAAAAGCAAGAATGATTTTCTCTTGTGGGCTTGTTTTACCTTAATGACAGATGTCACATTTTCCTTACGGGGCTGCACACCCTTTTAGCCAGCACTGATCTTTGACAGCTATTTCTAATTTAAGACTGGCTTTTTGGCTATCAAGCTAAAATTCAATCCTGTGCAGAGTCAACACAAGGATACACATCATTTAGGACTCCATTAAGCCTCCAGAAGAGAGTTCACCCAGGATTTAAGCAGTGCCAGTCCTTGTGCTGTCCTGCTGCACGGGGCAGGAAGGAGCAGCCGGGATTTCACCGAGCATGTCCCAACAATTTTATATAAAGCTCACGAAATCTGCTGACACATACTCACCCAGTTCTTCCTCTTCTTCTTCTTGGAGTCACTCTCGATGTTGCTGCCCACGCTGGAGTGGCTGGTGGCACTGTTAATGCTGGAGACACTGTCCGAGGAGTGCTGCCTCCGGATYCGCAGGTCCGTGGGCTGAGCAGCTCCAGGACCTGGATGTGAACGGAGGCAGTGTCACAATTATCTAAGGAATGTGAAGTATGGTATTAATCATGCACTCCTGAAGAAACATTTAGGGAAATAAGCACTTTGACAAACACTTGACCCAACAAATGCACCGTGTYTTTCAAATCCTTGTCTCTCACGGAGAGATTTAAATCTGAGATGTTTCAAATTTTTCCTTCAGCAATTCAGTGTCAATTCCTGGGTAACTCTGGTTTCTGGGTAGCTCTGATGGTTACATCAGCTATCACCAAGAGAACTGAAGCGTCACTGGAGAGCCCTGGAGTCTCTGTAAGTGGTGCCTGTGTCTCACCTTTGCAGTTGAGCTCAGGTGTGTTGATGACTCCGTTGATGGCAGCCTGAGCAGCAGCGTTCTGTTTCTTCAGTAGTTCAATTGTCTTCCTTAACTCGTTCAGTTCCGAGTCCTTGAATAAGGAAAAAAACCATAGGATGGCACATGGGAAAATGCAGCTCCAAAGAAGCTGCATTTCCATCTAAGTATTGGGAGTTAACAGCGAATTTATGGAATACATATGTACAAGGAGGTGAAAATGAGGCTTGGGATACCTGGGGAAGCACACCCTCAACAGGGTGCAAAAAACCTTGGGCATTATGACACAGAAGAATGTACATACTCTGTAATGCRGAAATAATGTCTACTCAAGTATATTGTCCAAAAAACCAATGCTGCCAGTCTTGCAAGGCCTTTTCTTGGTGTTTCCTCTCATGCCCACGTGTGGATGCATTGGGATGAAATATATTACAAAAATAYGCAATACTGAAGACTTGTGTCCAAAGCAGCTATTTATAGGAATAACCTGATCAGTTGCCAGAAAATCCCAGTGCAGGAAACGAGTATTTTATAGCATTTTTWAATTACATTTTACTCTGTCACCACAATTGAGCAAACTAAGGTAAATTGCGTGTGACTTCCCCCTCCCCCACAGACACAACTACACAAGCAACAATGCTGGAAGCAGAAATGAAGACTTCCCAAATCCTTTTGAGGCTTGCCTTTTGTTCTGCCGTCATGGTCAGGCTCTGCAGTCGGATCGTCATGTTCCCCAGGCTCTGCTCAAACGCTGCCACCAGGTGAGCCTGAAATCAAACCACACAGGAGGAGTTTGTTCTCTTCCCCCAAACAGGAATATTTCTGCAGGGATTTAATGAGTCCACCCAGTGCATGGCATTGTTTGTTGTGTAATTGGTACAGAGAAAATAACACTGGTTAGGAAAAGAGCAGAGCACACATCATGGCAATGCCTGCCAACAATAAAACATAAAGCAAGTTTTTATACAGGGAAAAGTCAGGCAGAGACTTCCCTCAAATTTAATAACTATTTTCCTTGGGGATATTTAAGGCAAAAAGATACTGGTAGTCACAGGGGTGGAGGTTCTCCCTGTACTAGCCCATGAGGAGAACAGATGCTTCATCAGCTGATAAACCTGTATCTAACTCAAAGACTTCTCCAATATTTGAGTGCACCTTGCTGGCAACCAAGGTCAACATGCTGCAGTATCATCCAAAACTCCTGGTGCCTGGCCAATTACCCTTGTTTCTTTTCCCAAGAAAAGGAAAAATTACTTCTCTGTGCTTCTTGGGAGAAGAATATCGAATCTTTCCCTCAAGAAGCACGGAGAACCCAGTGTCCATTACATGAAAGACCTCAGCCAGGAATTGAAATGACTGAGAAGCAAAAGGAAGGAAAAGTAGATTGACAAGATGGAAAAGAAGTTGATAAAAAGAAACTGTATTTCTAGTGCCATGACATGGCACTGTTTTATGGATATGCATATGCATGTGCACATATAACTAAATATATAATTCATAATATATTTTTCTCTTTAGCCATAATAATCTATACTAACCACAGAAAACAATGTTTTATTTCTCTATTAAAAATAATTCTATATGCACAATGACAAGTAAGTAGAAAAGGACGTTTTCTCACCTAAATATATACAGAATAGCAAAACCTTTCACAGAGCTATTCCAGACTCATTCAGCAGCAGCACACAGTTGACTTATCCTAAATAACTGTTCTCACATTCACAATGAAAACAAACATGAGCAGTACAATAACGTGGGGATGTGCAGCTCTCATTCCCATCAGCCCCTATGAAAATAAGCAGAGCTGAGACTGTGAGAAAATGGCAAAAAGTAATTCAAAACCTCACACTACACACGTAGGAAAATCTAAATATTTATTTTAAAAACACAGAGTGCTCAGCTTCTGTTGAGGAGGATGAACAGGGAACAACAAAGCTGATATTCAGGAATCCTCAAGAATAGTTTGCAAAAGCAAAGAATAAATGGGCAAGCAGGACTGCACGGATTAATAACAGGATACAAACCCTTAATGCTTTGACCTGAGCCTTAAAAAACAGTTGCTCTTTCAAAACAGGATCTTGCAATTATTCCTATCCCGAAATTGTTCACTGAGCTATGGAAAAAAATGTATCTTCACTTTCTAGCTGGAGCAAAATGTTTTCAAATTCATGCCCTTAATGGCTTGAGAAGCACCAACAACTGCAGTGTCTATGCAGGGAAATTCAGGGAAAAAAAAAATTAAACAGATTAATTTGAATTGCCTAAGTTTTAATTGCCTTTTATTAAAGGAATCATGTCTGAAGGAAATGTCTGACTGTCTTAACCAACAGCATTTATTAGTTTTAATTTTTTTTGGGAACAGACCTCGCCTTTTACATGGAAAAAGGGCATGTTCTCTGAAAAGAGGTGTCTAGAGATTGAAGATTATTACTAAGACAGTTATAGCAACATCTCTGTAGTAGACTGTTGCCAATTTATGGACAAATAAGGGGCAGGTCCACGTCTAAGAAGTTTAAATAGCGTGAATAAAACACTGAAAATTTTAGAAAAAGTGAATAAAGCAAAAACGGAATATTATCAAAATAATATAGGACGCTTCTTTTTTTCGAAAAAAGCCCACAACAAACAGCCACAAAAAAACTCAAATGACCCCAATCCAAACAAAAATGTACAGGAGTGTACACTAAAAACTGTTCTCCACGAAGAGAGTGGTAGTAACCACRCAGGAATTCCTGGGCAAATGAAGAGCAGCTGGGCCAGGCAGTGAGCAGCCTGTGGTACTCCCCGTGCTCTCGGAGACAGGCCTGTGCTGAGTACCAGCCCAGTGACCCTGAACCGTGTGAAGGAGAATGCAATAAAGCCAAGGCACAGCCAAACGAGCTGCTCAGCTGACAAGTCCTTTGTCTGAAGGACACAAGCTGGGTTATTTAACAACATCATTAAAAATGTACGCAAGAGAATCTGGCCCTGCTTTCTCCCATGTAGAAGAAGCTTCTGGGTGAAAACCAGCTCGTGCATCCATCCCCTTGGTATTTGAAAAGCAAATACAAGATTTAATTTTTGAAAGATGTTTAAATTGTTTTCTCTTCCTCTTGGGACAGTGACTAAGTGGTTGCATGTAGTCAAAGCCCTTTTATTTGACTTCTCTGCTAACTGTGTTCTTGGTTTTCCTGCTCCGTTTTCAAGCTGGATGAAGCACTCTGATGCCTGCAGTGAAGAGCACAGATTTCCCCTTGAACCTCCCTCGTGACAGGTGCTCCTTCTCAAGTGAAACCTGTCCTTTACTGTCCCAAGGTTTGCACTCCCCCTTTTCAGAGAGCTGGTGGACAGGAATGTCCCCTTCGAGCAGCACATGTTCTGATGTTTATTCATTCCCATACACCAGGATGTCAGTATGATCTGATCTGCTGGCTATTCATCTGCAGCTTATTTACTCTAGAACTGCTTATTTTCCTTGCAAGCTTCTGTGTTGCAGATTCCTGCTATCTGTGACTACAGCATAGAAAATAAACTTGCTCAGGGTCATACAGTATTGCCTCAACAACTCCTGGATTCCAATTATTTTTTTTCCAAGTGTCTTAAATTACTTATCCATCAAATTCCTGAAAGGAACAAGCAGAAGTATTGTCTATACTGATTAAAAGTCAGGTATCTCCACTCTTGAGGCTTACCCTTAAAAGAGTTCACAGAGGTCCTTATTCCACTATTACCTATCATGCTATTAACCCACATCTTTATGCAACAGAAAAATATAAAGCATTTTAATCCAAGCTTCTATTAACTTTTATTCCTACCAATTATAATCTTTACCTATATCCCATCTCATCCAAATGCCAAAGCAAGGTACTATTTATAAAAAAAGACCTTGTTTTCAACCTTTAGATCAATCAGGATCTAAAGATGGCTTACATACATATAAAGCCAAAATAATATTACAATTCGATTTTTGAAGAAAGGCTCATGATGATTTAGTAGGACAGAGGATGTTATTTTTGGACAAGTCCTATACATGCATGCAGTTATTTTTTTAAAGACATCACTAATATGAACTCAATGTTATACACATGAAACCTTTTTTTCGCTTAAAAAAAACTGGGTGGCAATTCTTGCATTAAATGCATTCCAGGTTAATGTTTGCTGTCAGAGTTGTACTCACATTAGCAGTCAACTGAGTTGTCAGAGCTGACACTTTTTCTTGGGATGCATCCAATTCTCTCCGTAGCTTGCGAATCTGTGTGTTTTAAGGGAGCACTTTAGTGCATCATAGTAAGAAGAAATGCAACAGCAAGACACACAATGCAGAGTGCAATTTCTGCTTGTCAAGGAGGATGTGCTCTTACCTCTGACTGGCACTTCTCTTCAGGCTGTAAAATAAAAGGAAATACGTGAGGATATTACAACATAACCAGCCTGGCAAATTTATGCAAATTTTGGTTTTGTATTTGGAAAACTCTAAGGTGAATTCCTTATTTTGGATTCCCACACTCATATTCAATCCCAGTTAATCTCCTAATTTATTTACTCTTCAAGAAAATGAAAAGAGGCCACTGGTGTGGTACTTCCTCCTGCAGGAAGGAATTTGGGCTCCACCTCCCAGGCTGCTCACCAGTGCACCTCTGATCTGAATCGTGGAAGGGTGAAGTCTTGGCTCTGTCTGTAAGGGACTGCATGAGGCTCTGAAGAGCCAAGAATGCCACAGGAACTTGGCTGATCCTGTGCAATTCCCTTCATCCCACACTCAGCTCTCCATGGGAAAGAAGTCACGTTTTTGCATTCCAAAGTGATGTGACAAAAAAAAAAAAAAAAAAAATTCCTCACATTTGGGTGCAGCTGGGCACCGTGGTGATGAAAAAGTGAGGACACACAGCCAGTTGTGAGAGGATGCCAAGTGGATGTACTGACCACCCGCTGTGGTCAGCATGATAGAATTGTGGCTACTATGGCTTGTTTCTAACCAAAGTTATCAGCTAAGCAGAAGTAGAAGGCAGGAATTTACACACTCCACTGTCCCTAAGTAAACATGCCCACTACTAGCCACCAGGAAAATTACACCCATCCAAACACACTACTGGGGCCACTCGTGCAGCAAGCACAGAATCCAGCTCTGAGGACTCCCCTGTGTTTTCAAACTCCAGTAAGCCTTGTTTTAGGATCAGATAACCTAAATGAACACACACTTGTGGAGAAAATATTACTGGCAGAGTGAAAAAATGGCCTCTTTACGATTATTAGTATCTGTGCATTAAAAAGCAGACTCAAACTTCTTCAGTAGCAAAYTATTAATACAAGGAAGGAATGACTTTCATCACCCGAATTTTCGGATGCTTTAAGTAATGAAGTTCAAATCTCCTCATATCTACTGAGGTCCTTTGTAGCAAAACTTACTTAGCACAGTGTAAAATACTGACTTAAAAAACCAAGAGCTGCTTCTAGGCCATTGAAGTCTGTGTTTAATGGGGAAACTGCTAAATATCCACAGGCATCCTTATGAACATTAACATTTCTTTCCTAGCTAGCTTTCACAGAACAYAGTCAAGTGAAAAGTGCTTTTTTCTTCCTCCTTGAATGGCAAATTAGCACAATAAGACCAGTCAATTCAATAATTTTGATTAATAAATAAACTGTTCATTTCATTATACTCACCGTGGAATAAATAGATGATGTACTGGAGACCAAAGAGAGAGAAGAGCCATGCACTAAAGGAAAGAAAATAAACACCATGAGTATAAATGCACTAACCACAGAGTGGAATCACCRTAAATCATCCACTGTCAACCACCAACCTGCTGAAGAAATACTTTCACAAAATTTCATCATCCACCATAAACTTAATTGTATTATTGCACCAATAACGTACAGTTTGAAGAATGCATGGCCAGGTGATACCATCCACGAACTTAGATTTGGTAAAGCTGTTTTTAAATTTTCATAATACTTGTTTGTTTGGGAAGAAGAAGTGTGGTCGAGAAAGTGRAAAAAAAAAGGTTTTGTTGAAGATTTTTTCAGAAATAAGCATTTCTCTGGACAGTTTGTCTTAAAATTCTTGTAAAACAGCTTACTCAAGATAGAAAATACCCCAAGAAGTGCCGAAGAGATTACAAAAATAAATCTAGGTATTTAATCTTGAATTTYAGGTGAGATTGAGGGCACTGGTTGGGTTTTTTAAGCAGCAGATCAAGATGTTCTGAGAAGACCATGACACCCAGCTCCAGTGTGTAACCAGATGCTCCAGGAGAAGATGTGGAGCACCCAGGGAAAAAACCCACTGTTTAATTTTGGGGCTGTGAATTGTCCTCTGACAGCAGCTGTATCTTCCTTCTGCTGTATCCCATGCATCAATGAGCCCAACATTCCCTTTCCCTTGGTCTTCCTTTAGAGCAAAGATAT
Organism: Amblyornis subalaris; assembly: GCA_018881555.1. Classification (NCBI taxonomy): domain Eukaryota; kingdom Metazoa; phylum Chordata; class Aves; order Passeriformes; family Ptilonorhynchidae; genus Amblyornis; species Amblyornis subalaris. The sequence continues at coordinate 856,491 of JACAXG010000192.1, forward strand.
TTCTCTAGCAAGGTCAACTTTGTTCTCTCACAGAAAAGTTAACAGTGAAAACATGGCTACAAAACTTTTCCCGGAAAAGAATTAGTTTCAAGCAATTTTTGCATTTAAATTCAGTAAAGGATATACATATACACTGATGGCCTAGATGATCYTCAGAGGTCCCTTCCAACCCTAACTATTCCATGATTCTCAAGGTTGTTGCCATCACTCTGGTGTCGGGATTTACATATAATTTCCCTCTTGATTACACTATTTAAAAAAGTACCTGAAGCTATTCTTTCTGCTACTGAAACACGCAAAATGACCTTTTCTTTATTTTTGTTTTTATTTTTAGAGACAAAATACATTTAACTGAAACTTTAATTCAAAATTCAGGTAACCGAATACAAATCATATGAAACAGTGTAAAATCACTTTTTCTTTCAGCTAAATCCTCCAGCCAAAAAAAAAAAAGTTTAGAAAAGCTGCCATTTTGCTCTAATTACCTACTGCAAYTCTACATTCATAATAAATGGGTTCTGCTTTCCCACTGACATTATATCCTAAGGCAATGCTGGAAAGAGAAGTAAACAAGGTCTAAGTTGGCTTCTGAAGGAATTTAAGACAATTTTTAAAACCCACAAGAAAGCAGAAAAACCTCACACCCATTCGCTTTCTCTGGTTAATCATATTTTCAATTAAAATGATCTGTCTGGTTAGACATTAAGGACTATACTCCACTAAGAACATAAAAATAAGCAGTGTGAGTCAGACCCAGGGTTTGTCTAATCGTGTGCTCCAGCTCTGGCTGCAACCACAGCCCATGTTTACTGAAAAGAATGAAAGGAGGAGACAGATACACAGTRATTATTCCCCAGGTAAGTCTTTGCACCTTCTGGGAATCAGCAGAGATGGCAATTCCAGAGATGGAAACTGCAGTCAGACCATTATTTTGCCTGCTGTGACCTCTCTACCATTAATTCACTTAACTGCTTCTGAATCCACTGACACATTTTGTCTGTAACAAAAAATCCTCTTGTGTTTAGAAATGCAACCCTTTGCAGTTGTTTTAGACCTGCTGCTGAATCAGTCAGTAAGTTCCTTGAGTGTCTCCACACCCCCGTGACATGAGAAGAAATGGATAACCAACCTCTTTATTATGCACCAAATTACACACACATCCCTTCAGCCATCATTTTCCAAGCTGAAGATTCCTATTTTAACTTTCTTTGCATCACAGATGTTCTGCACTTATCTTCTCACTTTTCTTTACTTGCATTTTTCCTTTAGGACTGTCTTTTGCAAGATGGAAAGTGAGGCAATATTGCACAAGGCCACAAATGCACTCATACAGGGAATATARTATTATTTTCTGGTCTGCCTCTCTATATTCTTCTTGGGTGCATTTTTCACTAATAGAGATGTATCCAAAAGAAGAACCACACCAGCTGGCCAGAAGAAGAAACAGAAGTCTTTACYGTGGATTTGGTCACACACATTGTTGAGTTACCATCAACTGGAATTTTTAAGATCCCTTTGGGACTTCAAAGGAGGAAAGAAGACTCAAAATGAAAAAAGAGAAAGAACATACAACTCTGGGAATCCTACTCTGCCTTGTGAAACATCACCATCACATAGAATCATAGATTTATTTAGGTTGGAAAAGACCTCTAAGATCATCCAGTTCAACCACTAACCCAGCGCTGCCAAGGCCACCACTAACCCATGTCCCCAGGTGCCACATCTACACAGCTTTTAAATTACTCCAGGGATGGTGGCTCAAGTGCCATCACTCGAATGTGTACATAATTTCAGATTTCTCGTTCCAAGGACAGCTAAGGAGTTAATAAATTTGTGCAATTTCTTTTCAAAGTATCTGCAGATGGCTACTTGAAGGCTATTTAATTAAGGAGCCCRAAGGCAGTTATGCTCTCGATGCAATTCCTGTTTTTTTGCAGCCAGCGTGCATCTGCACGCAGCCTACAAACCCAAATYGGTCTGGAGCTATTATTTTAAAGCACCATACATGCACCTGCAAGCATGTATCATTTTTAATGGTAGAAAAGAAAGGGCTAGTTGTGATCAAATGCCCGAAGAGCAGAAGGAACAATTGGTATTGCAGTCAGCAGCACAAAAAGAGTAGGAATTTATATCCCAAAGACAATTAATTTAGTTTGGGGTTTTTTTTGTCTCTAGGAGGCTGAAATAGGGTGGAGCCAGTGGCAGACCAGCTCCTGGGGAAGCGGGGAAACTGTAGAGCCAAGAGACCCCTCAAGTTTTACGCTCCTTTTTTCCCCGTGAAGTTCTGGGGAGTTTGGAGGCTGTTCCTGCTGGCATCTCCACAGCCCTGAAACCCTTTCTATCAGAAGAGTTACGTACTGCAAGGCTGACSAACCTTTTGCCCCCTACATGCTGTGCTGTGAGAGAACATGACTGTACTTCACACTCGGAGACAAAGGTAAAAAAGGCTTTCATGAATAAATCCTGGCCCTGACRAAGTTAATGAGAAACAAATGCCTTGTCACCTTATGTGCTAAGAAATAATTAAGAAGTAGGTTGGTAAGCTTTATTTAAGACCTGGATTTATGCTTCATTGACACTGGCTGATTGTATAGAACCAATTTGTTCATTAACCACAAATGTAAYTTCTATAACACTTTTTAGTGTATTCTGTCAAGGTGAAGGCAAATCTCTGCCATATTCAGAACCATTTGCTCACTTAGAATTTGTGATTCCCCGAGAAATAAGCAGGAGCTAATAAGCAGGTGACTCCTGCCTTCTCTACAGCCAGGGAAGTGATAGAAGACCTTTCTCCTGAATACAAAAATACAGAGAGTACACCTAAACATTCATCCCATCTGGTAAAATATTATTATCCTTTAAGGTGCRAAAAATTGAGGAAAATCTGAAAGGGATTTCTTCAGCATGTCCACTGTATGGTCAAATTCCTTCCTCATATACAAAAGTGGTATTTTCCAACTACTTCCAAGTCCGTAACTTAGCTGATTTTTCTTGGACTTTGTTTTTATTACTTTTTTCAAATGAATAAAAATCACTTCGTAGAACATTTCACCTAACTCTTTTCAAATTTTCCTTTTTTCTTTTTTTTTTTTAATGGTCCGTCCTCAAACATGTAATATTTATTAAACATTTATCCAAACTAGCCTCTCTCCTGGACAAGAATTTCTGAACTACACGAGAGAGTTTAACCTCCAATGTGCCAAAATGGATTTGGTGCAATCTTGAGCACACTTGAGAGACTAAGGCTACAATTTTTTGGAGGACGTCTTCCATAAAACCTGAGTTAAGTTTTGCTGTGGTAGCTCATTCAGTACATCATTGAAGTGGAACACAGAAGCAGCGATTCAAATTCCCTCACTGATTATGTTAGGGAACAATTTAGTAAGAGAATGACTGTTCATCACAGTCACTGAGTATGGAACTCAACTGACCGAGCATCTGGCAGTCTTTGACTGTTCATGATCCTTCAGCTTTCTGAGAGCAAACAAAGGTTAATTCCTGCAATGACTCAGTTTTTAGCCCTACAGCATTATTCTAATAATTTTCAACCCCTAATGAGGTTCATCAGCCATGGACCTCTAAAATACAATTAAATGTAATTAAGTTAGATTGACTAAATTAATGAAATCTTTCCAGAGCCATATCCAACATGCGTCTTCTATCTCTAGCAATGGCAAAAAACCTGATGGGATAATCAGAATCTCCAGGAAGGCACTTTGTGGCTCTCAAAGGCTCCAGCAAGCACCAAAGTGTGGCTCCCATGCATGCCTGGCTCTTAGGGAGCAACAATGGGGCACTGGAATCAACACTGCTGAGTAAGTGCAGGTCTTCAGCAGCAAAGAGCCAGAAAAGGCCTGTGTGACCTGTAAAGTACAATCAAGCTCCCAATCCTTGCCAGAAAGGAGATTTAGGACTCAAAGAGTTAATGTTGGAAGAGCTWCCTATGAACCACTCCATGCTTGACTTCTCAAAGTGCAGTGCTTGAGGATTTTAATGTGTGCTCACAGCTACTCCTGCTACAGCCACGAGAATGTTCGATCAGTAGCAACCAAACTAAATATTCATTTATAGGTAAATGCATTTTTCTTATTATATTTACATGGGTTCTTTTTATCAGGTATGATCACATATTTGAAAAGATGATGAAGCACTAAAARGAAAAGATCAGATGTTTCGAAGAACTACTTGGATCCTTTTCTTTGGAAGATCTGTTGTATCAAGCCAGCACATTCAGCAGAAATAAAAACTAAAGACAATTTCAGTACAGATTAAATACCRGAAAAATTACTGAGATRGAAAGAAAYAGCCCAACTGATGTCATTATCTATACAATAAACCGAGGCGTGGAGGTGCAAGTTCAGAATAGCCCTAATGAAGGAACACTAATGGGAGGACTCTGAGCATGAACTAGCCATTTTGAGATCACTGAAAATGAAAGACAGGATGTATTTAACAATTTCCTGAACAGTCAAGGTCTAGGTACAATACTTATCTCCTGTGTCTGGCCAGAACAATCACTGAATGAACATCACCATTCTCTGTGGTGACTGTGACAGGACCTGAGGGAACRGCCTGAGGGGAGGTTTAGGTTGGGTATCAGGAAAAGGCTCTTCACCCAGAGGGTGGCTGAGCACTGGAACAGGCTCCCCAGGGCAGTGGTCACAGCACCAAGGCTGACAGAGTTTAAGCAGTGTTTGGACAACGCTCTCGGGCACATGGTGAGATTGTTGGGGTGTCCTGGGCAGGATCAGCAGTTGGACTCGATGATCCTTGTGGGTKTCTTCCAACTCAGGATATCCTATGATTCTACGATCAGAACAACAACGACCAGGACTAAGGTTTTACCCAACACCCGGAGCTCCACACAGAGAAAGCTGTGCTTCGAAACGACTCCTGCGCTGAACTCAAAAGCGCCAAGTTTACGCTTGGTCTGTGTGCAAATGCCACCCTTTGATCGTTTCCAGCAGCACCCGACTTTCCTGACCTTCCTCGAAGCCGTCGCGGAAGGAGCCGGAGCGGCTCATGGTGCGGCTCTTCTCGTCCAGGGACATGGAGCTGTTGCGGAAGCGCGTGTCGCCGTAGGGGTCGTAGGGGCCGTCGGCGTTGGACAGGCTGTGCGTGCGCAGCATGGTGGGGTTGGACAGGCTCATCTGGGCTGCAGTCGTCGGGCTCGCTGGGAAGGGAGCAATAAACAACAATTTATTGGTGGAACCACCAAGTTTTCATGCTTAGTTTTTGTGCAACTACCAACAAACTCTTTTTTTTCCTACTCGAAGACATAAATCTATGGTATCATCCTCTCCAGGCTTCATTATTTTTCTAAATTCAGTGAATTCAAATAACGGGTATGCGAACCAGCCGAGTGAATATGAAAACTCAAGTAAAATAAGGTCATTTTAAACACGGGGTGATATGTCTGTGCTTCTACCAACAAGCTCAGTCAACTCACCAACACCTCCTAAGCATGAACTAATCAACCCTCATTTCATTTGAAACTGTCCTTCCTCAAAAACTTATCTTTTGTCTCTATAGAGTAGGACTTACCTTCTTCAAAGCCTTCAAGTTCCCAGTGACATTTTTCTATGTATTTAAGTCATAAATGTAAAGAGCTTTAGTTTCTCATTAGCTGAATATTTCAGAATTGTCTCTTTCCACTATGAGGTCCTGAGAATTGTAAAATATTAATTGTGCCTTAAAAGCCACTACTTTCCCAGCCAGTGTTTAGAGTACAAAACAACAACTCCAATTCCACATTTTTTGAAAGAACTCTTGTCCTAAAATTACGCCTGCTATTTACTAAGAATTAGTTGATTTGTGGGAAAAAAGAGAACAAAATTACTGTTCAACTGGTAGGTTCCTCTTGGTGTGCTGGCACCGCCTGTTTCTGTGTACACTATTAACTGATACAGACTACTGGAGAAGACAGGATAATTCAGTTTACAGGTGCTCAACTTTCATATCAATATTTGCTTTTAAATTAAACTCAGTGACCCCTCTTGACTCCAGTATCTCCAAGTTCTCTTCTTAAGGATATAGAAAAACATATTTTCRGTTTTTTTTGTTATTAATTGCTGTTTGTGGCCAAATAGCTTTTGAAGCTAATTAATATAAATAATCTCCAACACTTTGCATAAAGAGTTAACTTTCTGGGCCTATGACAACAGCTTTTTGTTATTTTTTTTTTTACTTTCATGAACTTTCCTGGCATTTTTTCTGACTTAAAATTCCTCTGACTTTTACATATTGTTTCAGATCGAGCTTTCTGCAATTTTCCAACAAGCCACTTGGAAAAGACATACAAAGATAAAATATCAAACTGATGAGACTGGCCCATATAGTATGTAAAATGCTTGGATTTTAGAGCATTATTGCTATACAAGAAGGCAATATCTAACATCCTTTAAGCACCCCAATGTGTGATATCAACAAACAGCTCTACTGAATAGCTCACAATTTACATTAAGGAATCTGATTACTCCCAGAGAGGCATTTTCAAAGTTACTGCAAGTATGGCACCTTTGGGCATACGAGATAATAATGCTAATTAGTCACACTCATTTCAATGAAAGCACTTCCTCAGGTTGAATGTGGGGCTTGGAGCTGCTGAAAGGAAATTATCTTGTGTAACATGCTATTTCCAAGGCATACAATGTATTGCTGTGATTATTCAAACAGATAATTATTCACCAAGCTGCGAGAAGTTAAATCTAGTTCCAGAGGGTGATGTTATGCTGGATCCAGATGAAAATGGGGAGTTGCCAGCAGTATCCTGCAGTCCTCCTGCTGAATGGGACCGGAGCCATTCCTTTGCATCTTCCTGACTACGGAGCTGGGAGGATGGAGTATACCTGCAAAAAACAGTTTTTTCACAATGAACTTTGACAGTTATTTAATTATTTTGTTTTAGAAAAAAACAACCATGAAATGTCACAAGACTTCGGGAGGCAGAGAGAGAAAGAAAAATGGACGAATCCTCATATGAAATTAAAGGATTAAATTACATAAACTCAATAGAATTCTGAATTAAGGAGCTGGCTCCAAGCTGTTCCAAATTCATTTCACCTCTGTTTGGGGGGAAAAAACCGACCCACAAACGTCTTTCCTATGGCTTCAGTAGTAACCAAACTAGAGTGAACCAAAAGTTACAGGCAGAAGTTGTGCATTGTAGCACTGTAGGATAAAACGTAGTGGGTATTATGTACCCATGATTTAAAAATAAAACTGTAACTTGGAAAACCTTTCCTTGGGTTGTGCCAAAATTCTATCACTATTTAATATTTTGGCACATTGCTAAGCTTAGCTGACTTTTTGCAATATTTTAACCAAATTCCAGTCAACAAAGCCATTATCAGGATTTTTTTCAACAAGCTGTGACCCAGTATTTCGTATTCCAGAGACATTCATATAAAGGCCTGTGGAGGTGTATCCCATTTAGCTCAAAACTAACAGCATTAAATCATCACACAGGAGACTACACTTAGCCTTTTCTGAAGGCAATGAAAATAGCAGAAACATGGTCCATGCCAACATCAATGGCAAAACACCCACTGGCTTCAGCTCAAGCTTGATTTATTGTGTATATGTCTGAAAAATAGGTCTGCCAGGACAGGTGTTAGGTGAGCTACGTGATAGGGTGCAGGTATCAACAGCCAGAGCATCATGGAAACGTCTGTCTGCTGRTGGAACTCAGTGTCTGTCTTAGGCTATGCCATTGGCTTTGGAGAAATATTTACGAGTTACTAGCTCTCCTTCCAAAAACTTGGAGCCTATTATTAGCTGATATTATCTATTTAATTAATTTGACTCCCTTCGAGTAAATACCCTACAGTAAGATATCACTTATTAAGACTATTTTAAATCAATGGGAATGCTAAAATAATTGAAAAACTCAAACTGCTTTCCCAAAATACATTAATTCTTCTGCTTATGCCTCAATACTTCAGCAGCAGTCCCTGACAATCTGCATCTCTTAAACTCTGCACATAAATGAGTTTATTAAGAAAGGGGCTTTAAACAGTCATTTTACCTTAACACACTACAGATTTATTTTTATTTTCAGCATCAATACCTACCTCTTCAGCACTCAAATGTTTTGGTCTTAAAAGAGAGTCTTTATTTATTAGGGACATACTTGAGAAGCACAGAAACATTCAAACAAATTGCCATTTTAAGAAAGGCTTTTAGCACTCAGCTTCATGGGACAAGGCTGCTGTGAAGGACGACATGCATAGCACAGAATAAATCACAGCTGCAATTTCAAAGCATCACCTCAGTGATCACCCAGAAGCTGCATTAAGCAATTCAGAAGCTGCAATTTCCTAAGTTGTCTAAGACACCTTCTGTGAACGCTCTAATACTTAAAGCATTTAATTAATATAGCTGATGTTCATTATCTGGCTAGAATTGCTTGTATCAATGGAAAAAAATAATTTTATGTTATAAAAATCGCTACCTTACAGACGTACAAAATATATGAGAAGACAATTGCTGAAAGTTTGCTTGAGGATTTTTTTGTTCTTTTCTAGAAGAGTAGAGCCCTTCAGATTTAGGTATTCTGAAGGAATTTTTTTTAAAATCAATATGTCCAATTTCATCCTAAAAGGCTTGGCATGATCTTGTAAATAATTTTTATTCATGGAACACCAAGGTTCCCAGGATTAAAAAGATCTCAAGTCATTCCATGTAATAGCCAGAGAAACAGCAACATTATTGTTTTCAGATCAAGCCCAGGGATGGTTTGAGATGCTTTTCAGCAATTCAGCCAGCAAAAGCCACAGTTCTTGCTCAAGCAGAGAAGCCACTGGATGGAAAAAGCACAGTTGTCAATGGCCTTCTTTGAGGATTGAAAGAATGAAAGAAGGAAAGAAAGAAAGATAGAAAAGAAAGAAAGAAAAAGAAAGAGTATTGTTGCCACCTCTCGCAAACTGCGACCATCACCACCAGCCACAACAGAAACACAAAGCAAACTCCAAAGCCACCACAAAAGATGTTAAACCATGTGGAAACACCAATACCTGAGTCCCTTCTTAGGCAAAGTGTTCCTATCAAGATGTGGGTCGCTGCAGAAAAGTTAAAAGAAAAGAACTTCAGAGAAGAACAAAAGGGAAGGAGTAAGATCAGGACGAAGGACGCACAAACATCTGCATCACCTTTTCAGAGGAAAAGGTGCTGGGGCCTCCCTACAGAAACATGCACAGACCTCCTTACCCAGGTGGGGTTTGCACAAACATGCAGCTGGTACCATGCCAATGAACCACATCTGTCCACAACCTCATTTCACTGTTTCTCCTACCCACAATGAACAAAAATGGCTCTTTAAACATCAAATGGGTGTTTAAAACCAGGCTTTTCAGCAGGCTGTTGGTAAAAGCTGATGAGAATCTTCAAGTCCAAACCACCTTCCCATCATTTCTTTCAGCAGACACCATCTAGGGAATGCAGCTAATTACTGTACAGAGGTATGGAACCCAGACTGTTTGGATTTTCAAATATTAGCTTAAATTCCATTAGCAAAGTAAAATGGACATATCAGTCGCCCAAAACTCAACTATTTCAATATATGGTTTTACAACTGATGAGCAGAGCCTGTTAATTTGTTTTTGAAGAAAAYATCCACATGCTTAAGCAAATTAATTAAATGACAAGCCTTATAGCTAAATTACAGTATGGGACTGATTAAAATTACATCGGTGAGCAAAACTGAGCATGTTTAGGTTTGTGTCATCTTTTCCTTAACTTCAGCATTCATCTGTACAAGGATGAATGTACCCAAGTCCCTGGAGAACAGTCATGAGCCAAGCTGCAGTAAGAGACTGACGACACTGAATGACACAGGGACTTCACGACAAAGAGGACAGGCCAGAAAGGCAGTGGGAAAAGCAGCATGCCAGAGGAATGCTGAAATGCTAGTGAGAGTTTAAATTCGCAGGAAAAAAAAAAGGGCAGGATTTTAAAATTGCCTTTGGCAAAGAAATGAAAGGGTGGGGGGGAAACACCCCCCTCCAACCCAAAAGACATTCCCAGAAACAAGAGCAACACCAAAAACATGCCAACTCTGCTGCATCCAGATTGGTTTGGGCAGAAAGATGGGGTGTTTGCAGGGACTCTCACTGGCATGTCTTTGTGTCAGTTCACACCTGGATGATGAACACAGCAGAGCACTCAACTGAGCACAGTCTGGCACAAAACAATTTGCTTCACTGAGATGGGCAACAAAACCTACAGCCTCGAGCTGTCCCGAGACAGCATTACCTGTCCTGTCTCCTGGGCAAAGTATTTCGGCAGAATTTGGGGCTAGCAGCAGGGGAAGAAAGAGGGCTAGAAGAATCAGTCCAACAAGACAGAAAACAAGAGAAGGAATATTAGAATGAAAAGATGAGAGAACAGAAAGGAGTTATAACAAAACACAAACAGAACCCCARAGTGTCAGAACGTTATATTCAGGTGTAATTTTCTCCATTGAGACATGACTACAAAAATTTTGCTATGTGGACTCATCATTACACATCAGSATGTAGCTGWTTCCCAGTGTTTGGAAGGGTTCTACTGYCAGGTACAAGAGGTCTCCCAGAGACCACTGCCGAGTTTCCCCTGATGTGCCACCAAATCCAGCTCTGATGCTGCAAAAGCCCTGTTCCCTCCTCCCTGCTCAGCCTCTTCCCAGCTCCTACCCTGTGTCCACACAGATACCAGCGAGTATCATCCTATGCAGAGCTGGGGAACTGACCAGTCTGAAATACAACTCAGCTGATCATTTTTCACATGGATCCAGCTTCCAATAGGATTCACTAAGCATTCGCATGAATGCTTGTACTGAAACATTGTAGGGAGCAACTGGAGGTGGGACAGGGAAGCAGGGAGCGACTGAGAAGGGATCAAATGACTAAGGAGATGGGGACTTGTCTTTTCAGCATCATCTCCATTTTAAAAGTCATCAAATTCTATAATCAGGTTAACAGGAAAGAGCTTAACAGGAAATGGCTGACTTTTCAAATCAAAATCAGAGGGTTTTTTGAATATCACTATCAAATCAATTAACAGATCTTTGGAAGGATAACATAGGATGCAAAATGGTAATATTAGGTACCATATGGTAGCAAACAAAAGTTGTCATATTGGCTACCATAGCAAATTAAAAACCCCACCTGAACCCATCCTCTTGCTCTGAACTGGGCTCCTTGCCTTTAATGGCTTATCTGTATGTTCTAGCACTACCTAGAGTTATCTGCATTATCTTGTAAGAAGCATTACTTGATCTTTACCTGCAGCATTGGCTACTGCTGCCAGGGCTTCATTCCCACTGGAGACACAAACATATGGAAACGAGAGAAAACCCCACTAACCTTTCAGACAACGTGGTCTTGACACTGTTGGTTCGGACGAAGGGAGTCAGGGAATCATCTTTGGAGGCTGGAATCAAGCCACCGGAGGAGTTGTGGCTCAGCCCGCCTCCACTGCTCAGGGAGATGTCAATGGATTCACAGCTGGTGTGCAGGCTGCTGACAGACTGGTATCCAAGGCCATCCTTGCTAACTGCGGAGGAGCTACTGGCGTTGGTGCCCCACGTTAAACTGTTGGAAGGGGCCGAGTGTGCTGAACTGGGACTGGAAGCCAGTGGAGACTGGTTCAGATCCGTGGTTTTACCATAGAGGGGACTGCTGCCCCCACTGCTCAGCACGCCACTGCCAGATGGGGAGTCAAGGTTACCCTGCTGGTTCATGGTAGCGTGAGGGTTGGAGATGACTACCGAGTTTTTCATGTTCTCAGCTGTTGTGATGGGAACTTGTTTACTAGGCTTGCCACCAAAAAGTCTGTAAAAAAGAAGACAATGTGAAAAATGCATAAAATGGAATATTAAACGCAAGGATATTTTGTATCTAGACCATATATCATCTTAGCTTCAGGAAACCAACATTAAGTACATGATCCTAGATTGGACATATGCAACTACAAATTTATAATCTCCTCGTGTCCACTGTCCCTTCAATAAAGCCCAGAGGCAATTACAACAGCTTCAAATCTAACTTAGGTGTGTCTTCTCTGAATCATCAAATACTACTTTCACAAAGCTAAAACACAGCTTCACAGAACTAAAATAGACACATATCATCTTCTGTTCCCTCAGGAAAAAGGATACCAGAGAAACATTGCATTGATCAATCTGATGTATGGAATACTAGAGGTTGAAAACTTATTGACCAGGTAAATTCTGTGCAAATCACCAAATGCTCTGCACAGAAGCAGCATTTGCTGGGATGTAACAATGTACTCATACCAGCTGTAGGTTTGTTTCATTTCATGAGCCAAGCTGGCTGGAAACTACTTTTTTTAGTGGAGAATGAGATGTTACCAGTGCTTTTTGGCACTGGAACTGGCTCAGTAAAAAACTGGTTGAGTTCCAGAACCGGGGGAGGGAGGGGATATAGTCAGCATGGCTGGAGGAGGCTGATTGCAGCATCACTGCTCCCTGTGATGCAGCTGCACTGCCAAGGAAGGAGAGATTTCAGGCCCCTCATTAACACTCAGTGGGAAAGTTCTCAGAAGTGCCAAAGCGTTTTAGCAGTAAACATGTTCAAGAGTAAATTATCAGTCAGTCCAAAACTGATCTTCAAAATTAGGAAGGAAGTGTATCTTCCACTCCAGCTTCAAACATCCACCCCAAAATGTTGCTTCTGTTTCTGCCACTTTGCTCCTGTAACTGTCTTTAGAACCTTAGTTTTCCTCACACATACCTATATGGATTTGCCTTTTTATTGTTCACTGTGGAGTGTTGTGGGTGAAATCTTTCAGAATAGAGGACTACAGCACTTCCATACAAGTGTTCCTAAAGGCTTATGGGGCGGGTGTGTGCCAGGCAGAACTTCCTCTGCTTTTGAGTATGCCCAGGTTGTCCGTTCGACACACGGACACGAAGTCACTTTGTCCAACACATCCCAGAAACACAGGCTGTGTTAGATCTGGGCACCTGCAGCACACGTGGAGCAAGCCCAGTGCTGCCCAAAAGCAGTGTCTGTACTGCAGAGGTGCTTCCTGCAGCTCCAGTGTGCCTGTGAGAGCTGCCTGGAACACACCTGAGCTGGGTGGCTGCTGCTGTGTATGTGCCACAAGGCACCTGGACAACACTTCCAACTGACAGGGGGCAGCTTTAGATGAGACATAAGGAAGAAATTCCAACACACATCCCAGAGAACCTATGGATGCCCCATCCCTGGAAGTGTTCAAGGCCAGGTTGGATGGGGCCCTGAGCAAGCTGGTCTAGTGGAAGGTGTCCCTGCCCATGGCAGGGGTGGAACTGGATGATCTCCAAGGTCCCTTCCAACCCAAACCAGTCTATGATTCTATGGCCTTCAGAAGCAATACCAGTTTAGGGTATTCCTGTTCCTGTGCCAGGCATACAACCTCTTCAGCTGCACTGGGGAAACTACTCTTAGAGGAAAGATCCCAGAGCTTAAAACACCCCAACCACCCACACGACAGTTTTACAGGCTGTTTCTAAGCTACACAGTCTTCCCTGTATATGACAGCAGAGAAGCCACATACATTCGCAGACTTACAGGTAAATCTGTCTCATTACAAAGGTGTGGATTCTAATTTATTGAAAAAAAATTCTAATCTATTGAAAAAAAAAATTACAGGGCCAAGAGGAAATATGAGAAAAACAATGTGTGCAACTCATCTTAACTGACTATGAAAATTAAGCTCAAAATCCTCTTTACTGTCATTCTAGAAATCAGTAATAAGCAGACGAGGCCCAACTGAACTCTGACACGTTTTAACAGATGACAACACTTGGAGAGGCTGGTGAAAATTCAAGTGTGAAATTGTAAATCAAATGAGGGAGTAGTTAAATTAAGCCTCAGTGTCTTCTCTTTGAAGCTTCATGTATTTCTAATGTAGTATTTCAATTACACGGCCAGCAATGTAGCTTCCTAGTAATAAAAAAATTCCCAATTAAATTCCTACTAATGTGCCTGAGGCTTGCAACACTGAAAGTTTGCATTTCTAATGGGGTACACTATAGAAACGGAAGGTCTGTTGGAGTTTTTAAGCAGCCATTGATGAAAATTACATGTTCTAAGGGACATGGCTTATCTATTGATAACGAGGTACAAAATAAAATGTCTTGCATTATCCTCACACAGGCTCCTCAAATAAAACCACCCTCTAAAAACAGTTTACAGCGTCAGCCTAAGCTGCCATCACAGCCATTATGCTTGCACTGGTGCTTCAGATGGAATGTGGCTTTCTCACATCACTGGAAGCAGGATGATGGAGCATAACCGTATGGGAGTTATGGGCGTCACGACAAAATGAAATGCAAAACACTGCAACTTGAAACAGACAAGCTACTCAATGTCAAATTCAATTGAAAAATAGTATTAACAGGAACTTTTCACCAATATCAAGGCTTTGATATACACTGCATCAACAAATTAGTTCCTCACCAACTATATGCAAATGTTAGAATAATGTGTGGGGTACTCTTGGAGAAATAGAAGACAGGATTTTTGTTCAAAAAATAGTATTAAAGTAACAAAATTTAACCCAGCTTAGACGGTAACTTTATTTAGGGTTTTTCTACACAGGCTAAGATGTTGAGTCTTGCAACATATTGGCTTAATCCACACAACTAAAAAAAGATTGCTTTGGGTGAATCTAGGTTTGGCAGGTCAATGCCACTGTSATCATGACAATCTGAGATAACTCTCCTGTTATCGATTCACAATTTGAATATTTCCAGGTTTGTTACATATACATTGGTGCAAGAACTCCTCGGGTAAGAAAACTCTTATTCCTGCCATATCTGCACGGATAAAAGCCTTCAGGTATGACTTCTGTAACAAAGAGACTCAAATCACAATYGCCAAACTTTCTGCCAGACAGGTTTGGTTTTTTCCCAGAGGTTAAATTTTTGCTGCTGTCGCGTGATGTCCTGAGCATTCACAACACTGGCCCACCTGTTCCTGTGACATTAAATGTAAATACAAAGACCTTGACGTAGGACACTAAAGAGTAAGTGCTGCACAAAACCCAGCCAGGCCTGTCTGGAAGAGTCCTGCTCATTCAGCTCCCACTAACAGCACTGCACAACCGAGGAATTTGTTGCCTACCTGCGCAGAGTGGGAGAGGCCACATCGGGGTACTTGACTCCTTGCTGGTGGGTACTCTGAGCTCCGCTAGCAGCAGTCTGTGATGCAGGGTTCACTTTAACTGAATTACATGAAGCCACGCTTTCGTTGTCAGACGAAATCCCTTTCTCTTTATCAGTCTGATTGACTAATCCTGGCAGAGAGTTTCCAAGGATTACCTTGGCAGGCTCTCTGATTTTAGGGACAGGCAACCCAGCTGACTTGCTGCTTATGTTGGAGTCTATGCTACTTGTGCTAGATCTATTCCCAGCTCCACTTCTGCTACTGGATTTACTGGGCCGGGGCAAGCTACGGTACTGAAGATTAGTTCGTGCGCTAAGTGCTAAGTAGCCATCATCCTGGTTCTGTGAGCCATCAACACTAGTCTTCCGACCAGTGGTCCTACCCATGAGTCCAGATGACTTTGGGATCTTTCCCAAGGTAGCCGATCTACTGGTGAGAGTTGCCCCACTGGCAGTGATTATGGTCATGCCTACGGCTGACCCGCTCTGTTTCTTAAATCCAAATGTATTAGCATTAGCAGCAGCTGTCCTAGAGTTACTTGTGGGAAGCTTTTTGGATTCATCACCACTGCTGCGTCCTGCATCTGATGGGGAACGTTTAACATGTCCAGCTTTAGGAGATAGTCTACCCTTTTCTGATACCTTGGCGTCATCAGTTTTCCCTACAAAAATAGAAAAAGAATTCTAATATTTAATGACTTGAAAACATCAAGCAAATGATGAAACTCAAAGCAGCATGAAAAGCAAAAGCGTGTTAGCCACTGGAGTGTGGTTCAAAGTTATGATCCAGTCTGCACTGAGCTTACATGCCACTCTASTGAGTTACACATGCAGACTTGCCAGAGAAAGTATGGGGTGTCTTTGCCCTCRAGAATATGAAAAGCAGAACAGTCTTACATAATAGTGACAGATAAGGAAAAAAAAAGTTTCCTTCTGTAGCTACCACAGATTGATCATTTTTATCATTAGACAGCAGTAGTGTTAGGCTGTTAGTATAATTTTCCTAAAAGGCATTATTCAAGACAGTAGCTAACTTTAAGTTTTTCATATACAATTGTGTACAAGACCTAATAAGAAGAGAGGTATTAAATTACATCACTTCATTATGCAAATTCAATCAATTTTCATTCACACATCTGCAAGTACTAAAATCATTAATACACTTACAAGATAATCCAGAAATCATGTTTAGTATTAATGAACATGCTTGTTTAGTAAGGGGAGGGGGAAAAAATCTCCTCRACCACATATACTGTAAGTTCTTGGTTAACAGTGACTTTGAAAACTAAAATTGTATTATTTATTCTTCACACAGCAATACTGTGCCCAATAAAGTCTTAGCTCGGCTTAAGACCAGAGTTGTCATGAAAACAACTTGCAGGGTGTACCAATCCGAAACACGCATTTTCAAACGAACAGAAACAGAAATGTGGACGTACGAGACGCTGCTGAGGTCAAAGCAATGCCTAAAAATACAGACAGGATTACCTGAAGTTCAGGTTCTGCCTCTGCTAAGTACTCTAAACTGTTTTCACACCGAACACGCTCTTTGGCTCGCGTACATCTCACGCCTTTTCTCACCTGTTCCAGGTGTCTTTAACGTGCCTGAGGTGGTGGAAGGTTTAGGCCTTGGTGTGGTAATGCCAACCTGAGCGGACATGCCCCGCCGCCAGGAGCCCGTCTGCGAAATAACAGTGTTCTTCCTACCAGAAGTGCTCTTATCAGACTCATCTGACACATCAGAGGGATTCCGCCTCCATTTGGATCCCGGCTCCATTTTTATGCCGCTATCAGATCCTCCGTCGGATTTCTTGACTTCATCCCCGGACCACAAGGAATTCCGCTCAACTTGGGAATGCTTTTCTGCATCAGTCTAGGACAGATAAGGGATTGCAAGACAGCTTTCAGAGCAAGTCCTTCTTTAAAGAAGCTTCATAAACGAGAACCATCAACCYGATTAATCAGCTCGGCAGTCATCTCTCAGTACCAACAAACGTAACATGCCTTTGATGAAGAAATGTCACTGCAAGAAATGAACCCCTGCAATGACATCTTTTTTTTTAATATGCTTGTGAGAAAAATACAAAAAACACAACAGCCATGCCCCTTGGAATTAGAAAAAGGGAAAAAAAACCCACTTGATTTATAAAGGACACATTCAGCTCCATGACATTTATAATCCTCCATCTCAAATTTCTGACAAACCCTTTTACTGCAACACCAAAAAAGCATTTCAAACCTGTGCAGCCAGCTTTCCTTTGTTCCTGCTGCTTTCCTATCTCTTGTCTGGCAATCTGATCTCCAGAGCATGAGGAGGCAGCTTTTGGAACAGGCCCGAATATGTGGAATGCTGTTAATTCTAACCTCACATAGTAGAAGGACACCCAAGAACTGAAGAAAAATGAATCCCCAAAAACTTTACTCAACAATACTCAAGACCGACTTAAATACATAAATTACCTTAGTTTTTAATTTATATTCAACTCTTGCAGACTGTTGTTTCCCCTGCTCTTTGCACAGACTGATTGTGCTACCAGTCTCTTATGGAGAATTTTGTTAAGCTCAATGTCAAASAGAAAAACTTCTCATTAGCAAACCTTTGTCAAAATCTCAGAAATGCTTAAATTAAATCTATTAGCCTATATATATATATATGTATATAGTTTATATATTCCCCATACACTAGCATTTTCTATTGCTAATGATTACTCCTTCAGAATTCTGCTTCTCCTGTAAAATTCTGTTGAGCAAATTTGGCGAATCTGGTAACACAACAACCAACTGTTTTGTGATCAGGCACAAATAACAGATATCCACACATTTGACTCTGATCTGGATAAAAAATTYCTATCTGAAGTGTTCTCCAACCACCACAGCACCACGAAAGAGACTGACAGTTCAACCCTTGATCATGCAGTTCCCAAGTACGGGCTGATGAATCTTGGTAAGGTGCTGAGTGCCACCTCTGCCCTGCAGCCTCACCAGAAGATGAACGTGCTCAGAACTGTGCGGTAGGCAAACAGAATAATTTATTTAAAAGGAAATTATTTTAAATATCCCAAAGCATTATAAAGCCCACGGCCTTTATTCCCTTTGGATAATCAGAAAAAAACACAGCACAGGAAAGGCAGCAAGAATATTTACCATGCTTTCAGCAAAATGCTTCTTTATTTTTAAGTTCCTAAAGCATGTTTTAAGTTTGACTTTTCTTTTCATACCAGATCACACCATTAATATTAAAGGATTTAGGGTAACTGTGGTTGAATTTCCTCTGCTTTTTACTGTAATTACTTTTTTTTTAAAGCCTGAAAAACTAGTTAAGCGATCAGTGCGTGAAAGCTGACACCATGTATCACAATGGTCTTTCTTCAGTCAGAGGAAACAGGGCTTGRGTTATTTATCTACATATTGAGTCACTAGACTAACCAGCATTTTGAATTATGGATTTAGATAATATTATTTTTTTGTACTTTCCTTGGGCTATGCAAATGTTGTTTCCCTGCCTCTCCATTCAAAAAGAGCAACTCAGCATAGGCTTGAATGGATCTCTGCTTTCTAACTCCCTAATGGCTTCCAGGTTTGGGGCCTGGCATTGGGACCTTTTTATTTCTGACCATCAGCAGGTGTGTAATAAATTCACAGTGTGACTGTTCCTATGTCCTGTGCCTCTCCAATATCCTCATCTCATGCAAACATCTCCTACATTTGCAGATCTTGGAGAGAGCACGGGCAAGAAGGAACAAATAATCAACCAACAAAACCACCTCAAGACCACCTCTCCCATGCTCACAGTGGCATCTTGTTCCAAGCTCCTTGTCTGGAATTGTGTACATACACTATAAGTGTTCAAGAGCAAGAAATACACCTACTTGCTAGCCAAGGGCTTATTCTAGTTTTGGTTGACTRGGAAATATTCCTGTACCTTCTATTTCCCCTCTTTTACATCTGTAAGATTAGCACAGTCTCCACAGAGAGAACAGCATTGCAAGAAGTCCTCTACCTTTGCTCTCTTCCATTTCATTCCCCTACTACCACCCACGGCCAAAGTTTTCCTGGGGCCTTTGAAATGCTGCACCTCCGCCTTTGAAGCCCTCTGGCCAGAGATGTTTCTGTTTAATGGTAAACACTGAGAACAGCACAGAAACATGACTAAGGAATCAAAACCAAAACACAGCGAAACCTGGCTTGGGGATTGCAGCTGAAACTCCACCCACCTGGAAGGGTGAAAGTGGAAATACTGTTTGCTGGAGGTCACGGCAAGACACAGCGAGCACGAGCTGGGAGTAAACCACCAGGATTTCTCAACTTACTCCCACAGTTTTGTAAATCTGGAGCTGTGARCAGACCAAGCCCCTCTTTGCTGAGAAGCTGCCTTGATTCAACTGCTTAGGGATGCTGCTGTTTTCTATTTAAAGGAACCTTTCCATCTTCCGATCRTTTTACCACCACATGAACGAATTTATTACTTGGTCTCTTTCTCCCATCTCATTTCAGTTAAATAAGTTATTTTCCAACGCCCACCAGGTCTTAAGTTCTCCTTAAAATATGTGTATGATGTGACTTTAAAGGCACACTATATGTAGTACCGTGTAAAAGATAACTTATCTAAGTCTGTGCAATGTAAGGGAAAATATTAGGGCCCCAAAGCTCGTAGAGCTACTTTAAGTGGTTTGGTACTTGGCATAATCACAGAAGRCATGGGAACATGGTAAAGCCAATTCTGGTTTCCATCACTAGGTTTTTCAGAAACAACTTGCAAAACACCTTCACTTCTACAAGAAAGGTCTACAGCTATGAATGTCTCTGAAGATGGAGTTAATATCATACTTAAGTCCTGCTTCTCAAAGACAGAGAAACTACAGCTTCTGGGGTCTGGGGTACTCAGCAGCTCTGAAAATCAGCTTCTCAGCAGAGACTTTTCCTACTGCAACTATGCTTTCCTTTGCAGAGATGATTCTGCCTGAGTTCCTGATTTTATCAGCAGACACTGACATGTTCAGGCTCTCTCCCTTTGATGTTGCTGCATTATTTGCCTGGACTCCCAGCTGCACATGTATTAGCTTCGAGCTCCCTCTTCAATTATCTGCAATCCAACTTCCGTACCTTCTCAAAGAGATACGACAGAATCACAGTAACTCAAAMGTGCCTACTATTTAGGAGAACCCTGGGAAGTCCACATCCCTCTGCAGATATCTGCCAGTCCTTCATGGCTCACCTCCCCAGGGAAAGCAAACCTGGGCACAGGCCATCACACAGCCCTCCAGGTAAGACAAAAAATGTGTCTCTGCAGCACTCACTGCATCATGAGCTCTGAGGTCTGCTCTGGGCAGCAAAAAATCAACCCTACAAGCTACACATTCCAGCACTCCCAGTGCTTTCATCCCCTCAGCTGACAAGATTAGGATAGTTTGTTCAACTGAAAATGAACTATTTTATGGACAATAATTTACGGATAGCAGGAATACCTAGAATAAAGACTGTCATTCATGAAAACTGAGGAGAGAAGCAGGTCACAGATACACATCAAAAAACTGCAAACACGACTTGTACGTTCTTGGCTCCCAGCTTCCTCTGTACAAGCTCCAACTGCTTTTCTTCTGGTGTCTGTCTGCACCCTCTTGGATACT
Source organism: Amblyornis subalaris (assembly GCA_018881555.1). Lineage (NCBI taxonomy): Eukaryota > Metazoa > Chordata > Aves > Passeriformes > Ptilonorhynchidae > Amblyornis > Amblyornis subalaris. The sequence goes on from JACAXG010000192.1 coordinate 877,269, forward strand.
GTAATAGTTGTGGAGGAGGAAGAGGAGTTTGTCAACACAGATTTTGATCTCTCAGAGGTGTTTCCAAGAATCTGATCCATCAGAAGATAGAAGTCATATGAGTTTCTACTTTTTTTCCTTAGGTTAATGTTTAGTCACGTCTCCCTAYGTCTTCCTTTTTTTTTTGCCCAACAGTATTACAATGTTGAGACAGCAACAATCGTCAAAAAATACTTCCAGTTGTCTGTCTTACTCTCTGTTAGGTACTGACAAACGTGCTGGATAGATCTTAACTCCTCTCAGCCTGTATGGGCCTTGCATTAGCAGTTTTGAGGGCTGGTGCAATCGCTGATGGAAACCCTTGGTGAAGGCTCCGACGTGCACCGCATGGCAAGGGAACAAAGACTGCTCTGGGCTTGCACCACAAGCTCTGTAGACAGAGCAATACTTCACAGCAACCACAGGTCTACATCAAAACCGATGTCAAGAACAGATTTAGGGTCCGCTAATGAAAAGGMCTGGAGAAGATTAAAAGAGGGAAGGAACAGAGGAGCAGGTCGTACCCACGTCCTTCTCCTCCACCTGCTGCACTGCCAGGTCACCACATCCCAGTGGCTTTGGCACGCAACACCCGAGTCCCTTGAGCAGGGTGTACAAAGAACAAAGCTGGACTCTTCAGTCCTGCACTTTTCCAAACTAAATTCTATGCAATGRGTAAAAAAAAGGCAGTTTATATTACTGCAAATCTCTGTGTTATGCAGTTTATTTGATAAATGAAAAACTGTTAGATGCCTCTACCCTCTTTAGATGTGCGGTGTCTGAGCGCAATATGAGCRTGTGTCCTGCTGATGGAGGCAAAATTTATCCTCCTATGAAATGCTGCCAAACATAGAAAGCCCGCAGTAACACACAGCTCTGGAAATTTAATRAAATCTATTTCATTTGCCTAGCATGCTTACATCTCTGACGGAAGTGTAAATAACCTTTAAGAAAAAACATAATACCTTTCCTAGAGCTAAAAAAAAAACAAACCAAAATCCCATTTACACCAGTTTTCTGTGCAGCAGTGCCTCTAGGAAGGCAAGAGCCATTTGTTGTGACGCCAGCACAGCACAGAAACCACAGGTTCCGCCCACGGAGGAAATACTTGTAAATGCCACGGGTGACAAGGTGGTTACTATCGATACTGTCTATACTGAGGGCTGGCTGTGTGTTCAAGTTCAACCAACCTAAAACAATTACACCTCCTGCACAGAGAAAACAATAAACATCAATGTATGAACCAAAGCTCTCACCTGTGCATCTAAGTTCTTGCGGGAGGAGGCAGGTGTGTTGGCATAGGAGCTGATGGAGGAGCTGGTGTTGATGTCRTCGGTGCTGAGATTATCTATGGTGTCACTGATCCCGCTGCTGACAGAGCTGCTGTCATCCCAGCTGGAGAAAAAGCACAACAGAGGTAGAAAACAAGGGTCAAAAGACAAAACACCATTCAGAAGGAAAAGTATTATATTTGCAACCCTTAGCCCACTTGTGGTTGCCCATTAACTCGTTGGTTGCCACAAAGCCCAGTGTATGCCATCCCCATGCCAAGGGCACCAATGACACAGCTCTTCCTGACTCAATTGAAATGTGTCCCTGCAGTCCCAGAGCAGGGGCAAGYAGTGGTATAAAGAGATATTAGAAAGAAATTCTTCCCTGTGAGGGTGGTGAGGCCCTGGCACAGGTGACCCAGAGAAGCTGTGGCTGCCTCATCCCTGCAAGTGTCCAAGGCCAGGCTGGATGGGGCTTGGGGCAACCTGATCTAAAAATTGAGCCAGATGCTCCACTCCTAAAATGCCTGTAAAAGTAAGCTGCTCAAGGAAGAGATTTATACATTGGCTTACAAGTGCTCYGTCTCCAAGAACAATGAAGCTGGGATTGAAACACTGTCCTGGAAGGAGCTCTGTGAAGACATTTCKGTCCACTGATGGATAACTATTGCTGGAAGTGCATAAATATATATACCACAGATGATTTGCAAAAGGTAAGAGCTCATCAGCTGGCAGCTCTCTGGCTGTTTATCACCTCAGCTTCAGACTTTGGGAGCTCCGGACTCTCCTTCCTATTGCATTTCCGTTCACTTTACAAACTTGTAACAAAGAGATTACAGTGACATTTTTGACTGGGCAGTGAAAGCCGTATTCACAAACCAATACACTGAACAGTTAACATATGCCTTTAAACCTGAACTGTGTGTTGAGTAAGTGAGCCATGTAAAGAAAGGCAGCCTATCTCTGTTTGCCTGAACTTCATTCACAGCTTCACCACTGATTTACTATAGCCTGACTACATAAACTTTGTCAGCTTTGAAATAAAAGCATTTCGTTTTTGCTCACTTAGCACTACAAAACAGCTACCCTGTATGATTTTTAATGATGYTTTAATAGTTTTAATTGCTTTTGCTTACTTGGGAGCGCTCTGTTCACCCACATCCATGTAAGGCCTTTGAGGGAACTGAGCACAGCTTGAAGAGCAGCACAGTTTGCTGAACCACACGGGGACATCCTCCTCTGTGTGTCACAGACAGGGTTAYTGCTGGCAGCTGCTCCTTGCTGGCTGCTCTGTTCCCAGAGAAGGTCCTCACCAATGTGYCAGCACAGCCATTTGTGCCCATTCTCCCTGCATCCCTGGAGCTAAGCCAGCTGGGAAGCTCAGATCAACAGCTTCAGCWAGCCAGCTCGATTTTGTCTTCAGGAAATGTGGGACACTCAGCCACGCTGCTCTGCTGGCAGAGAACAGGGATGGGGAGGGACAGGGACACACCAGGACACACCACTGGTCCCTGCCACAGGCTCCATTTGRTGGAGCCTTGAGGAGACCCTTCATCTGCTGTTCTCCAACTCATGAGAATTCACTCCTGCCAGTCAGACTGACTTTCAGGAGTGTCCCAGTTACAGGAGAGGCCCTGCATTTCCAAGAACATTTTCCAAATTCTATTTGATAAACCCACAGACACTCTAGCTCTCCTGACTGGAAAGATGCTGCAGGTTACAGTGTTGGTGATGTTATAATCTAAAGAGATTTTTTTTTTCCCTAGATTTGCCTTCACCTGGATAAAAGGGAATCCACTGCAATACAAAACAGAAATACAGGTTAAAATAGAACTCAGTGTGAGACTTGTTGAGTCTGAGAAAGCCAGACAGCCAGATTTGACACACCAGTTTTATTGGCTATTTTCAAATATCTTTTTCAGCCTAACTGAATGAAAGATGTGCTGCCCATGCAAAGAAACCCATGGAATGTTGGGGGAGAGAATTGAAAATTTGGAAAAGGGCTGRAAGAATTCTTTGGAGCACCTTTTTATTTAGAGTAGGCAATTAAATATCACAAGGCAAAATAATGAAAGCCACGTTACTTCTAAATTTCAGTTTTGAAAACGGGTGCTATAACAGATATTTCTTTCTGCTTCAAAACCTGTAACATAAAGCAATTACAACGCCTAGTTTTTGTAAGTCTACAAATAAGGTTACGAAACAGTTMATATATTAACTGAATAAAAGAATATGCTTCTCATTTTTCAAAGTTTTGTGTAGCAGCTAATATATTTTCTATTTCTGAACACAGAATAATAATAACCATCATAACAATGATAATACCAGTACTAATACTAATATCAACAATACCAATGTTTCCCACGTTTAGCAGTTTAATTTCCTTCTTATGGAGCTATTGCAACAGGAAAAAAATATTAAATACAACATTTTTCCTCACATAGTCCCACCTTGAATATCTAGAAACGGAAACATTTTATTTTCAAGCACTCACAATTCTTAAGCTACCACAGGCCYTGGTTCATCAGCATCTAAAGAATGYRTTTAATGTTAATCATAAGTAGCTYTTCTGGCATCAACCAGYCCTGTTGGCTTCAGTTGGGCAATCTAAGGCATTATGAAAATATTTGAGTGCCCTTCTGAACTGGGACATGTGCCTGAGGACAAAGGTAGAAACGTGCACCTGAATACATTGACGGCTGTGGCTTCCCCTTGTGTACATCCTGGGCTYTAAGTCCTTTATGTTCTGATGGAAACCATGAACAACTCAAACTCTGTATTTTCAAGTTTACTCATCTGTTACTAAATTAAAATAGATTAGCTGTTCTGAGGTCTGAAGACGGATGTCTGGCATTCTGGGTGCCACAAGCARCACAGCTCTCATGACGTGCTGGTGACACTGGTGCCCAAGCTGTTCTGACAAGCTAGGATGCTGTGTCAGCTAAACCCAGACATCTCAGTTTTAGATTTATTTTWAAAATATCCCTTCAGTAGAAGGGTGGGAGTGCTCAGTCTCTAGCTAGCAAAAACAATAGGATGTACGAGAACAAGAAAACACCTTCAGAAATTGAAAACGATTTTGAAAACTTACATAAACAATGACAGATGCTGCACTTTGGAGTAACACTAGAGAGRGTTGGTTTTAATGCAAGATGCAGGTAGAACTCACTGAACTCTGTAAACTAGATGCCAATGCAAGCCACTTTAGSAGCACACAACATAAACAGCTAAAAAGTACTGCAATGAACCCACATGTACTGTTTAAGGCTGGACCTGCCACCAAACTGAGGCATCTGTTTCAYGCTGTTCTTGAAACCACCCCAAGCCCTCCACATAAATTAGCCCATTTTTACCTTGATCCAGTGCCTCGATGGTTAAAGCCAAAAGCGAGGAAGCAGAACAGGGCATCTAACAGCCCTAATTATGGTGCTCTCGGCTCCCAGAGCCCAGATAGCATCTTTGTAATTTAGCTGCTGCAATTAATAATTTCTGATGTCAGCAAAAGTCTACTCAGCCATAACCTGAAGCTGAAATGTTTGGGCTTTCCTTTCCCTATTTGATCAATCACCTGAAACTTTACTTTGATTACTGAAAATTAAAAAAAAAAAAATCTTAAAAGCGCATTATATATGAAAATTATACAACCACCCACTGAAAAACCATCCCCATTTAAAAACTCCCACAACGTTGCCTCCTGCTCTCTACGAAACCAAGCACCCCAAGCACCTTCCTCTGTCTCCCCACCTCATTCTGCTCACCCTAATGCAACTTATAACACTCCTACCACACATCGCCCACATACAGCACCAGATCAACTGCTCAAAGCTGCTTTTTCAAACAGGTTTGCAAAGCAGTTAGGCTCAGACTTGTATTTTTCCACAGTCTATCAGCGCTTTTCCATCTTGCATAATCATCATCCACAGAATTGGCTCTTCTCTGTTAACTTGGACAGCATGCAAAAACCATTCTGTGATCCTCGGGATAGCCCCTCTCGCTGCAGGAATCTCCCCCCTTTGCAAAGGAGTCATTAAAATCCTTCTAAATAAAGCTATTGTTGAAGGCTGAAAATGCACCTTCTCTATGGATGGGTGTGGATTTTAAGTTTGTTGGATCCTCACTCAAAACCAAAATTACAATGAGCTGCTGAAAAATACATTTGTCCAAGAAAGGGCCTTGGGGCTCCACAATATTTCAAGTGGAAACATGGCAATTATCCTCTTCTATTTAAAAATTTAACTATTTATGAGTTGATACGTGAACAACAACAACAACAACAAAAAAGATCAAGGTACAAAATGATTGAAACTTCACAGCATCTTCAAAGATTTAAAAGGAAAAATGAAATGTGCTACAACATAAGATAGTAAATACTGCAGTTTCCACTGTTTTCTTCTCGGATTTCCCACAACACTGATAACTGGGCCAAAAATCCAGAAAGCACATACAGACCCTTGCATGGTTTTCCTTTCAAACTGTTCTGAAACGGAAGCATATCCATTTGCAAAAGGATGGATGGAAATCTGCTTCGAGAGAAGTTAATTTAATTAATGTGTYTTACACTGTTATTAATCACCCACCTCCCCCATAGTCTTCAGTTACTCTCTTCTAACCTCTCACTGCAGGTATTTTAACACTAACCACTTTGTTTCTAACTGGAAGAGGAGCCCAGGGAGAGGACTGTTACCTTCAAACACTCTGTAAAGCCAGACCAGGAAAAGTAAACCAGGAAAAATGAACACGGACCCTTTCCAGTTGTTCTTTCTAGASCAGAATCCAATCCTTTTAATGACATTTTTTGGTGCAGAGTTGAAGTGCTGGAAGTGTGCTGTGAGCTACTCGGACGTTTTCATATTTAGTGACTACTGGGGTTAGCGCCAGCAAGCTGAACTGCAGCTCTCTGTCAAGCTCTGTTTAGAATTCATCCAAGATAAGGTTTCAGGATTTACATTTAAAATACCTGTTTGTAAAGGGAATAACTCGCAGAACAAAATTAATCAGCGTTGAAAAAGTTCGGGTAAGAAAAGGTCTGGAGAACGCAGAAAACTGCACATGCTCTTTTCATTTAATCTTTTTRTATCAGTGCTAATAACCTTATAAAAATAACACTGGATTTTATTCTGTCCCTTAAAATCTAACCAGGAATTTGACCAAGCCATTGACAAACTTGAACACAGCTGAGCACACACACACAGGACCTGCTAAAAATACACCTGATCTCAGGGAATTAAAACACCCTAAAGCTTCATGAACCAATTTGACTTTCAACTGATGCTCATCATATCCTGCTCTGAAGCAGAAATTCCAATGGCACCTTCTTCACCTGCACGCTTTGCTCAGAGCCCCTTCAGCCCATGGCTGGGGTCACCGAGCCAGCAGCCAGCCCCACTGTATTCAGTTGCAAAATGCCTGACTGGTGGAACTTGTTTTTTTGGCCATTGTTCACAACCAGGCTTCCTCTAGTACCTCCACGGCCTCGGGGAAGGGGAGAAACCAGAGCAAGGCACTGCATGTGACCCAGGTGCTGGAGGAACTCCCAGCTAGGTCTGCAAAATTTAGTGTACAGTACTACAACCAGCTACCAGCCCCTTTTTCTTGCGCTCACAACCTATAAACCACGTTTTTGGTGTTCCCCATCTACTGTTCTGTCTAAAGACTTACTGTGTTTATAAAGCTGTTTACAGAGCAGCTCTGCAGTGGGTGAACAGAGCAYCCCTTGGCCAGCAGCACTCTCACCTCCCTGCTTGGAAAGCCATGGGACTGATGCTCATCCCTGCTCATGTCTGTGCCACTACATTGACTCCAGTGAAAGCTGGAAACAAAATCAGTGTCTTCACATCACAATCAAGGTCAGTGTTAAATCTCAGGCATCACTTTAAAAAAAACACGCTTTGTTTGTTCTGCCTTTGTTTCCATGACAGTAAGAAGTGCTGAGAAAAGTCTTCTAATCAAAGTCAGAAATCCTTGTTTACATACWAAGCCTCGGGTGCCTTCCAGAAAATAAATCCCTGTAAAGTGTATTTGGTACAGCAATGGACTGAACAAACGCAGAGGTCAAGCCCAAGCCGCTGGGGATGCGGTGATGGAGAGCCCCAGCTCCCTGCAGTCCCCCCCGGAATGAGGGAATGGGGAGGAGGCTCCTGGCAAAGACCTCGCTGTAGGTCACCACTGCAATSTGCCTCCTCCTCCCTCTCAGCAAAGGCCCAGCCCAAACACCTCCCTGCTCCAGGCAGGCAGAGAAGGTGACCTGCCCAGGGGGTGGAGAACTGTGACAACCAAAGACTCGATTGTGTGGGTTTCCTACTCTGCCTTTCTTACCAGTCCTTCTTACTTACTTACTTGCTCTGRATCACATCACCTCCTCGTACAGAAACACAATTTAAGCTAAGGCTTGAAGAAGGGGCAGCATTCACTCAACACGGTGAGAGTTTCTGGCACCCACCTCCCGCCCACAAGCTCCTCCAGCACTGGACTGAGCTGGGGAGAGCTGAGCAGCTCACCAGCAGTTACTGATACCTGGCAGCTGCTTCATCAGAGGCTCCAAAACATAAGAAAAATAGGGTTAAACACTGAGAATAAAAAGAATAGATTGGYTAAATTCTTACAGGACCGATGTAACAAAAATACGGAAGGAAAGGAATGAAGGGCAGTATGGAAACAAAATTCCCTGCTGCTGAGTGTGGTTTTGAGAGATTCACGGGACTGGACCCACCTGCCCCGTGGCCATTTGTCCCCCTGGCCAGGGTCACTCACCCACCCATTCCCCCTGCACGAATGGACAACTGGGACCACTGGACAGCCTCACCCAGGAAAAGGTGGATACTGAACACCCCCAGAGCCAAAACCTCCCRCAGCTGGCAGGTAGAATATGGCTCATTTGCTTCCCACTCCAGTTTTAATCCATCCTAACACTGCAACTCCACCACTGACACCAGTGCAAATCTTTTAGGTGTGCAGACTGTAACCCCGAGGAAGAAACACGCAGGCACAAAATGAAGACATGACATACAGGCATGAAGACTCAGAGCAACCCCCAGTCACTATTAAGCTTTTCCCTACTCAGAATACACTGCAAAGCTTCTACATAAATTGATCAAGTCAAAAACCTGTGCACAGCAGAAGAGATTTCACACATAAGAACTGCTCCTGTCCCACAGCAGCATCAGCTGCAGCTGAGCACACGGAGACAAAGATAATGCACACGCTTCTCCCATCAGAAAAAAAAAGGAGAGAAACAACAGAAATTGTCTTTTTGAATGCATCACAGCCTGCTGAAATACGTCTTAAAATAAAAGCTGAACTTGGCAATAAAAAAAGTGTTAATTTGATCACAGGGCACAGCACAATCCCTCAGGAAGCCAACCCGCTGAAAAACAACAGTTGTTATYACACCAGCGATTTCTAAAACAGACAGACACATAATCAAGTAGAACACTTTATTCTTTGTAAAATGGAGCTGTGTGAAAGATGTCAGCTACTAACAACCCTGAAAGCACTGTTTTTCCTAGCAGAACTGCAACGTTCTAAATAGTACTAATAACTCCTGGTTTATGTGAGCCTTTAGAACTAGGCTTATTTGAAAGGAACTACAAAAAGGAAAAGGATCTTACAACCTTACTCAGACAAATCAGGAAGCCACCAGAAATTCGCACAGSAGTGAGAATAAGAACTGGATATCAGGCATTAAAAAGCAAGTGCACTCTGGGCTGGGATCCGGCCTGAAACAGACTCACACACGCCTTTGTCTCCCTGCAGAGTGAGCTCATTCCCACAGAGGTTCCTCCTTTGCACAGAARACAGACTTACAGTGCTAAAATAAAACAAAGCCCCATAGTTTTCTGAAGCTAAAAGCCTGTAACACTAGCAGAAAGATAGCTGGCTAGATTGCAACCTGTGAGTATTGATAAACCTCACGGAATCATGAAATCAAGCCAGAAAAAGCAAACACAGTAATAGCTGTCAGTTCTCACATAGGAAATYTTCTATTATGTTATTCAAATACTTGCAACCTATTAAAAATATATTGATTTCATGCAGCACACAGCAAYTGAAAAGAAACAGTGCAGGGAGAAAGCTTCTCAGATTTATCCATCATCTAATGTSCTTCCACTGCTGCCAGCATTTACAAAGCTAAAACCTCCTTACACAAAGGTGTCACACAACACACTCCCCAYGCTTTCAAAAGTGCAGAAAATCTCTTACCTTGCAATATTCCCTGGCCAAAGCACTTCTCCACCTTGTTGCCCATGAAGAATTCCAGGAAAGGGGCTCAGATTTATTTTGCAGGTTGATACCTTCATTAGGCTACCATCCAACACTCCCCCTAAATAAACCAGCCTGTAACTCCACTATCTAGGAAGAGACTTGCAAAAAAAAGTTGGAGCAAGGTTGTTTTCCAACAGAGCCCTCCACATTCAGCAGCTCTGAGAGACACTGGAAAGTAAAGCCTAGCTAGAAGGTGATCATCAGAAACTTCCCCTGGAAAGAAATCTGATCCCTCAACAAAATTAACCTCTGAAGTGCTGAAAAAGTGAGAGGTCAAGACWCTCTGCTGGGACTAGGTCATCTGTGAAAGCTGTAACCTGATGGCAGTAACCAGGCAGACTGGTGCCTCCAGACCATGTACCGTATCCCACGAAGTAAAAGCTCATGTCAGCAACTCTGCACTTGGAGGTACTAAATGGCAGTATTTGATCTCAGCTGAAAGGCTACAATCTCTAAAAGCACTTTTCCTTCTCTGCTTGTATAGAGGGATTCAACAATGTGACTGCTGAAACAAGTGTTGTTTTATGTGAATGTAGCAGGAGAYGTACCCAAAATGTTTTAATACAAAATATTTGGAATACCGGTARAATACACARTTTTTTTGGAGGGGGGTGTGTGTGRGGGTAGAAAAATATTTTCAGTAGGAATGGTACTGAAAATAGCAATTTATCCCCCGATATCTCCAGCAAAGACCTTAAGAAACTGAGATAAGATATGCAATATTTATCTGGCTCATCCTTATTTARTGCTGTAAAGTAAGGGGGGCTTACTTCCTTTATTTCAAATAGAATAGAGACGGGTACTTATAAACATTTGGTTGATAAAAAATTATGGTTGTTAGCATTCAGAACTCTTATTTTAGCTTAACATAATTACTTTCTGACAGGATTCTTCCCAGCTCTTCACACATAAATGAACACATGGGATTTTTTTTTTCCTTCTAATATGGGAAATTACACCAGCCCTATTTACCGTGAGTAGTAGTGCTCTGAGGCAGTAATTACCATCATTCTGCGTGAATGTAGCCTGTAAACCTTAGAAAACCTGTAAGAGACAGTGAGAACTGGAAAGCTGGTCACTAATAGTCCATGTGGACTCATGGAGTCTCCTGTGTGCTATGGGGCACTGAGTCGGAAATGATCCGTGTACCCCAAAAGGAGAAATACAAGAMACAGAAGAAAGCACAGAGGTGTTGGATAACCATGGCTAGTTTGGCATGGAAGGCAGCACTGGAGCTCGGAGTACAAGGCTATTGTGAGGGGTCAGGGAGCCCAGGGGTGCCTGAAGAACCAAGGGACTGGCTCCAGGTCRCTGGAGCAGAACGGAATTGGCGGGAGAAGCGCTACAAATGTGAAGAGTCTGCGGAATTTGCAAGTCCATTCCCATTACTACAGGAAGATTTGTTCGCTACGTTTCTARTCTAACCAGGACAGATTTCTGCTACCAGCAAGATCACCAGGAAGGGATCCTGCCGTGGAAAGGAGATGGGAAGCCTTTAGGATGGAGGAAATGGAGAGGACAATATGATGCTGTTGCCTTAGCCTCACCTCAAGAAAATMATGGATCATTCAGCCCAAAACCAAAAAGAAGAGAAGGAAAGAGTAGTCAGAAATTAACTATACCCGTATATTTATTAACTCAGCTGGAGTACCCTTGTCTTCAATAAAACACACCTTTTAGCACAACACTGTAACGCTGGCTGAAAGAGTTAAAATGCAAGAATTCAAAGGTTATAAAACAAAGACTTTGTGGAGATACTCTGCTGCCAAAACCTTCAAATAAATGAGTCGCAGTCTGAGCTTGCCTTTCTATGCTGGAGTCTGTATTTTAGTGGCTACTGTGTAACTATGGCAACACAGAGGACGGGTAATTTAGAGGCTGGTGGATGTGACAACTTGCAATTTAGAACAATGCTAATAATAAAAGAAGTGGCTTGGGAAAAGCATCATTTAACACAAACGTTTTGTGGTTTAAAACTAAAAAAGCCTGTTCACTTAATTTTAAAAATTTTTAGACTTTTTTTCAGCTGGATGATTACCTATAGTACATTAGTCTGGTGACGAATAAAAGACAGAATCATGACTCTTGTGCTTTTTGGCCTGCACCTTAAAGTGCTGCCAACCTACCCCGTTTGTGATGTGCACATGTACAAATGCAAAGCTGCTGATGTCATTATCTTTGCTGAAGATTAGGCAGGAATCACACAGCTTTTTTAAAARGAAAGCTATGTGTTATCCATAAAGAAAAAGAGAGAAAAGATCCTTATGGACTACTATTATTCTTATTTTGCCTTTGGTGCATTTTAACTGCTATCCTTTATGAAAAAATCCTGCAAACTGCTTCTCATTCCTTATATTAATTGCAGAAKAGTGACTGGAGATAACCCTCAGATATGACAAATGCTTAAAAGAAACACAACTGCAAGAGCAAAGCTTTTTTTCATCTCTACCACCCTTCCTGTCTTCCTCCCAATAGCTCTCACAAGTGATGTTTCTCAATTATCTGCTCATGCAGTTGTACAGGAAATTAGCGACTGACCCAGAGCTAATGGTAAGTAAGAATAGYCAGAACTATTCTAACTGAAAAAAAAAATTCAAATCTGAAATTGTAACCTAGGCGARAAAAAAAAGAACTAGGACTTTGCATCTGTTGAATCACCAGCTCCAAATAAAGCCGAATTCACAAGATKAAGGTACAGCACACTACATTCACACCCATCTACAGCCCCATTGTCCYTCCCTTCCCTTCCCTGGCAGCCCTTCCCCTGCAAAGGAGGGATTTTGCAACATAATACCCATAACGCTAAATACAGAGGGATATTTCCAGATGAATTTTACATGTAGCAATAATCATAGTTTTATGGGTCAGGAAGTTCAGAAGATTAGTGTGTTATGGCTGCAGTGTACAAAAGCGTTTGTGTCAGAAGTTTCACATAGCAATGGGGTGAGATAAGCTGTGAACAGCTTTACATTAAGTTCTTTTATGGTAGTTAAAGTTGGGGAGAAGTAAAGAGACCCCAGGTATTAATTTACCTAAGGAACAGCTGCTCAGAAAAGGCTGCAAAGTGTCCTAATACTCAGTGTCATAAAATCACTGCACCTCCAATCGCTTGCTCCTTCCCCCCACAYCCGTGTGCTATTCCCATTAACCCCAGGCAGAATTGTGTGATCCTGGTCTGAACTGAACTAAATCTGGTTGCAGCAAAAAAAAAAAAAAACCACTTATCAAAGAAATGCGTCGTTCCGTTCTATTTGTGAAGGCCTAAACCCACAATTACAGCTTTGCATTCTAGGCTAAGGCAGCACAAATCCTGCTGCATTTCAAACACTTCCTTGGAGGACACCAAAATGCCTGAAAATTGTGGTTTTACCAAAATATGTTAATTTCCTTTTTAATTTTTTTTCTCGTTAGCTGAGATGTATCAGTTAGGACCTTTTTAAATGTCTGCATTTGATGACTGAAATGATTATAAAAGTTTTTACAGCATAGGCTGTAAAGACATCCCACTTYACAGTCTTTGGAAGCTGTTGGATGATGTGTGGCATGAGGCATCTGCCACATCTTGCCCTGGAAGCAAACTTGGTAAACCAATGCCTTAAAATAATCTCAGCAGTAATTTTTTAAGATATCTTCTTCATTTCTTTCCTCCTAAGGGACACTAAGATTATTTAAATGAGAAAAAAATATATTTGTAACACCAAAACACCTTCTGAGCAGACTCAAACATGCTTTTGAACACACTTCTAGCCTCTTGAGTACACTGAACAAAAATACACGTTTTTAAAGTACTTTCATTGATTGAATATCCGCATGAGGAAATAAAAGCAGGACTACAGCAGCACTGCTGCACCATTACAATTCTTACACGTGATACTACAGAACTAAAATTCTATGTACTAACACAAACAATGGATGTTTGTGTTCAAGTAAATTTAAAAAAAAATCCAAACAAAAACAACAAAGAAGCCCCAACTTGTTGAACTCATGTGTAATTGTTAATCCTAGGAAGGTATTTCTAGTTAAAAACAGAAGACCACTGGCAGCAGCGTAAGCTCAGTAAGATATATGGTAGAAAAKAAACCCTAGTTGCTACAAGCCTGTGAAGTTGTGGGTTTTCAGAGAGGTTGCAAAGGGAGCTTGGCAGACAGGAAAAGTGGGACTGGAAAAAYGAAGATGCATTTTTTAACTACCCTTATTCTACTGAGTGAAAGAGRCACTGAGTTTGCAGACTGATGAGGGATATCCACTCTGAAACACTCTTCACATTCTTAAATCTCAATGGTAAGAGTTCTCTGTTGCCTTAGACTTTCCTRAGAGCAGACAACCATATTATGGTGGTGCTGTCCGGATTTATTTATTTTTAGAAGTAGACACATGGAGCGTAGAATACTTCGGGATTTTGTTCAAATCACTCAGGTGGGATTGCACAGAAGAAAGTAAAAAGGAACCGCCAATGTGTGCTACTGCATGGACATGGAACGTAAGGCACAGGAACTGGGCAAGGAGAGGTTTAGGGGAAGRGGATTCTGACCCCAGAAAGACTGAATTTGACCAGAAAAGTCAAATACAGGATAAGATTAATAATTATTGCATAGTATGAGACACACTTAGCRTCCACCTCCAAGGAACTGCTTTTCCCTGAGCAACCACGAAGGAATGCCACAGCTTCCTCCAACAAGGTAAGATRCACGGCTGGTGGAGAAGAAAAGACTGTTTGTGCATGTGTAATGCATGATTAAAAATGGGTTTATACCATTTTGCATGTGCTTCAAAGATTGTTTAAGAACGCTGGTAGCCTCCGCGGAGCGCTCGTGTTGACACAGTTGTGAGGCATACTTTTCACCATGCCCACTTCAAATGAACAAGCACATCAGAGTGAATAAACACAAACGGCCACTTTCTAGAAAGAAAAAAGGCAGGCAACTGGAGATAATCCAATAAAAATGGGRGATGCTGAACAGCAATGCAGCCAGCACGTTCTTATCTGAGAGGAATTCCAAACGCATGSTGAATCCAGGGGTTATACTTGGATGATCCAAACATTTGTTTCTATATTTAAACATATTACCAAGCCTGAAACTCCTTGAGTGAGAAATATTATCAACATATTAACTATATATACATGTATATGCTTTTGTATCTATGATTTCTATGCTAATTTTTTTACATATAGCAAATAAAAAAACCCAATTAAAATATATATAACAGGACAAATAGCTCATTAGTAAGAAGTCGATATAAAATGGAAGAAAATCTGATCTTAAAATGCAGTTAATGTGGTGAAACACAAGAATGATGTATCATCATCATTGTTTTAAATGAAGTTTTCTTTGCGTCCTTCTCCAAACTATAAAAATCAGCCCTCTTTCCAAAGAACGTAACGCTGCCAAGCACAGATTTTAACAGACATACCACTGACTAAGGAAAAAATTTAATTCTTCCAATCTAAACTGCTGAATAGAGTAACGGGAACTGCTGCATTGTTGTAAGAATTTATTGTCTCCTGCAACCATTAAGATTTTCAGCTCGATCTCCAGCAAAAGGAATTATAAACACAGTGCAGCTGGCATGAACACTTTCTTCTCAGGAGTCTGAAAAAATGCTTTGGGCTGAATATATGACAGATGTCCATATATCATTCACAGTTTGTTTTCTGAGCTGTCTAACATCATGTCTGTGTCAAAAAGCCATATAGTGGAGAGCAGAAACAGTTCTGAAAGAAGCTATACAAACCCATAATCTAGGAGCACAGTTCTTTATGGCCACTGAGGCAGAGAACAGCTCAAAAAGAGGGAAAATTTGAATTACAGGTTCTGTTTTGGCCAGCAGGTCCAGGGCACTATGTCAGAGGATGCATTCAGGCCCAAGAAGGATATGCCAAGTGTAATATCTACAGAACTACACTCGGAGATTTCTGGTTGAACAAGCAGCTCTCCAAGTTGTTTTAGTATGGTTTGGAAAAGTCCTATAAAACTTGATTAAACCTCCCCTCCCACACATCCCCAATAAAATACTAAACTCATTACTGTTTAATCAATAGCAGCCATTAACCATGCCAGGGCACCCACTGTAAAACCACTGCAGTCACACAGATGTGTCTTAGTCAAACCTGGTTCAGTTATGATCAATAGAGTTTACCCATCTTAATTGCCTCAGCCTCCCCCTAATTAGAGCTATCTCTGAATTTACAGTTGTTTATTGTTGCTGTGGCTGTTCTAAAGCTCATGCATCCCACTAGAAAAGTAAACTCATTTATTCTAATGAAAATAGAACTATTAAATCAAGCTAGCATCATTACAGCTTGGTCTTCAGTGTTTGCAAATACTCTGTATCACTGAGCCTATAAACATTCAAACCATATAAACACTTCAACTGAGTAATCAGCAAAGGACAAAGATACAAACTCTCAACTTCAACCAAAAATAGTTTTTCTTCATTTTTGAGAGTCCATCTGTGGTTTTTCTAATAAACAAAAGGACCTACTGCACCCATACAACACAAGGATGTTCCAAAGACTGTGTCCATGCCAAAAGACATGCCTCTTTCTCAGGTTACCTTGCAAAATATTTCCACTCTTTTGGAAGTGCTTTTTCATGTGAATTGGTTTTTTCTTATTTTTATTGGTACTGTCCATTAAATAGACTAACTTGCCATTTCCAAATTCAGAGCAGACTCTTAATGCAATATAGAGTTCTGGACATTTCCCCTCCCTGCCTCTGTTATCTATGCCTGGTTACGAAAACTAAGGGTTTTTTAGATTTATAATCTTCCTAACACAAAATGTCACTGAATCAAACCACCTGCCTACAAGACAGCATCTCTAACTAGTGCATACTTTTAAACAAAAGTCTTGCCTACCTCTCAGGTTTTATTTAAAATGCTGGCAACTCTTAAGGACTCACTKCTCTAGAAACAGAATAGAAATTTTTAATTAAGCAGTAAGAAAACCCCGAGCGTGTCAGATAAACCACCACATTTAAACTAATATTTAAAACTTGCAGCTGATTAGAGGTGTGTCCTCCATGAAACTCCTTATCTCACAAACACCTGTGGTAATCACAACCTGCCCCCGTGAACTTCTGACCTCCACTGAGCCCTCATAAAATCGTAGCTGCAGATCACCTGAGAATGGTCCTTCAGATTAGCGCGTGGCAGCTGCACTTCAGGGAGCTATGCACAGCTTGACTGGAGAAAAATCCAGCTTTTGTCAAAAAATTTGAAACGAAAAGTTTGCTTTTATCGAAGGTCGACATTTTAGCTGCAGCATCAGTTACACTGYTCAAAGGCTACTTACTCAGAGAGAAAACACTCTTCTTGCAAACACAGAAAGCCCCTACAAGGAGGAAACCTTCTGCTCTTATTTGACCAGAAGACAGACACGTTCATACTCTGCAGTGGGACGTGGGAACACTGATGGCAGAAACAACTGAATATTGACTTGGCGAGCTACTGCATGTAACAGTTGTTTTCTTTTGAAACTGAACTGCTAATTCCAAATGCCTGTGCCTTGTTGGGCCCGGATTATCTGATGCCTGACATTGTTATCTGATACCTGAAAAATTAACCTGGTAATGAACTTTTAAATTATATTCTTACAGTTTCCTAACAGGTTAATATTTCTATCATATACCTTATGAACAATGCTGAACATTTAGTCTGGAAATGGCATACAACCATAGAAGCATTTTTTCAAGGAATATCTCTGCCCACATTATCCCACCTCCCCAAAGAGCCAGGTCCTACCTGTTCGTCCCCCTCCAAGACAGAATAAAACTACTAAATTCTGTGCTCTAGTAAAAGGTACAGCAATGTTCACAAGCATGAAGCTAGTAATTAACTAACAAGGGGTTAATTATTATCACGCCTCGTGGCATTATCATGCAACCTTTTGTTTCACTTTATTTCCATTATAATCAGGTGCAAGGACAGATGTTGTCAAGGCCAGAAGTGACACTAATCCTGGGCTTCTTCCACAATCGTCCCTGGTATTCGTGGTTATCTCAGGGCTGTCTGGCTCTTTATTCTATCAGCTATTTATTTGCACTTGAAAACTCTGCAATATTCATCAACATGCTGCATCATTTTACACATGAAAATGCCGAAGACAAGACCCACGACGCAATTAACACGCGTACGATCCGCRTGCAAATCATGTTATTGGAAATGGCGACCATTAGCATAACAAGCGCTTATTATTTATTGAGATGCAACCCGAGCGGGCGTCCTGCTGGGGTCCGACACCCTCCGCCGAGACGGCACCATCCTCGCTTTCTCCGTTTACACGTTCTCCTCTCCTCCTTGACGATTAAGAGCACGGAAAGCAGGGAGTCTCCCTTCCGGAGCATCGGATGCAGCTCAAAGCCCCGCGGAGCCCCAGCCATCCCTTCCCGGAGCGCCCTCACCCACGTTATCTCTCCAGTTCTTCACTGATAACAAGTTTAAAGCAGCCATGCTTCTTTCTCTGTCCTCTTTTTTTTTTTTTTTTTAAAAAGGAATAAAGTATGGGAAAACAAATCCTCAGCTGTGCAAAGCCATAAACCCTCCCAATGTCATGCCACCCTTCTCCTGCCCTGCTTCAGAGGAATTTAACCTTTTAACCGTTCCAGCCACGAAATGGTAACAGAAAAAACACAATTTTACTGTTTTTCAGCAGGTGAGCAAGGCWTTCTCGCTAGATCAGTTCATCAGCCCTGCCTGCTGGGAGCTCTAGGTCACCGATGCTGGCACTGCTTCCCTGCTCCACTCCCTAGCCCTGCACAAGTCCTGAGGTCCCAGGGTCTCTCCACGACTCCTTAACCTTCCCTAGCACTTCTGTAAGAGCAAAAACTTGCAAAACTGTTCCTTGCCCAGTAATTCCTTCCCCAGCCCTGCTGGGTTTTACGGAGGATGTTTGTTCTCCCAGAGGCTACACCCACTGCTTCAGAGATGGCTGTGTTACAGTAATGAACTAATTAGCAGGGGGAATGAGTTCAATTATTTATCGCTTTGCCAAAACTGAGCTGTTTGGCCTGAAATTTTCCAAGCTGCATGCCAACCTAAGGACGGACTTTGGTCTCAGTTAACAACAGCACAACAATTCCCGAGTATCATTAGAAAATAAGATGTGATTTTACTATTGAGTTGTATTGATCTTCCCTGAGAAGCCTTGTCCCCCAGTAGAAAATTTTTGTTTGGCTCCTGAGAGCCCTGGAGAGCAGAGGTGGTAAGTCATGAAGGGAAGCTGAGAATGTATGTGAAGAATAACCAGAAAAAAGAAAAGGGAAAACAAATTTAGACAGAAAGTCTGGAGCCAAAAGTCAGGACCTGCTGGTGGTGGTGGATCACTGCTCTACGATGATGGCTGTGACCCAGGGAACCCTGGCCAGCCTGTYCCAGCACAGAATCATGCAACAGCATGGGCTGAAGAGACCTTGGAGATTCATTCCACCCTCCCYGCCATGGGCAGGGACACCTTCSACTAGACCAGATTGCTCAGAGCTCTGTCCAACCTGGCCTTGAACACTTCCAGGGATGGGGCATCCACAGCTTCTCTGGGCAACCTGTGCCAGGGCCTCACCACCCTCACAGTAAAGAATTTCTACCAAATATCCCATCTAAACCCACCCTGTCAGTTTGAATCCATTCCCTCTTGTCCTGTCCCTCCAGGCCCTTGTTCAAAGTCTCTCTCCAGGTCTCTTGTAGCCCMTTTAGGCACTGGAAGGGGCTCTAAGTTCTCCCTGGAGCCTTCTCTTCTCCAGGCTGAACAACCACAATTCTCTCAGTCTGTCTTCATCAGAGACACCTTCACACCACAGTGGTGGCACAAAAGCAGCTTAAGAGCAGTGACTGGAATCCAGTCAGAAATTTATTTTGTTGAAAAGAGGCTTCAAGGCACTGTCCCCCCACCTCTACCTTGGTAAGCTTTAGCTAAAACTCTCCAYCTGCCAGTTCTGCTACTGCTACAGGAAACATCTCTGCTTTAGAGATGCTTGGAACTTTTTTATTAAATATCATTAAATATCCTGTTGGTTTATAAAAAAATTTAACTTCACAACACTGAGACAACTCCCTTGGACCCCTCGTCAATTTTCATAGTTAAATCAGCTSGGGGAGATGTGGGAGTTCAAGGACTTCAAGCTTAATTCCTTCCATCCCACTTCCTGTCCTGATAGCTCTGCAAAGTCAAGAGTCCAATCAACACCTGTCAGTATCTTATGTTGATATCATTTCCAGCAAATAATTTGGCAGGAGAGACAGAGAGAAATATTCTTAAAGAGAGGAAGCCAAAACAGAGATCCTTGCTCCAGTCAGGCACAGCAAAGACCTCAACTAAACTTTGTACATTATAACCTTAATCACTGCATCACACCTCTGGAAAGGAAACACAGGAACAAAAGCCAAACCCTTATTTTCTGTTTTATCCATGTGCAATAGAGAAATGAAAATAATTCTAACCCAGCCTCTTGTTTCTCTGTCCTATTTCAACACTGGCAGGGTGTGGCCATCTAGTTAACGCTGAGCTGTGAAATGATGTCTCACTTTGCTATCAGGGACTTAAACTAAGACTGATAAAGACAGCTCTGTTTCAGTGAATTCCTCTAGAATTAAGGAGTGGTCATTGGATATATTTGTTTAGAGACTTCAATGAAGTGAACCACACAAGGGATGACAGCACAAGAGGACAAAAGTCAGTAGATGTGTCCTGCCCCCCCCCAAAATTAAAAAACCAGATTACTAGTTAGATTAATGCATACACTCATGTTTTGCATTTTAACAGGCACATCTAACAAACTATGGAGTTCTTGCCTTCAGGATTAATAATGAAATAAACAAAGATTCATCTGGAAAACCCCTTCTTGCTTATTCCCACCAGTCTCCCTCTAATGTGTGATTGTGCTTTCATTCAAATAAATTTTTAAAGACACAGACTTCTCAGAGATTAGTTTATAAGATAGTTGAGTGTCACAGAAGTTTTCCTTCTAATCACTCTGTTTTCCTTGTCTGCCTTGAATCCATTCTACTAAAGTTATAGCTACAATTCACTATTATTCCTGAAAATGTCCAAAGAAAGTTTTGTTCTCCTCCCATGATCTCACCCAGACTTGCTTAGCCAAGTCATAAGTTACCTTTGGCTCTCATTTTTTAATTTCTAAAATAATCCCTTGTTCCTAAACGATTCGATAACATACACATTGCCATAATAAATTCAACCACATCACCATATATTGCAGGCTCCCTCATTTCAATGGTGTTAAAATACAGAGTTGAAATCAGAGTCCGATGCCAATAAACGAGAGGAGAATGTACCCAAAGTGGGGAGCGACTTTAAGATTCAAACACATKTCGTGGGCAGTGCTGGGTCGCAGCAATTTGCTGAGGGTACAGGTAGCTGTGATAAAAGCCCACCCCTGMCAGCACAACACACTGTTTGGGAAGAGATGGATGGCTGCAAGGGAAAGCAACCTGGTGGCGTAGGGGGGATGCTGTAGGAAAGGTAAAATAACTCACAGAAAAGAACGACTAGAATGGTGGTGGTGGAGAGAGGGGAACATATGGTATGACTCACAGAAAAGAATGATTATTTTATCAGTCACATGTTCAGCTCATTAGCTCAGCTCATAAAAACATGGAGTGAGAGATGAGAATGTTGTCGCTAAAATTGGTCAGAAGCTATTGCAGAAAGGGACCCAAACTCTAAAGCCATTGGAAGACACCTCTGATTCTACCCTCTGGGTGCTGGTGTTGAAGGTCAAACCAGCAGCACACCTCGACCAAAAGGAACAACAAGCAACTTCATCTTGCCATATGGCATTCTGGCTKTTAACCTCTACTAACAAAGAAATGACTTAGTGGTTATAGTTAGATCTAACAAAGAATTTCAACAGAAATGAGAGCACAGAACTCACAGCCCRACTTCAGTTTGAAATCACAATCTTCTGATTTCAGAAAATTTCTGTCTTTCCTTTTGCATGCACATTTAAGACATTGGAAATGTGTAAATGCAGATTTCTTGCCACCACCTGATCCATCTCAGGAGCCCTTTGGTTCTGAAGAGCTGTCAAAGCATGAATGGATAAATTCTCTACCTAGGAGTAGACAGGGAATACACACAGTCCCAAAACACAGGTTAAGTGGAATATAAGGCTTTCCTGGGTGAATTTAAACCCTGTGAACCTGATCTGGCAGAGTATACTAATAATTCTTTGCCATAGGCTCATGTTGGGTGATTCTTCCTTCTCCTTTTCCCTCTCACCTTTTTCCACAGAGATACACAGTTGCCTGTAAATACATCTCTAGCCATTTCCTGATAATATTCCATTCATCCCTTCTGCATTCAAAACAGTTCCAGTTTTGCAAATGCAACATTATGTTTCAGTCATCCCTGAAAATCAAAATTAAGTCTTTGCATAAAAATGCAAATGAAACACGAAACTATGCATGTGCATATCAGATGGTATCAAATAACATCAACAGTTTCAAAGAAATGTTTAAGGCATTAAGTCATGCTACGAGGAGTATTTCTAGCTGCAAGTTTCATAACGAGAATAAATCAATCCTGACAATGAACATGAAAGAGGGAATGAAACCTTTTTGAACACTCAAGGTGGTTTGCTCATTTCGCCCAAACCAAAACGAATGAATTAGCTGATATATATGAAAATTAACTTAAACTAACAACATAATCAGAAAAGATAAACTTTAAAGCTAAAATTAGATTAAAAAGACAAAAATATTACTTGGGGCTGWTGAGAGCACATGGTAACTCCACAGCAGCTGCTGAGCTGAGCCTTTGTAAGTAAAGAAACAACAAAAAAATAACATATAGTTAAAAAGAGCTGATCTCAGCCCTTGGACTTTGCTCAGGCACTAATCAGACTTCCAATGTTTAGCATTTATCCTCTGGCTACTTATTGACCATCTATACCTGGACACACATAAACACAGCCTCCAGCAACAGGGTGGTTACTCAGGCTCTCCCTGTGCTAACTCTGCACACAGGTTCCACACGTTCCAACGCCACTTACGTCGAATTAATTAGCCCCAAATTGCAGCAATCAGTTTTAATAAAATTAGATGTTTTATTTTTAGTGAGAATATATAAAAAAACTTCGCCTAATAAAAGAAAATTACACACGTTCTTGTAACACTGCTGTAGCAGCACAATGTAGCTCCAAGTGTTTCCACTGTGGAGTGTGCAATTATTTACCCTGGCCAAATGTATATTTAACTGCATATACTTAAGCAACATAAGAACATCATGTGGAAGCCTTAATGCCTGTTTATATAAGAGCAGAGTGTTTTTAAGCCCCATGGAGCTGTGTAGCACTGAGCTGTTTAAGCCTCAGGATATTGGGGCTCCATGCAGAAAGATCAGGAGCAAAGTGACCACTTGCTCTGTGGAGTCTCAACGTCACTGTGAATCTGATTAGCTGTCATAAAAAGGTCACAAAGTCACCTTATCATACTGGTGAAAAATCCCTACAACGTGAGGAAGCTGAGGAATTGAGAGGAGCAGAATAGGATTTACAGAGAAGAAGAGTAGGGACCCCCAGTATGGAATATCTTGTTGGACACCAAGGAATAGCATGACACAGACAGCAGCTCCAAGAATCCTAGGGCAGCAAAAATATATTTATGCACTTTTGTCCCTGCCACTCCACTCCCCAACTGGTAAAATGCAGCCCAGCTGCTCTACAGAGATGGAATGTCCTTCCACTGGGGACAGACATTCGTTCCACATGGTCCACACACTCCATCCCCTGCACTTCCATCTGTGGACATACATGGGAAATGAAACATTCCCTGCTCTATGAAAACTCAGAGTTGATAGATAAGGCCTGTGACAAACGGGAAAAGAGTGCACCTCTGTATGAAGTGCCATGGCAACACGAGAAGGAACCTTCATTTTATCTGAAGACATCTTCTGCTTCCATGAGTGCCAGGCCAGTGATGCTTTCATTCCCTTTGAAATCAGCCCCAAAGTATCCCCCTTACTTCAATACTTTCTAAAAACAAAGGAGCTGCCATTCAGGACAGCTGAAGGAGATGACTCTGAAATACACAGCATTTTTGATACGAGCTCAGAGTTGTGGACACCTTAGAGCTTCCTCTGCTATGCTGCAGATGTGGTTATTTACTGGATACACAGGGTAGTAGTACCATCCAACTTCAGACATTTTAGTCACCTGTCCAGTTTAGGAGTCTCATTCCCTTGTCCGTGCAATGGATCAAAGCATCCAGATACCCTGAATTCCTTGGAGGGGTCTCACTGATGAGAGTCACCCTTCACCCCACCTGCAGCGTTTGCAATCTCTTCACTGGAGGTGACAAGACAGGGAATAAATGACTGAATATTTAATAAACTTGATCAATAAGAAAGAAAGAAAGAAAGAAAGAAAGAGGAAGGAAGGAAGGAAGGAAGGAAGGAAGGAAGGCAGGCAGGCAGGCAGGCCCAGCAAAGCTCAGAAGAGTGTGCAGGAAAACACATGCATCTTAAATTTGGACCCAAAATTCTGATATGGTTTTCCAAATAATACTATTACAGGAAACATTCATCCACTAAACAGAAAGCTTAGGTCCTGGCTATTAACAATAGTATTTCTATTAACATGGAAGCAAATACTAATAGAATATTATTATGATCACAAGAGAATACATAGCTGTACAGCAGGAGGGAAAAAAATAAATATTGAAATGTACAATTGTTGACAACAAAGATCAAAGGGAGAATCTTTAGGGTTTCCAGTAATGAGACGTTTAGTAATAAACATGATATTTGAAAAAATCACCAGTCTAGAAATTTGCTTTGCAGCCACAATGAGCCTTCACGCTCCTCAAACAGCCCCGAACTGGGATTCTGCTTTTGGAGCCTGACAGCTGTCTGCTATTGGTTTTATCTATTCAATCTCCAAATCCCAAACTCAGAGGTTACTGGTGTAGGTCAGTTGTGAGACTGTGTTGACTCTCTTGCCATTCGACATGGAAAACCAAACAACAAAGTCTGCTCTATGTCWGCAAGCATTTCACATTCTTCGGTTTGTCATGCAAAGCACAAAGACCCCGATACAGTTCAAAATGGTCTTTGTATCTACAATCTTGTTTACCCTTGGAATACAAGCTTAATTTCCCACATGCCTAAAGTGTTTTAAAAGCCACTTCATACAACAGAAAAGACAGTGCTAATCTCTGGCAATGGAACCAGGAATAGAGGGTTTCAGAAGAGCCTCCAAATCAGCACCGAGATCAACTTTATACTTATGCGCTTCAAGTGGGGGTGTATGAAAGGAAGCATCTCTTCAGGAAAATCTAGTTCCAGTGGTGTAGGATCGTGATTTTGCCATCCCTAGAAACAAAATTATTCGGCTGCTTAAATTCGGCAGTTTTCCCTATTTTCACAGAATCAGCATCCACAGTTCTGGAAAAGGTAAGGTCCCTTCACCTGTCCACAGGCCACAGTGCAGCCTCCCAGGGGAAGTGACAAACTGTTCCCTGTGGAATACATGGGCAAAAAGAAAGTCCTGGCTTAGTCACGATGAGTTGCTCCCTCGAGGGCACCTCCCACCTTCCATTAGCTTTGTAGTGAACATCAGCTTCCTGGCTTAAAACATTCTAATTAGATGCTACAGGAGAGATGTAAATATYCCCTAAAATATGAAGGAATGCAGAATCAGAATCACAGCAACAAAAGCAAGGGGCATGACACCAGGGGAAAAGTTTCAACAGGAAATGCAGCTCCTAAAGCCTAGAGCCAGACTATCTCTGCAGTGCTTACATCTAAGCAAAACAGGCAGTTCTGAAGAGGATTAGAACTGTAGTGATAATCAAGCATGTAAAGATTGCCCAATCTACTAGCTTTGGAGGGAAGAGCTTGCAGTTGCAGGGTGTTTTGTTTGGTTGGTTTGTTTCTGGTGGCAGAATTGTACCTTCTCATATGAAGAAGTTCTTGAAAAAGGCAAAGCACTGCTCTCAGCTGCCTGCTCAGCCTGTGGAGCTACTAAACCAGGTATCAGAGAACACCTGAGTACCTGAGTGAGAGAAGAACAGGATAATTCTTGGCTTCTTTAAAGCACATAGAACCTAACTGCAGTAAAATCTGCCTTTTTTYGTGGCTGTGAGTACATGGAAAAGGAATTGTCCCATAGGAAAACCAATTTTACTTTTAAAAAAAATCAGTTAACTAATAGTCACAAAACTGCTTCAACTACCAGCCCCCACCACATCAATCATGCATCTGCTATTGTTACATGATGTGSTGGCAATTTGGAGCCTGGATAGAAATTTTTACACAAACACAATCTCTGCTGAAAAATTATCTACTTCCTTAAGTCATGCCCTACTCAAAACTCTCTCTAGCCTTCAAACAGCTTTTCCACAAGAAAAATAAAAAAAAATTTWAAAATATTACTGTGTCCACTGAACAAATTCACACAAAGCCATGAACTTGAGGAGAACCTGGTTACTCAAGCGGCTAATCCCTGGCCTCTTCCTTCTCATCTTCGAGGAGTTCTCTAAAGCATCTTCAAAGCATCAAAGAACAAACCAGAGTATGAAAATAATAACCGTGGTGGATATTAAAAACCATAGATTCAATAGAGACAGCTCTTACAGCCTGTAATAATCTGTTCCCTCTCCCCAGTTAACCCCTCCATGTTTTACAGGTGATACATCCTCCATCTCCCTCTCTCCTGCAGCACACAAATAACACATCATGGCTTTCCTTGCTGAATTTTCCTTTGCTTTGYAGGCATTTGTTTGTCTTTAAGAGTTAGATTTAGAGCAACTGCTCATCAGCTTGTGTTAAGCAATGAAAATTCTTGCTTCTGCTTTAGACCTGAAGGAAAGTTCACATGCCAARAAGTTTGTCATCCTTAGACCACTGAAACAGATCTGTCCAAAGAAACTGCTTCCCTTGACTAACCTTGCCTTGTTTGAATGTAGAGTGTCCCTTTTTTCATTTTGGTAGTGCTCATTCCAGCTCCCAGGCACAGCTACTATACCTTTGCTTTCAACTACTATTTGTTGCTTAACTTTGCAATTACTTTATGTAATCTAAAACCACTTTGGATTGCAGCTTGTGAAAAGATTCCTTGGAAAATAGAAGTATATGGTATTGTGATTCTAATCAGCAGATCCCAAGGCCATAAACTTCAAAGAATCTTTGCAATGTGAATTTCCCCCGTTTCTGAGAGTCAGTTTTCAAGATAAATGGGGGATCTTTCAAAGACAGAGATGGATATCTACAGGTACCAAGGTACAAACTGCATATTTAGAAGCAGTAGTACTTTTTTCTAATTTAGTGATAAAATCCAAGCAGATGGTCAAACAGAGCAGACGATCTGTTAGGCATGAATCATTTCACCAGTCCTGTGACTGTGCTGTTGAGCAACTCTAGATGGGCACACATACACACAAACTGCAGTGACTCACAGCACAGACACAGKGAGCAATGAATGCTCAGAAACACTTTTTGATTTATATTAGCTTAAAAAAATTTAGAGACTTTAAAATTATTTTCTAGAAAACTATGTTTATTTAGTCCACAGGATCCTAATACAGGGGTGTTCCACTGTCCCAGCAAGGAAAAGAAATGAGAAAAGTAGAATTTGTAAATTGTCTTAATCATAACAACTTAATGCAAGTACAACTGCCAGGACTTTTTGGAGGTGAAGGAACTGTGAACTGATAGCATGAAATCTTCCAGGCAGAGTGGTAATAGTGTGGCAGCAACTTCCTCAGCTGAGATCTCCTGAGGTCTGTAGATTTTTTCAACRAATAGTTACTCCTTCTCCTGACAGAAAGGACATCCTCCCTCTGCAAACTCATTCACATAAAATACCARAGGAATCTCCCTGCAAGTTCATTTACAGTAAAACTCCACAAACACTTATGTCAACACTCCTGAGAGAGCACTGCAGGAGAGGGAGATGCTGTGGGGGAAGGAGATGATGGGAATTCCACTGCCATTACAAGGCAGGAATGTCTCTTTCTATGTATTATTACAACAGTTGGGTCCAYCTGAAGTTTAAGATATAACCCAGTCATGTTTTAACATTTTAAAACAAAGACAATCCAGKCTGTATGTCTATAGGTATCTATTCCATAACCATTTTCTCTGTTTTTCCCCTTTCTTATGTATTGGGCAACCACTGTAGAGCAGTAAAACCAGACTAATGATGAGARGGGGAGTGATGAGGTAGTGCTACACCTTCATTTAACTTTAGCTTCACTGTCTCAATTAAGAAATGAAACTGAAACCACAATCAGGATTTAAAGCTGTCTTATCCTACCATAAAATTATGTAAAGAATATCTTGACAAAAATTTCCTTTTTCTTTTCCTTATATTCTAAAATTTTCCATGGTCTACAATACAGCAGGTCCTAAAAAAAAAAACGAAATTTGATGCAGCTTCAAGGAAATTTGATGCAGCTTCTTAAGCCATACCCATCAGCACCATGACTGTAATTCTGCTTTCAGTGGAATCTGCCTCCTCACAAAAGCAGTGACATCTTCTCTCCCCACTTTTCAAAACAGGCCAATATTTCCCCCAACTTGGTGACTTGCTTCAACTTGCTTTTCAGCCCTTCTGAAGTGTGATCCAAGTTCCCCTGGTTATGAAGGCAATCCAACAATCTCCCTCCACCACCAAGCACCAACACATCTTTTTAGTAATCTCATCACTGTAGCAGGATTCAAGAAATTAAACTGCAGTTAGTGAATTTTAACATATTCCAGACAAAGGGGTTTACTCCACTGTCTACTACCCGAGCCAAGAGACATATAAATAACCCTAATCTGTTTTTTAGAAAATGCAAAATAACACCAAAATACTATTCTTCAGCTATTTTTGAAAGCTACCACYTTTACCATTTGTACTGCACTCAATGACATTCTTATTAATAGCAAAGTATGTGTGCTCTGCATGGAATGTCCTCTGGCTTTCTGCTTGGCTCCTGCTTCACTTCCCATTCTTCTTTCCTGTCCATCTCCTATCCAGGCTCCACAGTCTCCTCTAGGATTATCCAAAACTCTTTCCAAAAGCAGGAAATACTTCTAAAATGCTACTGACTGCCAGGAAGCAGCTCCAGTCACAAATCTGTCTAAAAGTTAATCTGAACATGAACTTGTTTTTACCCAAGAGTGTCACAAGACTGTTATTGTAGCCATCAGATGTGAACCAGGATACAGACACACTCTTGAAGAGCATGCTCAGCATCTGTTTTTACAGTTTTACCTACAGTCCATCAGTGCTGGAGCTGTTGGAAGCACCAAGACAACACAATCCACTATTTGATGAGACAGGTCCTTACAGTCAGAAGCTGGGAAGACCTTTCTATGCCTTTATGCAAAGTCACGTAATTCAGGCAGCCTCAAATAAAACTGTAAAAGGGAAACAATCCAAGTTTATCATGCTCAGAAGCAGTTRTTTAAGCACTTCATCACTGATGATTTTTTAAAGGCCATACAGACATTTCCTTAATAACAGCATTAAAGTTACTCTTGACAAGMTCACATTCACAGTCTCCAGTCCCAGTCAGGATACGATAAATCAGCACAGGTCTGAATTACCTTCTCTAAATAACATGTTATACAAGTAAGCAATTACAGGAAGATTTATTCAAATCTAAGTTTTAAATTTCTTCCCTCTTATCTATACGTATTTATAAACGCAAGTTATATATAGGAAGGCAAGGGCAAAATTTAGTCTCAGATCGAGCAGCTGCATCTGACAATGTGAAATCAACTTAAATAACCAGATGGCACACACCAAGTCCGTATACAGAAGAGCCAAAACAATAGGAGATTAATTTCCAACCTTGAAAAAAAAATCGCAAACTAAACTTAAAAAATAACCACAAACTAAATAAAAAGGCATTTTAATGCCTTTTTTGATTTAAAATGCCTTTGTTCTAGGCAAACACAAATTATCTTGCAGTCAAAAAATAAGCTCAGCTGTGTTGTGCAATGATTCCATTAACCTTGCAATCAAGCATTAAATTCAATTCCCTTGTTTGGATTTCCCTGCTGCAGGGGCAAATGTACCTTGTAAGGTCTGTGCTTTACCCTACCAGAGCCAATGAGTAAAAGCCTCACAACTAAASTTCCACAATTAAAAGCACAAGAAACTAAACAAGCAAGTATATTGCACAAATTCTTCTGATAGCTTTTTAATGATTAACCTCATGCTCACAGGTTCAGAGTCTTTCACACTTGTTCTCCCGTGCATTCAATTAACATCTGCTTTGAACAAGTTAAATATAATCTTAATATGTTTTCTACATGTACCAATAAAGCAACTCAGCACTCCTGCTCACTGGCTCCATTCACAGAATGAAGAAAACAACTAATTACTGCACAGTTTTATTCAACTCCTTTTCCTTATGCCCATTTTCACCCTGGAAAACTGCGGCTCAAACTAAGATTAATTTTTTGTTTAACCTGCTCATCACGCTCACACAGCAAGGAAAGGGCAGCTGTTTTTAAATCACTGCTCTACTGTCAGAAGCCTCTCATCTCCTGCATAAGGTGAGTAGTTTTATATTCTAAATAGAAAAGACTAAATCAAAGCAACACATCACAATAGCAGCTCTGCGACCAAGGGTGATTTTTCTGCCGTTCAGAGTCTTTATTGTGGGTAAAGTCTGTCCCCTCCATGTGAACTGAGAGGATGATTTTCAAATCTGGAACAACTGACAACCYAGGGATTGCACTTCAGTGGGTCACAGTCCCATTGCAGGTGGAATATATTTAAACACACAAATAATCTCTCTTGTTAAATGTACCTAATTGGTGCCTGATGAGTGGTGTCTTCAGGGAAGGAGCTCAGCAAAGGAAAAGTGCTGCAAGCAACAGAAAATACTGGATGGGGGAAGGAACCAATGACAGGAATGTATCACTGGCTCTCCAGAAGGCTGTTACTTAAACAATATTATACTTTATCTTAGACCAATATTTTAAACAKATGCTTCTGATACTGTGGCAATGTTCAGAAGCGACCGCAGCAGAAAAGGATGACACTTGATTCGTCTCCAGCTGCATCACAAGGTGGCAACGCCCTCACCCACATGTCCAGCAGTGAGTGCTGGTTGGGTTTCAAGCAGCAAATTTCAGGAAGAGATATGAGCTCCTGGAAAATCCAGGCATATTTTACAACTGGCAAGCATATGTTGACTTGTAATTCAAACTGAGCTGGGATTCTCTTAGAGGTTTTAGCTCTTTTGTTTAGATCTGACATYCTGCTCTTTAAGGATGCCAAAGCAGATTTAGTTCACTTGCTTGGAAAACGAGGCTAGATTCTCCATCGCTTGTATTTCTTTAATAAGATGGGCATCACTGTGAAGAAAGCATCAGTCATATCAAACTCAGTCAAGTGCACTATGTCCTGGGAATGATTTATCAATAACAAAAACAGAAAAAACTTTTAGTTCAGAAGTTATTTTGAACCTGTACATCAAAATTCATGTTTTATACTTAGAAGCCCCTAATGGGAGAAAAAGGATATGGGTCACTTACTGTATCAACAGTAACACTGATCAGGCTTTGCCTTTGGAAGGGAAAGAAGCAGCTATATGCCGACCTCAACTTTAACGGAATATGTCACTGGGCTCTTTTATGATTGCACTCCCATGAATTATGGATTTCCAGTCCCCTAATTCTTGATCTTTGGCCTTAATTGTTCACATTGAATCAGTGGACTTGGGAGGATCAGTGCACACAAGCACAGAATTCAGTCTTTTCTATTTCAAACGCTATTAAAACAGAAGTTTAACATTTTCTTCTGCTGCATCCCATCCACAGAAACCCAGCGGAGATCCCAGCAAAGCAAGCCGGAGACACAAAACCGGCATTTATCCCGACACCTCCGCGAACATGCAGCCTGGAACATCCCGGAGACGCTCACATCCRTGCATTCAGCACTTGGAATTGTCGAAGGTGGGGGGTGCCCTACCTGTCGGCGTCGCCGAGCCCCAGGGCGGTGTTGCGCTGCAGCGTCTCCCTCACGGCGGCCATGCCGTCGGGCAGCCGGTTCAGCCGCCGCGTGTACAGCCCCAGCCCGCCGTCCGTCAGGTACCTGCCACACACCACAACAGAGGGCCACGCTCAGTGAAACCATAAAAAAATTCACATAGTACTGCAGCACCCGTTTTCTGCATTGTGTGCTGCAATTTCCCCACTTTTAAGTTAAGGATGTTATGCGCAGTAAGAAAGAAGCAAGGAAAACTTTAGTCTTGATTAGATCGGAGGTGTCTTCTGCCTCTCRCCGTTCTCCATTACGCCTTGCACTCTCTCTCTTCACAGAGAATTGAATTTCAACATAAATGTGATAAAGGATACTTGAAGAAAACTTAACTTTCGTTAAGGACGCCTATACGGAAGTAATATAATATTTGTGAATGCTACGGTTAATGARCCCTTCTTGCCCAAAAAATACATGGTTTATACCACCCTGAATTTTTCTGCATGGGCTAAACCACAGTCTCAAAATCTCAAACCTTTTACAAGTTAGCTGCAAAAACCACATTGAATTCATCCCTAGATTTTGTCAGTGAACAATGAACATTAAGTATTCCACGACTTCTAGAAATCAGCGTGAATGGAAAGTTTTTTGCAACCTTGTTTYGGCTCCTACATTCTACTCCCGCTGCAACTGTGACCTAGAGACACTTGCATTTAAAAATTACTCTTTACTACTACTGTTCTTAGATATTAAGAAGTGCCAGGTGTACACATGATACTTCATGACTTTCATGTTTTCTGGTTTAGACAAATGAAAAATTAATCTTAAGTCGAACAGAGACGACACATGGTGGGCAATGGCATGGAGTGAGCTCTGTGTTACCACCACCAGTTCATCGGCCAGTGTAGGTCTCCATGAGCAGCACTGACAGCTGAATAAACACACCATGAAGATTTTCACCCACCTGAGACTGAAATAACTTCAACAACTCCAGCACTACGGTCTCTGTTTCCAGCACGCTGCCAGACACGTAACACACCCCGCTGAGATAGGAGCTGACAGGATTGCATCTCCTCAATCCTTTAGCCACTCTCAGCAAATCGACAGCAGCCCACAGAATAATATCCAMACACTCAGGACACCTTCCTCTTGCTTAAGAAAGCACAGAGCTTYCTCCCTGATAGTGAGACACCCTCACCTGCAGCAAGAAAGGAGAGATGCTCCGATGCTCCGAGCTGCAGCCAGCGCCGTCTCTGCTGGGGAGATCTCACTGTACAGATGTGCTTTATACCCAAGTCAGATTTGATTACTACATTTATAAAAATGGGATGTTGAAGAGCTAGAAAGCCTTGCCCAATCTGCTGATTAGCACTGCAGTTAAATGTATAAATCTGTACAGGGCCATCCCAGGAGCAGCCCAGGAGTCTCTGTGGAGTCTAACAAAGAGGTTGCCAAGCCCAAGTCAGACACAGGAGAATTCTCCATTCAGCAAATCTGTGGGGATTCTCCAAACTCATAAACAAAGACTGCAAAAAGCACGAGGAGCAGTTGAACATGTGGAATTCGCCTTAGGTCTGGCATTCTAACTTGTGTTTGACAGTTTATAAATATTTTATCACGGTGGAATATTTTTTTTTTCCTTAAGCTACTAAAATAAAGGGGAAGAAGAGAAAAGTGGAGCTTAAGACCATATTGTTAYACAAACATGCGAAGAGTATTTTGCAAAAACATCTAATGTACATACAGTAATTGGTTTTACTGCAGCTACTTGTCTGCACATGAAACAAGTTTCTGTATGAACACCCTTTGCATGTGTACTGGAAAATGCAGCTTTTGGCTCTGCTGTCAGATTTCTGGCATATTGGTCCTTTGATAAAAAAGACCTATTACAGCTGAAATAGATTGTTTTTCATACCTATTACTCAGTATATGTGAAAATAAATATATTACTCTTAAGAGTTAGCCATTCTGAAATCAATGCCTTTTCACCCGCATCTGTGCATTTGATCTTCTACACAGAAACTCAGCAAGCTAAAATATTAGAATAATTCTGCAGCTGCATGAAACTGAAAACTAAGAGTCAAGATTTTCATTGGTTTCAAGCACTGATATATCTTACATGAACCAATGGAAGCTGGATGCCTTCAGCACCTTTAACAACAGATCACACTTTTCTAACCAAGACCATGTGGAAATGCACAGCCATAAACAATGACTTTTACCGCCCATACCAACAGGACAAGTTTCTTACATGCCAGAACAACACAAGATAGACTTTTGTATTTTGAAACAGGTTTGTGTAATCACAGTTTGAAAGCTTTATATCTTATTTTTACTTCACGCAATATCCTCTACCTGGGAATGTTTAATTCTGAAAAGATGCCAAAACCAATGATGCCTAAAGTCCTCCATGCAACAGCAAGGTGAAGGAAGAAGGAAAGGTACTAGCTTCTAAAGTCTGTGGACAAAAACACATTTTAAATAAATACACTTTAAAATAAATGGAAAAAAACCTTCCTTACCATCCATTGGTTAGTACAGAGGAGATTAAAAGTTACTGGTACCACAAACCTCCAGCCATTGCTTTMTTTTCCTTCCCCTCCATCCCTTCAAACTTAAAA
The DNA here is from genome assembly GCA_018881555.1 of Amblyornis subalaris. Classification (NCBI taxonomy): domain Eukaryota; kingdom Metazoa; phylum Chordata; class Aves; order Passeriformes; family Ptilonorhynchidae; genus Amblyornis; species Amblyornis subalaris. The sequence continues at coordinate 911,376 of JACAXG010000192.1, forward strand.
TTGTCTTGGATCTAAGAAACTGTCTTGCCCTTATGGTTACATTATTATTGCTGAAGATTTTTGCTTTATGAGAAAGGAGAATATAAGGAAGGCACATTTTTCTAAAGAAAATCTTCCAGTGTTTTACTCAGGAGGGAATAAGACCAGGAAATATTATCCTGCRTGTAATTGTAACAGTACTCAATGTTATCTGAATTTATCGTCCTATCACATCCRCACAACATGGAACACAAGAATATTGGTCTCTCCTCTACAATGACACACTGCAGTCCAAACAAATATATTAGGTCGGTTATTAATTAGGTATAATWCATTTAACTTTCCATACTAAAAACCATGACAAATTTGCACTAAAAGCCTTGCTATCTTCATGACTCCTAAGAACTCTGCAAGCACATTCAGTGCAAAAACCCCAGGACTTAGAAGTAYTTTTTTAAGTGCCCGAAAATAGGAAAAAGTTTAAACATATGATCTGAGGAAAAGCRTAATATCCAGACTCTGACTTTTATACAGATAGGTAAATTCTACAAAAAATTTTATCTGCTTTATGAATGGTACCAACAGCCAATGGGGAATGACTGCCTTTAATGAAGCTGAATATAATAATATTTCACAAATGGACAGTGAGACAGTGATGATGTTGGTTAAAAGGAGTTTCTAACCTTTCCAGGAATTAATGATAAATAATCGCTACAGTTTCACTCTTCATCAGCAAGCAGAAAAAAATGAACCGAACTTCTGTCAATATGAAAAGACTCATGTTAAACAAGAGCAGTGTTATGCACTTCTAACACACAATTAGGACTTATAGCCCACTTTCTAGGTGACACTTTTTTCCTATTAGAAAGTGGCTCCCTGCCCTGCATTACAGGCATAAAGTAATTTGCTTTGGACGACCTGGACCTTTAAACTTCTCTTTTCTTTAGCCAAATACACCCTTTCTGTGCCTCTGAAATTTTGAATGCCCTAACAAGCCCTTCCAAGTGTAATATTTTTAGGGTATTTCTGATGCTGAAGTGATTTATTCCCCTTTCCTGAAAAGGCATGCTGAGGAAACAGGAATGGGTTATGCCAGGGATCAGTAAAATCAAGTGGTCTGAATCACTTGACTTCTGTCTGCACTCCCTTACTCACTGACGGATACAGCCAGCCAACAGCACACTTACTTTTATGGTCTGACAACTCTACCACTTCATATATATTCATTTCACTCCTTAATGCATGAATATGAATTTTCCAAGTTCGAAAATAGATAGCCAAGGGACAGGCATTCTTTACTTAAGTATTAGGAAGGGAAGGAGCAGCAGGTAAGTCAGCAGCACACTACAGATTGGGCAGGCCAGACCTGCTCAGGTTCCCATAGCTTCACAATCCCAATCCCACAAGSAGGAGAGCAGCAATGTGCCCCAAACGGGACCTGACCCGGGCAGGTCAGGTGCTGCTGCCTTCCTCTTGGTGCTTTGGATTCCAGGATGGTTTGGAAACAGCTGCCCAGGTGTCCCCTGGCAGAGGACTTGCCCAGCAACCCAAGTGCTTGAAACTTTAAGAAACAAAAAAGCTTGTGGGAATTACAGCTTTTGGATTATTCCACAGATCGACATCTGCTTTGACATGCGGAAGCGTTTGCTTACAGACGTAGCAGTAACATGTTATCCCTAATGCTTTCCTTTAAATCTCTATTTCCACTGAGCTTCATCTGTCTCGTCATTACAGTCAGTTAAACGAGATCAAGAGGCTTAACGAGCTTTGAGTATCAAAGAACAACTCTAACTTTGCCAGTCACTAAAAACCAACAGCAGAAAATTCCCCAGTGCCGTTTCTGAAATGCACTGAGTGGGATCGAAACCATCCTGTTACTGCAACCAGGAACATGTCCGGAATCTGACTTAAAAAGAAATGCTAGCCTAGTGGAGGGATGATGACAACTCCAAATTGCTCAGTTTTAGTATCAATTTSGTCTGCATTTTTCATCCTAACACTGGCATTAGACCAGATGATCTTTTCCCATGTTTCTATCCCTCAAAGTCTTTCCAATCACTATTCTTGCTTGACTAGAATCAGTACTTGATCAGTACCTGACCTCTCTAACCATAGGGTTGAACAGGGTTGAACCCTGTCTACAAGCTCTGACTGSTTTAAATTCTATTATTGATCCCTGTGAATTTCAACAAAAACATTCAGGAACAGGATTAGGTCCTGAGCTTTCAGGTTGGCACTCCTGTCCAAATCCTTAATATTAGAAAAAACACCTTTCAGGTTCATAGAAGCACAAACCTATTGCTCAATTCATTTAAAATTTAATTTATATTTAAGGCAGTCTGTAATTTATAAATTAATAGACTTTTACTAATAATCAGTAACTATTTACAATTAACAAACTAATGAATGAACTATGAATTGTTTTGCAGATGCTCAACCCAAAYACGCAGTGAACCCTGAGCAAATTACCTGCAGTCTCAAAAATCCTAATCACTGCTGGAAAGGAGGAGATACCTGTTCCACTAACAGGAAAGACAGGAAAGATGATATTATGCAAAACTTAGTAAGTATATATTAGTTTCATAGTTTACTTGGAGAAACCTCTCACTGTCAATCACTAATAGCATGACTGATGCTACTTATTCACATTGTTCAAACCAGARGCAAAACAAATTCAGCCCACTAACTACTTAATGCTCAGACCTTTTTCTGTGGAAAACACAGAGAAATCTCCAGAAATAAGTGGCTCCTGTGAAATCAACACTTTTCTATCTGGAGATGTCTTAAGGGTGCCTGGCACATAAGTCATTCAGCTGCCATCAGATAACAAATTTTTGGGCACTGCTGTCTGAGGCTAAATTTTTTCCTGTGTCTTCTCAGCTTCAAGCAGTCTGCAGGCAAGGAATTCCAAGGACAGTGTAGCCTGTGAGGGACTTGGGTGGCTGCTGCCAYGATAGGTCAGGTCTCATACATGTCCCCATAGCCAGGACAACAGCTTCCGACTGAGCTTCTGAAGAAACCCATTTCCTGTGGAGAGCAGTCTTAGATATAAGCAAAGAGAAACTGTCAATATATAGAAGAATATTAGACTGAAAGACAGCATCTCTCACATCACTGCACCCGTTCCTGCTCCAGAGGACAGCGTCCTGGTGTATGATCCTCTTTCCAACACTCCTCARTCTGTCAGCCAAGGGCACCTTAACCCCAAATTCACCTTCACCTCAAGGAGGAGGCTTGCTCCACYACTGCTTTTAAAACTCTTTTTAAAAGTCTAGTCAGCCCCGACAGACTGGGCTGGAGTCAGATTGGAAAACACCCAAGAGGTCAATCCTTTAAGGTGTGAAAATGTCACTGTGGACCTCAGAAAACACATTACTGAAAAGAGGACGACACTCACCCCCACCAAGCACAGGCTGCTGGCCTGAAGCCAGCTGAGGGCACACCAGCATCAGGCAGTTGTTCAATGGGGCTTTGCACATGACAATTTTGATTTAAAYGGCTAAATCCTTTCTCAGAATTTATTCCAATGAAAGTCACAGAACTAAGCTATAGAATAAGYGATCCATTTTTCAACATCCTCTTTACTTTTGTTCAGGAGAGGAATAACCTGTGACCAAAAAGGAGTAAGGAGGGAGAAAAGCTTCTCCAGAGGTTCTCAACAGCATCATCAGAAGAGGAAGAGTAACTCCACAGTGACTGTGGACACCCTCACACCCACTCTCTTCCTGCAGATGATCCACATCAACTCAGTGTGCATGACTGCATCCCCCTCTACTGGCTAGCCCCAGACTGGRACCCTGTTTTGTCCTTTGGAAGCTGTCCTTTCACTCAAATTCCAACAATCTGTTGGCACTGATGCAGCAGTCCAAAACRCTGCTGAGGTGTTTATTACAGAAAGAAGCCCCGAGTGGGATAACTGCTATTAAATGGTATTTTGGTGATTGCTAACAATAGGCCAGTATGTAGAAGTAAGCAAAAATATAAAACACCACAAGTACTGCATTCATTTTATCGATTAACAGTACATATGACCTAACATGGCTTTCTTTTACCATTATACTGAATGAAAAGTTTGATTCCAGCTGATGGCTAAGGTTAAAACTTACAGGCCTACGTTGTCTTCCTACGCTGTATCACACACTTCAAGAAAGGTTCTAGGAGAGAATGTTATCTGAGATATCAGCTGAGATAAATGATAAAGCACTGTCTTATTGATGAAGCCGACAGAGGAACTATTCCTGAACTGAGTGCAATATGTAAGAATATATAAAATAATATACAACATTAATAGTATTGAAAATGCTTGTGTCATCTCCTACTCATGTCTCCTGTAAAGAACTGTAAGTACAGTTCTTGGAATAAGAACACTATYTTGATTTCAACACTGCCATAATTTTTTCTTTTCCTTCTTACAGCACCAAGGCATCTATGACTTTAAACCCAAACTCAGTTTCAACCTGGTTTACTACAAAGTCAGAAGTCAATGTTTCCTTATACCTTTTCATAAAAGCAAAACTTTTGAGTTTGCTTGCCCCTCATTATTTGTGTTAATTATCCATTTACCATATATAGATACTGTTCTGCAATGCTGAAAAGATCAAAATGTGGAAGTAGTCAGCTCTAGCAAGATAAAAGGCAGTTCAAATAAACACTCTGCTGAAACACAGAAGAAAAATAAAATAAACCTCCTAATGAGTCTTAGTCATGCTGAAGTGTTAGAGCCATATAAGGAATGCAGTTTTACCCATCCACTGTATTTAGATGAAACCTTATCACTAAAACCATATCATTTAAAGAGCAGTGTCCAGTAAATGACTAATACACTGTGACTTGAAGTGTACAGAAAAAATACAGTGGAATAACTATAATAAATACAGTTCCAATAACTATGGAAAGAAATAGGTCACAAAAGCCTATACAGAGAGCATTGAACCAATGCACAAGGAACACACATTCTCGTTTAGCCCAGGATTAGCTCAGCCACTTCTGATTTCCAGCGAGCCACGAGTTACCTGGAGCAGCAACCACTCCTGCTGCAGACAGCTCAGAAGGAAAGGGTTTCTCTCCCCTATTGTTACCAATAAAAATTCTCATTAGCAGCAAACTGCAGAGTCCTCCTCCTCTTCCTGTGAAATCTCAGCCCAAGTGAAGGTCTGCTATGCCACACATGACCCTGACATCTGAGGAAGATGCGTCACTGACTGACTGATAAACAGCACAAAACCAAGAAACTGAGCTGCAAGAATCCTACAAATATCAATTGCACTTCAACATTCCATGAAATCAGTCCTCAAGTTAAGCTCTTCTTTGCCTCCCCATAGATAAAACTCCTAAATTTAAGCCTAYTTCAGAACTCTATTTCAATGCTGGTTTTGGTTCGTGAAGGGCACAGTGCTTCTGAGTGGGTTTGACAGAYCTGAGCTCGATTTCCCCAGTCCAGAGTGGCCTGTTCTTCCTTTTAGCACCCTTCCTCCAAGTTCCAAATTCAACTTCTTCCAGTGCTTGTAAAAAGATCCTCAGGGAGCATAAAGGTTTGAATAAACAAGAAGGAATCATAATCCCATGAGCACTGTGCACACGAACACATTGAGAGGTTGTGGAAACAGAGATGTGGAACAGGAATGGATCAGCCCCAAATCATCAAATTAAGGGGGAGATCAATAAAAGGGTAAAATATCTCCCCCCACCACCAACCACTGCACCCACTGGAGGTGGCTGCAAGGAGAGTTTCAGCAAAGTGCCCCTGACCATCGCTGGAACACAGCTGGAACAGCCACGCTTCCGCAAAACAYGATTTTGACAAAGGTGTGTTTGCAGACCCAAAGCCATTTCCTGAGACAACTTGTGACCAGCACTAATCAGTAGATCCACACTGCTAATTCTGCATAGAAAGCTGCACACTTAAGGTAACGAAAACAGGGACAGAGGATTAATTGAATTAAAAGAAAATAATTCTAAAGGGCTTTTTTCACCAACAGCCCTGTTGCTGCATTCCAATGAGAGATAAAAAGGAAATTAACTCTACATCTCAGTAGAGAGAACTGAGGCTGGGGGAGAAAAAAAAAAGGTAGGAATGTGTATGTTAGTAGCTAAAGGGAGACTGAAGTGGACAAAAACTTCTGAACAAACCCCAGAAAGCCAAGAGAATTAACATCCCCACCTGGGACAACCTTTGGGGTAGACAGGTGAGACAATCCTGGGCTCTGAGGTGCCACTTTCCAACGAGGCTCTGAGCCTCACCAAAGGGAGTGGGCTGAGGGCTCACCCCCCCACCTCACACAAACCCTACTCCTGCTGTTTCATCATTGGGTTATGTTGTAGCTCCTGCAGTAAGGCAGCTTCTTACCTTTGATCCACCCCCTGGAGGCTTGCTTAGTTTAGGAGCTGTTTTCTGTCCCTTTGGCAGAGATACTCTTCCTAACCCTAAGAAAGCAATCCKGGTGTCTGCCAGAGCTCTGCTTGAGCAGACTCATTAAGGGAGGCCAAACGAAACTTCCCATGACCCAGTACATTTCAGAGAAAGCATCAGGATCACAGGGCTAAACTAGTTTTTCTTGGCTATTGGATTTATTTTGGCTGTAACAAATATTTTGGCTTCCTTCCCTATCAGTTTGCCAATGAAAACACAGATCCAAGGTTTTCAGACTCCAGGATTGCAGCAATTCTGAAAAATGACAAAGTGAAACACATACCAGCTAATAAAGAGCTATTCATGCTCTAAATACCCTCTTGTGCTGCTCTCCACACAGTGCAACTCGGCTTCTGGAAATATTGAGCCTGTTTGCCCTACCATCGATCTTGGTGATTTGTTCTGCAGCAAGTCACATGCATGCTTTCTCTACAAGCAACCTCTCTGATTTCTAAGCAGTTTATTATTCCTCTCCCACAAAAACACAATGCTATCCTGCTTTTTTTACTATTTGGATTAAACAGACACTGGGAAAGATAACTTATGGAACAGGCTATCAAACATCTGTTCACACTGGAGATGGCAACTCAGTGAGATTCACCAAAGGTAACACCCTCTTTTTTTTAATCTGTCTCCATTAATATTGGGATTATATCCAATGCTGTTATTGCAATTTAATACTGCAATTCTCCTTTCTCAGGGAATCCACACACACAGTTATCCACCACAGACTGCGCCAACCCAATGTTGTGGGGCCGCTTCCAGCAACGCTCCCTCCAAACACCCACCAGTGCAGCAAGGACAGGATCCCCACACCGCTCACCTCCAAACCCTGCCCATGGAAATGGAGCTGGATGTTTCCAACAGTGACCTCCAATACCAATTCTGTCCTTGGAACTCACTCAGTGACTCCAATAGTGCTATATAAATTGATAAACCAACTCATACTATTTAGCAAAACAGGCTTTTGTAGCTAAAGGCAAAAGACGTGAAAAAGAAAAGTACCTTTGTACACACTTCTTGTCCTAAGAACCCTAAACTGAGGTCTCAATTATCAATATGTGGCTATTACCTGAGTAGAAAGTGAAAATTCTCTCTCTCCCTCAAAAACTAGTGGGGAAAAAAGAGTCAGAGACTCAGTTAGAGATGTCCCAACACTCAAGGCTGGAGTGAGGTGGGGTGGAGTATATGACTTCTGCTGCATTCATCATTCTTGGTATATAACTCACTGCTTTGATGACAGAGGTAGCAACTGGCAAAACCATTTTATTACACTACTTGTCCCTCAGACCCAGAATCTAAACACCACTCTCRTACTTTCAGACTATGGAGGCTCCCATTTTTTACCTTGCAGGATGACCAGACACAGAAAAGGAAATGACACACAGAGATGGGTGAAGGCACAGATTTCTCTGGCAGTATCATTCATAAATTCAACAGCTTTTCTATTKTGTCCTTTTCCTCAACCTGGAATCTGAATTTTATACACTAAGTAAAGATCTGAAAAGACTGGGGCTCCTCTGTGAGCATTAGAAGCCTGAGCTGACACAGTTCTGCCAGGGATAATTCTCAACTGCTACTCAAGGTGTTTTATAGAAACAATGGTGCTACTCAGAATTTACTTTCCTCACTTCCAGACCARAATTACAGCCACAAGTTTGAATAAAATTCACAGTCCAGAGAAAAAGCACCAACTGTTACTACAATAAATGTTACAAAATCCAGGTGTAAGCTGATTTATTTGAGGAAAAGGCAAGGTGCTTTGGTGATATGATGCATTATTAATGCAGCAACTGCTACTAGTACTTTATCTGGAACAGAATTTTATACCGGTTTCTGCATCAGCTACTTTAGTACATGCTTCCCCGAGGAAGAATTCAAAACAAAGTGCCTGACTTTTCAAAAACTGTGAAAATATCCAAATATTCGTAGCGGACAGAATTAATGGAGGTTTCCAGATGGTGAAACTCAACTGGTTATGTTAATGAGAAAGCAGCAGCTGGATTCCAGCTTTCTATTCCAGTAAGAGACACTATATCTTCCAAAGAAGCCAACACCACAAGAAATATCACTAATAAAAAAAACTACAAAGAAGCAAAGGATGTCATATGGCCAGACAGGGCTGTCACAAAAAAGAAAAAACATAAAGCGCCATTTAAATCTCAAAGATCAGTTTTAACATCAATCCAATGCTAATGTACTTGAGCTAAGAAAAAATGACTATTTTACACTAGGAACTGAAAATGGACATACTGAATACTGACTTTGGAGCAAAGGCCACRTGCTTTCCCCATTCGAGGCAGAGAGAAAACGCTGATTTAAAACGGTGCTAATAATTGTCTATCACTTCATATTTCTCCACACTGACTTATTCTTTAAACCTTATTTAGTGTACACAACTATTTTACCTAACACAGAGACGCAAACTCCTTCCAGTGAACCGTCTTCTCAAAGTTCAGACAGCAAAAAAAGAGTTCAGTAAAGTACAAAAAAATGCCTCACTCCCTCCATCTCGTGGGCACAAACGAATGTTGCAGCACGTGTTTGACTTAACCACAGCGAACCTTGGCTCAGGAAAACATTTAGTCACGCGCAAGGACACCTTCATATATAGAGGGATATTTCCTTAACACGCACTTGAAACCTGAATCACGCGTTTAAAATCCCTCTGTGATACCGAGATGTCTCTCCAAACGTTTACTAGAACCAGTGGAATATCTCTGGCGTCGGCCTTCATCCTTCCTCCGAGCAACGCAAGGATCCCGCCGAGCGCGGCCCCGGACTCACCCGCTGGTGATGTCGTCGGCGCGGACGTTCTTGCCCAGCACGTCGCCGTCGCTCATGTAGCCGGCGGCGTCCATGGCGATGCCCTCCAGGTCGATGTCGTCGCCGGCCTTGTCGGCGACGTCCACGTGGCAGAGGCCGCCGCCGCGCGCGGCCAGCTGCCGCCGCAGCGGCGCCGGGTAGGCGTAGCGGCCCGCGCCCGGCTCCGCGCTGACGAAGCGGCTGGCGTTCCCGCGCGGAGGGTACCCGTTCCCCATGGACGGCGCGTCGCCCGCCTGCAGGCGAGGGCTGGACTGGCCCAGCCGCCAGGACAGGGGCGTCGGGCGTCCCGTCAGGCTGAGGATGCTGCGGCCGCTGATCTCGGTGGTGACGTTGGTGTCGAACGTGGTCTCCAGCGTGCTGAAAGGAAGGGATGCAAACGCGGCTCTTACGCGGGGCGCTGGGAGATTCCGGGTCGCTGCGCGGCCCTGAACGCTCACCGAGCTACAGTTCGTAATAGCACTCACAATTTASTGCCGCAACGCTTTGAGAGAGTCAAGCCCTACCTCCATGCTCCTAAATAAAGAGACTCTTGCTCCCAGGTGCCAGCAGGTGCTCTACATACACACGAGAAGACTTAAGCAGGAGCTTTTTAATGGATTATCCACAGTTTCAAAGCRTAACGTTTTCATCTTCAAGCACATATAACTCCATTACACCATGGGTTTGCCAGTGTAGGCAAGTGAGTGGGATAATAAGCTGACTAAAGGAAAACCAGCTGAAGCACCATTTTTCTGATATATTTCCTTTTTTTTYTGTCTGCATTCATGAAAATACTAACTCTAGAGATGTGTCCAGCATCCAGATGGAAGCTATTTCTACACCATGGAAAGGATTAAATGAAAAAAGTAAGAAAAAAGGCCAAAAAAATTTTTTTTTCAAAATACATTAACAAACCAATAATGAACTGTGAATTGCTTTGAAGATGTTCAAACCCAAACAGGGGAGTAAACCCAGAAAAACAAATAAATTACTCATATATTCATGAACTGAGTATATTTTAGAAAATACTGATAATATTTATATATGGAAGACTAAAAATGGGACTGCTACACCATGAGTATTCAGGTGATGTGTCTAGATTGCAAGACTACACCCTGAACACTCATAGCTTAGTTGCAGCTAATTTATTTGCAGCTAATCCATAGCTGCAACTTCYATTACTCACATGAACTCCTCCTTTCCTGCTCAACTGGTATTTTTTTTTTAATGATTGCAGATATTTGTAAAAATAAACAACACTGTACCGTTTGCAACATAATGTTACATATAAACTACAAATAGTTATAGTTGGTTGTATCTCTGGTTATAGTAATTAAATGAAAAAGAGCTGTTGCATTAATTGAAATTCRCAAAGAAAAATAGCATCGGGAGTTCATCTTTGTAAGCTCTGCTTCAGTTTTAGATGCAAAGCCAAAACTCAAAATGTTCCCCCAATAAAATTTAGGGCTGGGGTACACAAGGCACTAAGCATTAAGTAGGATCCTGACCTCTAGAGGGACCAAACAGATTATTCTCCCAAACTTCCTGTTCAACACTGAAAAGTTCTAACCCACATAATGTTTAAATGTTATAGCAATCTTTGTTTATTTACAGCACGTTTTAAATATTGCTGAAGATTTCCAACTGCTGCTTTAGAAAGAAAAAGCAGTTATATACATGGATGACTAACAATATTAGAAAAATTTGTTTGTCCAAAGATTGGTCAGGAATTTAAGTTATGCACTTGATAATGTGGGTCAAGCACAGTTCACCTGCTTATTTAAACAAAATACTACACATAGGAGGAGAGGGGTGTAATGCACTGAAGTTATTCAGCAGTMAGATGAAGAAACATTTTAAACTGTAACTTAGATTCAAACATCACCTCACACATTTAACAAGAAGTGATTATTCTCGACCTTTTGAGTCAATGCACAACCCATCCCATCAATTCCTCATCATACACCCCAATAACCAGTGAACATCATTCAGATTCTGTGCATTAAGGACAAAAATCACAAGATCAGTATCTTCCACTGTCCGTGTCAATAATTTTGGGTGCTGCCCTTACCTGTGAGTGACCTGGGTTCCCCGCAGACTGGACATGGTTTCCTCCAGGTTCTGCCGGAGGTCAGCGATGTTCTTCACCGTTCGCAACCGCCGAGTCTCCGGATCCTCTCCTACGGGGAAGATCAGCCATGAGCAAGGACCAGGCAGGAGACAGCACAGACCTGAGCTGCCTGAGATGCCTCAATCTGACTAAAATGCTTTTTTTTTGCTGGCTTTCTAAGGTGGTTAGGATTGAGATGCCATTCCCCTGGGCAGGCCCCTGCCGTCGTTGTGTCCTGACTGGGATGAGCTCCGCAGGGTCACCTTCACTGCACAGGCTGCCTTTGAGATGTTGCTGTACTGCCATTTCACATATGACCCAGTTTAAACTCTGGTTAACTTTCAACCTCATCAGAACATATACTCCATCAATACCACCCTTTCCATCTCATCTATTGACACAATTAACATCAACCTGACACAGGCCATTTCTCCAATGCTGTGTTTTCATTAGATCTTCTTTTTCCTATTTCACATAGATGTCATTCCACAATAACAATTTTCCAATAAACTAAACTGTGCTGACTGGGTGCTTCATGCCAAGTGATGTTTCAGGTAAAGTAACAAAAGGTTTTGCTTGTCAACCTCACAGCACAGTTACTGTTACTAAAATGTGCTACATGACACAAATTTGGGGGATGACTCAGTGCATTTCATGGCATTTAGAAATCCTGTTCTTTAAGTACTTTGTTCTAAAACACATTTATGTTTTGCTCTTTAAAAGTAGAGTTTATGTACACACACAAAAAAATCCTYCTCCTGCCTCGCATAATTTAGTTTTATAAAATTAATAATTTAATTAGTGCCTCAGCATGATTTATTTACATGCTCTCAGCTGTCAAGTCAGAAATACTTTGGTTGCTACCTCAGCCAAGCTTTACAGGGTTAAACTCTCCAAGAGGCTGAAGAGAAGTGAATTTCTCGTAGTGCCAGCGTATCCTTTGTAAGCTAAAAGCTGTCACAGAAAACCTCCAAAAAGCTGTCACAAAGCTTCTGCTGGGCACAGAAGGAAATGATTTCATTCTAAAGGGTTTACAACTCATGACTAAAGAAAATACTGCAGTAAAATGTAAAACTTTTCACATTGTGTATCAGCCTTCTCTGTACAAGCGATGCATTCTTAAGCTGCCAGGATGCTGGCCACCCCCACGACTGCTAGTTTAGATGGACATCTATGTATTACACACATCAGAAGTGTTAAGAAYCAGAGAAAAAAGCTGTTGTTGGAACTTTCTACATTCTCTGCTTTAAAGATGCCAGGCTGGTGGCAGAGAAAAACCYAGTCACACAGCTGCCTACAAAGCAGCAGTGGCACAAACTACTGACCAAAGTGCTTAGTGTCCATGTTAGCAATTTTTTTTTAATCAGTCTCTACTCTCTGGGAAATCATCTCCCTGAGTTACAACTCACTTAAGCCAAAGGGTCAAACAATTATGGTCTGGCTGAACTGGAAACATCCACCTAACAAGGAGAGTACTTTAGCCAATGGGTCTCTGGGACAGAAAACATTTTCTATACTCAYGGATCTACAAATTTTTGCAGTAAAGAACATAAAATATTTACAGGCCTTTAGCTTAACAAAGGTCACGGTGCTCTTTTACAGATCATKTCTCTCACAGATGTGAAGGCAAATGGTAGATAACTTCTTAGGAGAACACACAGGAGACAAACTAAACCAATGTCTATTGAGATCACTCTTATGCTTAAATTGATACCAAATTCTCACTTAAACGACATTCCACTGCTTAAATTGTAAGTATACTTAGAAGACAGATATTGGATAGTACCCCTAAAGACTTGTTATCAACTGACTTAGCTCCTCATGAGCAGGCAGCATCCTTAAACAACTCTGCTTCCATTTTTCCTTACCTATGCTCTCTTTTGTTTTACATGTGCTTTTAAATTACCAGCATCAATAGCTGCTGTGCAGAGAGGGAAGATATCTGTCCCTCATTTCTTCTGATTCATTTGGGCTGAGGGACTATTTTGTTTAGTTTGCTCTGTTTCCCCCAAGGCCCCTTTATGGATGCTGCTGTCRGGTCTGGCTGTGCACAGCTGGGGTTTGCATCTCCCTTGTTTGAGGTCGTCAGCTGTCTTCCGCCTCTGGATCCCAAAACTCACATATTTTATTTGAGTAATAGTTTGTATTTACATAACATCTGTCATTAAACACTAAGGACCTTTTGTGACCTAGAAACACTTCTCAGTTTGCAGGCTGAAATACATCCAGCCCAGCCAATATGATGATTAAGAAGCAATACTGAAATAGTTTAAGCAGCTGGACACTGCGTTTCCTACTTTGAACTCTCATATTTAAGTATGAACTCAAAAACACTCTCAAGGATTTTATCCCTTGTGCATTTATTTGCCTTTCAAGCAGTTAATCCACCTATACATAAATTGTACACAGAGATACACTCATTTGTGCATTCCTGCAGCCCTTTTCCTCACCAGTGACCCTGGCTCTCACCTTTGCCACTGGCACACAGGTATGAAGACAGCATTGACGGAATATGTAATGCAGTATGAAATTAATCTCATTGTGAAACTTTTAGCCACATCATTTTTCCAAGGAGGGCATTTGGTTTCAAAACCCACACTGAACTGGAGGACATCAAAACTACATAGATGAAAAAACTTTGAGATATTCTACAGATGAGATATCCTGCAATAGCACACAGTAAGCAAAGTCATAGACACTGCTGAAATTGGAACAGGAGGAGATCTGACTGTGACTTTAAAAACACATTTTAGATCACATTAGTAGAATCTAGTATATTGTACTGTACATCTACACATTAATAGAACACGGTTGCTGAAAATAATTTTGTCATATTGATAAGCTTAAAATTTTTTGCTAATTATYATATACTTCTTACAGTAGCAGGAATTCTAGATAAATATATCAAGTACTTTCTAATTTAGACTGCTAGTGTTCTAGCAACAATCAGTTTCAGCTTCTGGACGCTGGACAAGGTAAACTATAGTTGGATTTTGGTGCCCTATTGCTGCAATTCCTCAAATTGATCAGACTCATGTGAGTGATACTGAGATTCCTCCAAACCAAAACATGAAGGAAATAAACTTAGTCTCTTCTGCAAGCTCCAAAATAAAGTTTTTTAAAAGCAAACAAGAAATATGAAATGCTTGGAAGTACTTAGGATCCTTATAATAGYTTAATCCTAAAAAATGCTGCATGTTCCCTACAAAAACATTAAGTATGCGGAATTCCTAATAATTTCAAGAATTTTGGGGAGCACACCATTGTGCTGAACTTGAGCATCCAGCATTCAAATCAYTGACACCAGGTTTTCATTGCTGAAGAGCTGAAAGAAATGTCRTAACTATCAAGAACTAAAGCGTTAGGAATAAAACCAACTTGCTTTAGCCCATTCTTATTAAACCAGACCACAGTCAGTAACTGGTCACGCTGCAAGACATACCTGAGAGGTCCTCGAGGGCAGGCTGGGCAGTTTTGACATAAAGAGCAGAATCCATGCTGACCCCTCCCGTGCTGGCCTCGGCTGTTACGTTCCCTTCATTGTCTGTCTGCGACCTGGAAGGCAAAACAAAACAGGGATGTGCAGCCACTCTCCATCCAAAGTACCTCACGGATAACAACGAGGCGAGTGCACCTGCCATCAGCCACTCTGTCCCGCTCTCCACAACACACCAGCAGACTGATTTTACATAATTCATTAGTCCCATGTGGAATTATGTCCTAGAAATGGAAACAAGCACTCAACTGTAAAAAATAAAAAATTCATAGTCAAAGATAGGCTTCACAGCTCATCAGACAGGGTCTTAAGACACTCGCATTTCCAGATGTATTTTCACTATCAATAACGTCAGTTGTTGTGGCTGACCTGATCCCCTCCAATAAAGTCTGTATTGCATGAAGATAAGGCAGGCAGCCTGTGATGGCATGTTACACTCCTGCTGGTTTCCCATCAATAACTAGCATTTGTATTTTAAAAGAAATGACTGGGTAAAACCAACTTCAAACTCCAATTTATTGTCTGGTTTTATGGCTGTCAGGTAATGAAGGGCCGTGTGGTAAGGATCTATTGTCAGATTTGAGTAATATATTGTGACTCATTTCACTTCACTAATTGTGCTGTGTTTGCTCACAGAGCCACACCAACAAGCAGCTGGAAGTACTCCTGCCCCAAGGGTAAGTGCCGCAAAAAAGTGAAGAAACAGTGGGTAATTATTATCGCAATATTCTTAATTTCACTTGACCCTTGCAGCAGGATGCTCTGCCTGGAGCAGGGGCAAAACAACTGGAACAATGCCCTATTTGCAAAGCTGTCAGTGGTGAAAGGGGAAAGGGCCTCACACTGCTTTTGGTGTTGAATAATGCTGAAACCAGCCTGACTCATCAATCCCAAAGTTAAACCTCCCAAYAGGGAGGTGAAGACGTGGCAGAGCTGGTAAAGCACCTGATAAAGGAACAAACAAGTGATACCACTGATAACTAAAGATGCTGAGCCGACMCAGCTGGCCAGGAGACACATGACTGCCAGTCAATCACTTTGTACCATAAAAGCCCAGTCCAGCTYTTTAAAGGCAGGGTCTTCTAACACAGCCCTGCTTGGMGTGTGTGCAGAGATTCCTCCCGTGAATGGGGACGTCCTGGAGGGTGAGCAAAAGACATATCACTGGTATGGGTGAGTAACATCCATCTCTACTTAATAATTGCTTTATATATTGCTTTACTATAATTCCTTCAATATTGCTTTGAAAAYAGTGCATTATACTACACTAGTAGTTACAGCTGCCTATACTGTGTACTGAATAATTCTGATTAAGAATTTTTAGTCTAATCATCATAATGGTAAATCATTTATTTTTATAGAAATACATCTGGTTTGCCATYCTTAATCCTACAGGACAAAGTTATATGAAGTTCAATTATACCTATATAATCCTTTAGACATGAACAAAGTTGACAAAGTCTGGGGCTAAGCCTGGATCCAGCTGCACCCACACTCTTGGAAGGAGTTTAGAAGGCAAGGGGGTCCCTTCTGCACCTTCTGACTCAACAGGAGAACTTCTCTAATAAACTTTGTCTGAAGCTCCCATTCTGCCTGTGACAACCCTATACAAAATTCAGAGCAATTTCTTATGTCTTTTGTTTTAAAATAAACCCATCAAACCCAAACAAAAAGTCTACAGGCAGCTGAAAAGTATAGATTAAAGTAATCTTAACTGATGCCAGAGAAAAACCCGAGCCTCCTACTGCAATGCATTAACAAGTGCATTCTGCAGATTCAAAAAATGTATGGATAAGAAATATAATAATGTCATAAGTTTGCCTTGCAAACTAGATGATTTGACTTTTCTCTTTCCTTTTAAAGCCAACATGATTACACAGTTTGGCCTTTTTTCCTCCAATGCTGAGCAGTAAACACTATTTTTTAATTTCTTGGCATTTTCTCACGCTGCCAACAGGTCGTTTCATTACTCTTTTTGTTAAAAAGTCAAACACTGCATAGAGTTTATCAGCATGTTTAGATTTTAGAAAATGTATGGATTGCATCTGCTTTACACTTTAAATGATATCTGTGTTCAAACTAAGATCAGTACCAACTTTTGACAGGACATTGTAGTGATAAACTTAACAACSCAAAAGCATCACAAACAGATTTTTGGAGGTTATGAGGGATAAGCAATAAAGCAGTCAGTTTGCAATCACATTGTTCTATCTAATGACAGATTAAAGCAGTACAAACTGCACTAGCAATTTTTAACTCAAAACAAATCTCCAAAAATTACTGCTAGTAGATCCCTCTTTCATCCAAAAATGCAACAATAATGGTGATCTGTACAGATGAATGCAAGAGAAATCAGGGTTGTGTACTATTCATACAAGTTCTAATCAGGTGAGTTTTTCCCAATTGGATCCTTTTCATGTGACTGCATCGCAGAAGGACACCTGGCRTTTTATTCCATATACACAGGGAGAATTCTCAAAGGGATCAGAAGACACAAGGGTTGCTCTTCCCATTTTGCATTCCTACACAGGCCTTTGGCATCCCTCTCCTTCAGGTGCATTTCACTGACCTTCACTCTTATTTAAAAAATGTGACCGAACATTTTTTATGCTACATCTACCAAGAGATCCAAGGCAAAAATGTGTACAGTGGAACTGAAAAAATTATGGGACAGGGCGACAAGGGTGACCAAAGGTCAGGAACAGAATCTCCACAGGTAAAAACTAAAGAGGCTAGGATACCTTAACCTAGAAAGGACACATCTTAAGGAAGGGAAGGGTGTGATAAAGGTCTCTCAAACCATGAGCAGCAAGAAAGAYGATGAAGACAGAGCAAGCACTTGGATCCTCTTCCTATGAAAGAGCTAAGCAGTGTCAAAGAAAACGAAGAGATGGCTGTCCAAATCAAAAATCCCACCCTCTGACTGAGGAACTTCTGGTGTCCCAGTCACACCAGGGAACATGTCCTCAGGAATCTCTGCTACTGATCTCCCTCTTGGTACACTTCCCTATGTATCCTCTACTGCCACTGCCAAASAGAAGATGTTTCAAAGAGAAAATGGACTAGACAGAGGTTAGTTGTGACCTCATTTGGCTGCTCTTTTGCTTATCTCAGGGTTAACACATAGAACACCATAGACTTGTTGTCTGGCTCTACCTAAACTAAGGGATTTTTTTTTTTTTTTTTGAATTTCCAATCCCTGGAGGGAGGCAGCTCCAGCATTGTCAGCCACAGTGAAGAACATGAGTGCGTCTATGGCATCAATTGGTGGTGTTACAACTTCCAAAGCTGTGATGCACAAAACAAACCTGATACATGTTCTTGTACTATTTGGAAGAGCAGCACCTGGTCAAGGAGGGGTTCAGATTCTCATCTTACCTGTTAGCAGCGTCAGATGCAACAACTATTCCCCCTCCTACAGAAGTTGTCTACCACAACTTCTCGTACATCTTAGCCCGACAGCTTTCACCACCAGCTTTTGCGCAAATGCATAAATCSCCTACCCCCTTAAAGCAAGCAACTTTTCCACGGTGCAGCATTTGCCTTGCCGCTTCGCCCCCCTGGAAGAGCGTCCACAGGGAACCTTCTGGGCACCYCGCTGCCCGGGGGCCCCGGCGGGCGTGCCGTACCTGTACATGAAGGGCGCGACGGTGGCGGTGTTGGGGTGGCTGTATTGCTGCTGGGGCTGAGGTAGCTGCACGCTCACAGTGTTGCTCCCCGTGGTGTGGGTGGTCACCGCGGGCCCGTTCACGGCCTGGCTGCTGCTGCTGCCGTGGAGGCCTCCCGCGCCTTTCCCCTCGGAGGAAGCCAGGCTGGAGGAGGAGCTGGAGTGACGGCTGTCCAGCTGAGACTTCTGATGCGAGAGCCCCGAGCCGGCTTTCCCGCCACGGCTTCTCTCGCCTTCCTTTACAGGAACGGGGGCACTTGAGGATTTCCCTGTGGTGTTTTTCATTCCTGGTTTTGGTATTCCACTGTGCGAAGGGGCAGAGGCCTCCTTCTTGGCACTGTTCAGCTTTCCTCCTTTAGGGATAAAGCTCGCGATCTTGGAGGACTTTTTTGGCATCTCTGTTGTTGTTAGTGCTGTCTGTTCCTCTTTAGGTTCCTCCCTCAGGTCCAGCTTTTCAGTGATGGATGTTCTCTTTGTAATGTCTTTAGTTTTATCCTTTTCCTTCTCTTTTTGTTTCTCTTTCTCCTTCTCATTACCCTTTGGAGAACTTTTCTTATTAGTCAGTGCGCGGCTGAAAGTCCTTTGTGCAATTCCCTTGAGTGCAATTTTGGGGCTGCTGGACATCGATCCCGGGTTGCTCACGTTCTGGTTGGTGGCATCGATCTCTTCRCTCTCCTCAAAGCTGAGGAGCGTCTCCAGCTTTTCACAGCTGTTGTCCCGAGACCCCGGACCCTCCAGAGTTGTCCCTCCTGCTTTGGAACCCCCTTTGCTGTTGAAGAGCTTCAGTTTTTCAAGCATGGATTTCTGCCCGTTGGGAGCCGTTTTGGCGATTTCCGAGGGCGGCTTCGGAGGCTCCGCCGCTGGCTGCTTCACGGATAGCATGGAAGACGTAGCTGTGTGCTTGGCACTGAGGGACTTGCTGCGCCAAGGTTTAATAGCAGAGCTGGGCTGAGGGATGGCTGATGAGTTATTGCAAGGAACAGCACCGCCGCAGCTTTGAACTGAGGATGAGACATTTTCATTCATTCCTGTGGGCTGGGAGGCTGTGCTGTCTGCAGGCTCTGGAAAAAAAACACAGAAAACAACCCAAAAAAACAACACTGTAGTAGCTGGTATTAGAGTTAGTACGAGATTCTTTCTGTAATGGAACAGTAAGAGTTTTACACTGATAACGTTAGAAAGACACATCAGTATTTTCATCCACATCAGTATAATTTAGAGAAAATAAAAGCCAGTTTTCTTTCCCTACCCAGCAGAACAGCAACGAGCTCCTACTGTATAATTTACATTTACTTGCCGTTTCAAGGAAAAGAAGGAAGAAAAAGAATCTCTTCCAATTCAAACCAAAATGCGTTCTGCGATGTGTTCTCCCTTATTAAGTCCACAATACTTTTTCATTAGCAAAAACACAGCACTATTTTCTAACTAAGGGTTCCCCTCTGCTTTTGGCAAAATACTTGCTGTCCAAGTCCGATTCTTAGAAAAACCTCAAACGTATAAAAAAATGCAGGAGTAAGGAAAAAAGTAAAACTGAAGTTCTTTCAGTTMTTGGGGGTGGGGGTGGTGAKATCTTCMTATGCAAAGGTGAAAGAAAACCCCATGTTCAAAAATAAAAGCAACTGTATCCCTTTGCAAAGAACCCAAATTAAGTATTACCACATATCCTAATCCAGCTGTAAGAGAAACTTGTGGCAGTAACGGTACAGCCCTCCCCCCGCAGAGAAAACAAATCTTTTATTTAGTTAATTCCTCCTAATGTTATTTGTTCTTGTTAAGAAATTAGTTCAGAGCTTAAAGAGAGCTTGAAAAATCGCACTCACCTACCAGTGGCCACTTCTCCTCTGAATCAGTTTCTCTTTGCAGAGTTTCCTTTTTGGAGATGTTACTCTCTCAATTATCACAAATATGTTTTCTGTTAAACTGCTCATGTTTCCAATTAAGTTTTGTCATCTGTGTCTGTTCGCCTGCCCAGCAGCCTGCTGGGGATTAACGGCTCTTACCTATATTTCCCTGCCCTCTAGCACTAAAGTAAACTGTGTACAGAGCTGCATTTTTTTAATTCAAAAATCAACAGCAGTGGAGAGCGTGCGTTCTCGGCAGCAGGAGCAGCCCTGTGAATCCAGCCCTGTAAATCACRAGCTGCTGCAACCACACAGGGACTGCTTTACTTCACTTTCAGTTGCTCGGCGAAGATACGGCTCTGTTAACCTCCCTCCTCTGATCCAAGCCAGATCTACTCAAGATTTAAAGCACATACATYGTCCTGACTTAACAAAGAATCGGGTTTCTAAGAGTATTAGAGACTCCTTAATAATAAACTCAGCCATTTCACATGGCTATGGACAAACTGGGATAGTGGGAACTAATGATACTTTTAAAAATATTACTGAAGTCAGAAGATTTCCAGGACTCTTAGCCAATAACTATTAAACTGGCCAGTTTTGCTAGTCCTTTTCCTATGGCAAACTACCCACATGGAGCTGGAAGGAAGCATGAGCTGGATTACAGGCACAGACAGGAATCACGCTGCTTTTAAGCTTGTGCCAGCCTGCTGACTTCCAGGGCATTATTCCCTTTAGTACAGAAGGAAAATCAAGCCACCAAACATCCCAAACAGCGATGYCACCTGGTGCTCTAGCTGCTCTGCTCAAGCCTGCTGAATTCAATCCAGCGGGTTAAGGAGGACCGAAGAAATGATGGCATAGAAATCACAGAATCATTAAGGTTGGAAAAGTCTTTCAAGATCAAGTCCAGCCATCAACCCTGCACTGCCCAAGCTCACCGCTTAACCGTGTCCCTAAGCACCACACCTACACATTTTTTTGAGCACTTCCAGGGATTCCAGCACTGCAGAAGGAGTCCCAGTGACTCCCAGTGCGGACACCAGCAGTGACCTACCACAGCGCCCTGACAGACACGAGAGAGGAAGGAAGGTGGCAACTTCTTCCCAAGCTGCCAGCAATGCTCCTCCCTCTGCTTTCAGAAACGGCACCGTTGCTCTTCCCTTYGTGCCTCTTACCGTACACCGCTGCTTTGTTTTTGTTTTCATTTCCTGAAGTCCTCCTGCTCATCCCAATCCACTTCCCATCGCCACACTGCACCAGACTCCTTTTGTACACTCAGAACAAGCAAGCCTTTGTCCCAGCCTGCCTTCCACAGAAGACGTCCAGCAATGTACTGAAAGCCTCATGAAAATCCCAATTGTGCATAATTTACAGTTGATTTGTATAGATTATTTTTAAAAATAATAATAGCCCATCTCAGTGTCGAGATATCGCTATAGGAACTGGAGATTGACAGCACTTTCAACACTAAGTTCCTAATCCACATGTCTTCTGGCCTCATCAAGCAAAACAAATCTCAGCACAGAGCACAGCCGTGCCCAGAAATCATCAGAGCTGTCTGTGATTCAGGAACATGCCTAGGGTGGATTTACAACCAGGTCCAGGGAGGGACCTGAGGTACTGATCAAAATGGGCAGGGGAGCCTTCACCTGCTCAGAAAAGCAGGACTGGGACAATATAAGGGTGACAAAATGAAAATTACCAGTAAGGGTTGTATCTATAAAGTAGAAGAGCTGGTTGTACGCTCTGTTAGTACAACATATGCAGGAACACAAACTTAGCTCGGGGTCTGAGCATGCAGACAACCGAACAGGCTTGGAAAAGAAATCTGCCTTCTTCTCAAACAGGTTCTTCCCAACAGTTTGAGAACACTACAGGGAGAGTGTGTCTGGTATGAACCAAGGCAGCCTGCATTCCGTGGCACCCAGAGCCTGCACAGTCACTCCACTAAGACAAGATGGACCTGAGTCCATAACCTGGCTGGGAAGTCTGACCCCGTCTCAGACACTGAGCTGGCTGTCACCACCCTGMGCAGCAGCAGAGGCCACCACATCAAAACAGGGCTCCGACCAGCTCTGCAGCGTTCTCCTGGAAGTGAATGGAAGGTGCTGGTTCATTTCGGACCTCAACTTCATCCTAGCAGCCCAGATGAGTGCTCCACTCCTCTGGGGAAAAAGGCTTGGTTTGGATCAAGTGAAATGGCTTGTTTTCCAAAACCCAAAGCATGGCCAAAAATTTATTGCCCAGCAAAATCCAGAATTTTTAAATTTCTCCTTTTTTTGAATGTTTTCAGGAAATCTATCTATCTATCTATCTTGTTTGGTCACTGAGCAAAATATGCTTTTTTCAGTTTATCTGTTTATAAGCACAATGTTTGCTTTGTCCCAACGCCCCCACATACACCCTCCTGTTTGGAACTGAATTTTGCTTCCGTTTCCAGTGGCGTAGGATGAACACAGTGCAGCTCCAT
Organism: Amblyornis subalaris; assembly: GCA_018881555.1. Taxonomy (NCBI): domain Eukaryota; kingdom Metazoa; phylum Chordata; class Aves; order Passeriformes; family Ptilonorhynchidae; genus Amblyornis; species Amblyornis subalaris. Next base: position 934,156 of record JACAXG010000192.1, read on the forward strand.
TTACAGACATGTCAGAGAAACCAGAATTAGGACAACAATACTATGACTGTAACAGTAAGGAAAAAAAAAAAGAATATACTGCAACATTAACGTAATTTTCAGAGTCTCTACTTAACATTTTCCACAAAGTGAATTCCATGAATAATAGATGCTACAGATCTGAAATGAATGAAAAATATTCACAAAGTTTACATATTAAGCAGCAACACTTTGGGAAAGGAAAGAAGATATTTTCTTACACAACTACAGTGGATTTTGATTCATACTTGGGTCAAATACAGTGAAACTGAAAATTGAGCATCCTTGAGTAATTTGTTACATTGCAAAGTTATTGCAACAAATAAAAGGTTCAGCCTAAAACACTTCCATGAAAAATTGCTTCAGCTTAAGAAAACTTCAGTTTTTAAGATTCTCTGTTTCTTCCTTATGAACAAGTGCTGGCTCTTTTACTCCTCTGACCAAGCTGGGTAAGCAAAAGGAGTTCTGCTGCCAGAATGCAGTTTCAAACGCTGGGTTTCCTAATGAAGCAGTAACATCAGCATGCAAAGGGGAAAGTTTTATTCAGCATAGCATAGGCCCTTCTTTCATGAAAAGGAGAGCAGGTTTCTTGCATTCAATTAATAAGCTTATTATTTCCCATGTGTTCCTTTGTGAGGGAGATATTTTCTTTCTTCAGCAACCTGCATTAACTAAAACTGACTATAAAAGAAATGTTTTCAAACCCAAGCTACAGTCTACAATAAATAACGATCACTTTCCTCTTTTCAAAGTCAAATCTTGGCCTGAAATCTATTTCGTTCCCAGTGTTCCTGTTAAAAAAGATGTTGGTGGTCTACTTCCAATGCCAATACACACTGTAGCATGGGTAAATCTGATTTCAGCTGCTCCTGCAAAGACTGAACTGCATCTGCAAACCTACCCGTTTGTGAAGGAAAAAAAGACTCTGAAGGCTTATGATTTAATTCTTCCACTGAAGTCTTTGAGAGCTTATGTTATAACAGGGTCAGGAGAAAATATATGCAATTTCCCATCATTTGTCATGTTCACTCTAAGTAAGTGGACTTTGATTTGCTATAACTGAAAACTTTCAAAAGCCATCATTATAAGCATGAAAGGCAACACACAGACAAAGGATGTTCTCACAGTTACTCTCCTTAGGAGGGTCAAGAACTTAACAGAATTTCTATCCATTTTCGAATGAACAAACTTATTTTTTATTTCAGAGCTATGGGAAAAATAAGAAGTTCTTACGAAGAGAAATATCTTTTAGTCCAGCCCATAGATTAGATAACAGACTTAAAAGCAAATCCACAACCAGATTCTAATTTAGGAAATAAAAGCAGCTCTTCTCTATGACATTACAGTGTCAGAACTGCAGAAACCTCCGTGGCAGTTTCATAATTTCCCATCTCGAAGAATAAATGGTGAATCTTGACCCTTCCCATCCACCCACCAGGAGACTCTCCTAAGCACTATACATAAAGTCCTGCAGAGAAAAACTTTTTAGCTGAGCTGTTCTCTTCTTCAACAATCATTTATCAAACCCTGTAAGCATGGAAACGTCTGCATTCCTGCCAGGAGCTGACTATAAAAATCACGATCTTTCCATAATCCAAACCACGAGCAGGTAGAGCAGAACATTCCCAACAAGAGCGACCTGGCACACAGTCCTTCCTGAAAATAAGCACGACTCTTCGGGCTCACAGGAGTTTCCACTCCAATTGTGATGCTGATGACCAGGGAGGACTACACCCAGCAGGAAGGGGCTGGCCGAGGTACCAGCCTGGGGTGGGCACGGCCTCCACCCGCAGGATCACTGAGGCTTTCTGTTCTCTCTTCTGTTTTGGAGCACCGAAAAAGCAATSAAAGTTTTTTATTTTAAAGCAGAGATTGCCAGATAGAGAAATTCCACATAACCTGAGAAAAGCTTGAATAGGGAACATTTTGCTTTGCTGAGGACAAAAACTTGGAATCATACTTGGAACCAGAGTTGGAAGAGACCTTAAAAATCATCTCGTTCTAACCCCCCTGCCATGGGCAGGGACACCTTCCACTACACCAGTATGCTCAGGACTCTTTCTAGCTGAGCAGAATTGTTTCCTTCAACTTCTGCTCACTGGCTTTCCCTTTAGGGGTGATTAAATTTATTGCAACACAAGACAAAAATGACCTTTACTTAACATTTTTCCTTCCTCCCATCATACCTATTTCTTCAATCCCAGTGTTGGTAAGCTCTGTACCTTCCACAGCAGCCACATGCATTCACAGAAATGTGCTGTATCTCTGAAAAYCCCCACCAAAGCCTGTGGATATGTCGGAAACAAAACTTCCACATTTCTGCGAAGTTGCCTTCATTCACAGAGAGCTCCAGCACATGCAACAACAGTTCTGCTGTTGGCTGGCTCATGTTGCCAGGACGTTTTTGCTGGGGTGAAGGGAAATAAAACTGGAGCACAGGCAGCCCCTCTTCTCATTGTCTCCACATAACCAACTAAGACATCTGAATCCCTTGTTGTTTTTGCTTAGTTACTGTAAAATTCAAAACGCTGTCGACACGAATGCCTGAGAAAGGTTGGAGGGACCTCTGTTGACCACATACYAGTTAGATGATCACAAAAATAATGAAACCAAGTTTACTGTGCCATTCAAAACAAGTTGCACTCTCCATTTAATACTAGACAAATACCATTTTTGTTCATTCTTCCCCATTTCCTTCTCATTATTTGTACAATCTAATCCCCCAAGAGTTCTCATAACAGACTTATTCAAAAGCATTAATGAATTCCAGGCAGGAAGCAGTTATGGAGCCTTTCATTAGATTTTACACTTAGCTGGAGTGGACAATGTGTACACTCAGCAGCCCTGGTCTGACACATCTCTCCTGCAGGTTAGATGAAATAGTCCCTATAAAAATCAGTGGTCTGAGAATTGCAGTTAGGGAATATTGTCTATTTATATCAAAACCAACTGACTGACACATACTACAATTTATGGGTGGGGTCTTCTTCATTTCAGTTCTCTGGTGCCAGTGACAGATTCTTCAGATATATTTGGTTATGGACGAGGAACAGGCAAAAGGCTCAGCAGAGAAGCCACACATGGAAAGGCCCAGGGAGGCTGGATGATGYTCTTATCCATAGAGAAGGGGCTTCTACGGATGTGGTAGAAACATGCTGGCACTTAGGGAAGTCTGGGATGTAGCAGCACTGCTCTTTGCTTTCCCATGATTTAATAGTGAACCTTCGTTTCCATGGTTGTTTTTCTGGCACACTTCACCCAGCAATAAATTTATGAGAAATTGTAAATATTTATTTTAAAGCGAAACATGTAGGAACTGTAAAGGCCGTGAAATGCTGGACCAGCTCTTCAGCTGGCATAAATTAACGTGGGTCCACCGCCTCCAACGCAGCTATGCAGATGTGCACTGGGCAAGAAGCTGCTTCTCAAGGTTACATTTTACTTCAAAGCTCAGGGTTTTTATCCTCATGAACTTTGCAGTTAAAAACATGTCACTGGCGAACACTTTTAGGGTTTTTTTTTTTTCCCCCAAAAAACTGTATTTAAATACATTTTGGCTTGTTTTGTGTATTTCCGAAGCTTATACCAACTATGTCAAAGACCTGTGGTCTTGTAAAGCTCCACTTTAGCCATGATTAAACCTTCAGCCAGCCTTTGTCTAGGTAAAAGAGGACACGTTTTTACATGCCAGATTCAGCCAGTTGAACAGTTGTAAAATTAAGCATGAATATGATTCACTGCATACTCATATCTTGTCCTATAAACATGCCATACTGCTTGCTATTCCCTGACAGTCTTTAAGCTGTTTGATGGGCACACACCCAACATAAATATGTCACTGAGGATTTACTAAGACGAGCCAATCTTTCGAAAGCATGTTTGATGAGGAAAGTGAAAGGGTGCAAACAACACCCCAGGACACAGGTCCATCTCAGCTGGCCAAAGATGAGTATTTTGTTTGACACTAATGACTCTCATGAGGGTCACCTTCTGATGCGAGGCAGGAGCCTTATGTCTGGGGAATACAGGGGCATTAATACATCTGGTAAATTGGAGAAACAGACTGAGTCAGCGAGATTTCCTTCACTGAAGCTGACTGAAGAGGTGTGTGCTTGCTTAGAAAGGAGAAACTGAATGCCTGAATATTACAGGTCAAACCATCAGCTATGCAACTGCGCTGCRGCAGCAGGAGCTGCAGCAGAATGCAGCTGGCACACTTCATAATGTGGCAGCAAGGGAAAACAAACRCAATCCAGGAATGCATTCTGAGTATCACACGTGGAATCAGAGGTTTGGAGAATCACAGGATGTAAGACAAAGAACTTGACTATTCCATGCTGCYCAGCACTAAAGGCATCAGGTAGAGGGCTGTGTCCAGCTCCAGCACTCCTTTAAAAGAGAGAAAGGCTGGCAAGTGGAGATGGTCAGTAGAGACCATCAAGACATAAAAGAGATTTATCACACAAAAGAGATTTATCTCAAGAAACCCAGGAGAAAAAGGTTGGAATAGTAAAGATTGCTTAGACTAGAAGAAAAAAGACTGAAGGACACACTGTAAGTCTTCAGATATATGAAGATTGTTTTAAACAGGACAGAGATCAAGGAAGAGCAAAAATGTGCCTTATTTTTAGCCACACAGMATGCTTTTATGTATATATTTTAATAGCTACTTTTAAGACTAACTCAACACTGGAAGGGACACAGTTTAAGAGATGGTCAAGTCCCTGTCGTGAGCCATTTCAGAACAGACTAGTAAACACGTCAGGAGTAGGTATTTTCTACATAGGTCCAGTTCATTTTCCTTCAGATTTGGAGCACAGACCCCTCCCCACGTTATTTACAAATGCAATTCTACAAATATATTGTGTAAGCTTCAAACTTGTAAATTTTAAACACAGTTCTTTAAGCAGAGTTAAAACCAGAAGTCATATCTGCACTGCAAAGTTATGAYTCAACTAAAGAAACTACCAGGTTCCTCAGGGTATCTCTCAGATTATCCCACATTCCTTTCTTTCTGTGTTTTTATTTTTACTCTTGCCACATCAAATTCATCATCACTGTACTATATCCAAGGCAAAATAAATCCCCCTGAACATTTGGTAAATACCTTCAATGCAACTTACATTTAGAAAASTGGATGGGGTTATTCCAGCATCTGCTTTTTGGTAGTGCATACACAACAGAACAGTAGAAAACACCAAATCTGGTTATGGATTTGTTGAGACAAATTCTGGACATTTATTTTAAATCTGTCTGACTTACCGGGAAAACCCTGTAGCCAGGGAGCATTTCCTGAATGCCAGCACAGATGAGCACAGAGGCAGCATCCTAAACACTAAGCAGAATATGATGTTTGCTTCACGCCTGACCTAATGAAACACTGGTGTATTTTTCATGGTGGAATGACCGAAATTTAAGTAATTATCACATTCTCACATTGTCAAGACATTCACATTTATTTCCCAGTGAAAATCTGAACATGTGGGCAAAGTGGTTTCAAATTTTATGGACTTGGGTCTCTCCAAAAAYATAAAACCTTTTCCACTTTTGCAATCCATTTAATCTTAGTGAATTTTGCACAGTCTTATCAAGTCATCATTTCAAAAGCACAYGTTAGACTCGTTCAAATTTCTAAAGAAAGAGAAGCCTAAAAATAAAACCAAATCCAAGATGGATATAGAACTGCTTCAAAAAGTTAAACAAAGGAATTTTTTTCTAAAGCTATAGGGACACAATTTTCAGTCATAAAAAAGTTACAGGTGCCTAAAATACTTAAAAAAATAATAAATTAAAACAAAATATTTCACTTACTGTTACCTGTTGCATGACCCAACTGTTTCATTCTATAAAATCACTTCCCAGCTTTCTGATTACACTGGTTCATCCATAAGCACAGGGATCTTTCAATGTSAGGACCTCCACTTATTTCTGCTAGTCTCTAGTGAATTGTTAAGCTCCTTCTGCTGGTCCTGGTTCCCAAAGCCTTCCTCACTYCACCTCTCCCCCAGCTTTCCCAGCAGCCTCCCAGAGCTGGGCTCAGCACCCATCCACCAGCACAGCTAAGAACAGGTTCAGTGATGTCCCGGCAGTTTGTACCAAAAGGCTCAGTGCCTTTTCAGTATCAACTTCAGTGCATCAGAGTCCTCAATTGGAAATCCTCAGCCTATAAACAACATGGGTTGAGACACCAGGCTTCGTATTTCACACTGATGTCCTATCTAAGTTGCCAGCAGGTGTTGCAGTGACTGACTCAACAGGGAGCACTGGAAAAATTAACCTTGGGGGTTWGCATGAATTCTCTCTTCTACAAGATACCACACACCTGAACACTTCAGGACTAGTCAGTCTTTGATTAGTGAAGGATGTAATTCAAAATGATGAGACTTATCATAACAACTGCTATGTAATAACATATCATATCATAGGATATGTTAGGATACTAAAATGGTTTGGGTCGGAAAGGACCTTAAAGATCATCTAGTTCCAACCCCACTGCCACAGGCAGGGACACCTTCCACTAGAACCAGGTTTCTCCAAGCTCCATCCAACTTGGCCTTGAACATTTCCGGGGATTGGACAGCCACAGGACAACCTGTGCCAGGGCCTCACCACCCTCACAGTACATAATTTCATCCTAACACCTAACCTAAACCCACCCTCTATCAGTTTAAAGTCATTTCCCCTTCTCCTGTCACAAGCTGCCCTAGTCAAACAACCCTTTTTACAAAGAGTCTGTTCAGCCATCCCAGGAACCTTTTGTCAGCACTAAGTCAGCTGGCTCAATGCCACAGGAATTGCATCCAGCATCCCAGCTCCCTGCTGTAACTGTCCTGATAACCATCCCTGTACCTGAAGCCATGAACAGCCTTCTCCTTCCCATTCAGGCTGAATGCTACTATAAATGGGTAGAAAAAAACATTAAAATGCTCTAAGACGAATTTCTTTCATGCTTTACAGTGAGAGCTCAGAGCTCTTTTTTCACTGCTTTTGGGGTTTTTTTAGTTCTTACACTACTACTCGGCACAAAGGCAAAAAGCCTGGGGTTTGCCTCTCTTTATTATTATTAATTTATTTGGAGTGGAAAAACTGCATGAGGTTAAACAGAGCACAGGGTTTTCAGCAAGGAAGTTTGTGCAGTGCCACTTGACTACCCTGTACTCGGTACAGGAGCCAAATCCAGTCATTCAGAATCATCAAATATTTCGTCTCGTTTTACGAGCAGTGACAAAAGAGGACTTGTCCTCCATTTTAATATGCTTAAATAAAGATTTTTCATTCAAGAGAACTCCTAAGATCATCTGAGTTGATCTTAAAGACAATAGGGCTCAAAGAATTTCACTCAGTAATTTCTGAGCCAAAACTGGAACCTTTGTCTGCACATCACCTGCGGGCAAATATTAAATTTTGACTCACTATGTCTGATTTAACCTCTTCCAATGGCTAAACATCCTCATTGTTAAAATTTCTGTCCAATCTGTGGTCTTAATTGGGCTAATATCAAATTCCTAATAAATGGATACTCACACACTATTGAGATAATGAAGAATTGTTGTAATTGTTATTACTATAAATGTTACTACCTACAAGTATAATAGTAATAATAATAATAACCTTATGATATTTTAGACAAAAAGCATAAATTAACCTTTGAAATACCCAACTGCAAAGGAGACCTTCCAAAGCTCTATCTATGCAGAGCTCTGTTCTATGTTTTGTCAGCATCCCTCTATTTCAAAGCCTATTTGAATACTACTGAAAATCTAAGCCTTCAAGACATTACCCACAAGAACTGCGAGTTTTGATCTCCTTATGCACATTTCTCGCCTTGCTCCACATGAAGAGGAGAGGTTTTTCCTCTCTATTGCTAAAGCAGCCTTTTTAAACTGAATCTGAGGGTTTGACATAATCCAAATCTGCCATTTTTAAATGACCTTAAGCAATGCTGAGTTCAAGACAAGCTCAATATCACACAGAACCAAGCCATGGGAGTGTATTGTCATGTATTTTTATATCAATACAGGATTGAATATGAAACATTTTTATCACCAGGAGTAGAAATTCCAACGGCTCAGTTCCAGATTTAAGATTTTCTACTGTTTCATAAGAGGGCACTTAGAAAAATAAATACGGATTTCAGAGTGAAGTTGACATGAAGACACACATTTAACTCTGAAGAGCCTTTCCTGCTAAAGCTCTGACAAGATATGCCATGGCCTCTTGAACTGTGCCCTTGAACTTGATGCCATGCCCTCTTGAACCTGATAAATATAACTGCCCACATACAAAGGGCACACATTTTTAGCACACATGTGGCATGTGTAACCATACACCAATTTGCTCAGTGGAGTGGGGGTGACAGCTCCTTGCTAACGTTTTACTAACTGTAGTCAGTCCTATTTTGATAACACAAAGTTAAAAGGTTACAGGAAAGAAATTCCCTAACTGTCCCTCAAAATACCTTAGTGTCTCTCCCTATTTAAGAAGTTTATACTTGATAAAGATTTTTAAAGGAAGTAATATTTAAAAGTATCAAAATGTGGTAACAGTCTAGGCTGCAAGAAACCTATGGACATATTCCTTCCAACCTTCAGCTGGAAACACAGCCTTAGAGGAGGTTATCCAGGGCCCTGTCAAGGCAAGTCCTGAATACTTCCAGCAAGGGAGATCCCACCCCTTCTCTGGACAAACTTCCCTTATGTTTAATTCTCGTCATAGTGAAGAGTTTTATTCCTATCTCCAGACAGGATTTCCCCTGAAGGAATGTGTGCCCCTTGTCCTGTCACCACACATCCTTGTGAACATACTGACTACCCTTTACATATTTTAAAAGACAATTAATTACATGTTAATTACATAGTAAAAGCAATTAATATACACCATCTTCCAAATTAAAAGGGTTTACCCAAAATTTGAAAGAAATAAAATCAAAATGAGCAGGAGAGGAACACACACTTTTCTTACTCTCCTGCCYATATGGCATAGCCATACTTTAAAAACTGAGATGTGCAGAGCTAAAATTATCACTGAGTTGGCAGGATCTGGTTTGAGAACCCTCTCATCAGGTTTGTATCAAGTGAGTTTGTAGGAACACTGCTATTAAAACAGTCATTTATTTCACCTCGGTGGCTGAAACTATATGCATATACTCTTGGGTTTTTCCTTTTTCTAACACTATCTGTTTAAGAGAAACCTGACATCATTAGCACTGTCTTCTTTATAAATCTAGTAAAAAACATTTCCTTTGATCTCCAGTGGAAATGGTCAAAGTCTGGTCGTGCTCTTTTTCCTAATGACATTTTACCTAATCCAAAGGAAAAGTATCATTTTTCCCRCAGACTTCTACTGCCCTCTGTAGGATTATTTTAAATAAAATATTAGGAATAAAGTAGAAGGAAAATAACAAAAAGAAAGCATGTAAGCCTGTCACATTGCTGCATCACACCATCAACATGGTGGAGAGGGCACATTATGCTGATGTTTCCTACAGCTTCATAACTTCATTGATTTTATACACTGGACCCAAGCCATAAGCAGAATATTCCCATACAATGCTAWCAGACTTCTGAGACTGCAAAACGCAAACTGAGTGCCTGAAGGACAGTGAAAACAGTGGATATATGAGGGTGTTGAGAGCCAGTCAARAACACCCACCATTTTGCAGAACTGCAGGCTGCTTTCAGAGCCATCTCAAAAGACTCCCCATTGTGTGCAAGCAAAACACTGACATAAATTAATGGGAAAATCTACTCTATCATTACTGAAGTTGTACGGTTCAATATATTTAAGTTTCATCCTTGATACTACCTAGGATGCAGTTCTGCTCCTCCTTGCTATGGATAAAAAGCAGATTTAGGTATTCTAAATTGCATATGCAAATAAAATTTTGGCAATATTTTATTTGGTGATCACACTAGACAATTAAAAGGACATTGTAATGTGGAGCCTCAAGATAAGTAGTAACTAATAATGGCACACAGGCATAGAAATGCAACGTTTATTTGCCTCTCTACAATGTTTTTGATAATTTAGATGAGTTCAGTAGTGGCCTTGGGAGGAGGCTGATGCCTTCCATGCATAGTACACTTGCGGTGTTCAAGGATATTAAAGGAGAATAAAGTAAACCAAAGCTATTCCTACATAAGCATGGACTAAGTAACTCTGACAATTCAGACATGAACTGAAAGRCTCCAGTTGTAGGAAGGGATTAGGATGACAGAAGAAAAAAATCTCAAGCCTGAGTGGCTTATTTCCCCACAAACCAAAAATGCAATTAAGACTTTAATGGCATTTTTCTTTTAAAAAGAGCCTTTAACACCAATTACACACATAAAATTACCCTGTCTAGAATGCTACTGCAATTACAAATGGCTAATCACTGTGACAATAAATAAAAAACCATACCATAGCATGTTACCACTTTATGAGGTGAGGAATGAGGGTACTGGAATTCCTGTAAGTTTGCGGAAAATCCCTATAAGAATGGAATTTTGTATACAAACTGAGGGCCTACCTCTAAAAAGCAAGTTAAAGCTATCAGGCTCTAACCTCAAAGAAGGTGCCCACAGGACTGAACTAGGTGTCTAAGTCATCCTTACTAGGGAACACTTCTCTCTTCTCCATCTCTTCAAAGTGGTGTCAGACGGCATGTGAAGACTGAGAGAAAAAAAATGAATAAAATAAAAAACAAAATCCCCACTGTGGAGAAGAGGGACTTGCATCTCTTTACACGTTCCTTTGCTAAGAGCACGTACGCACCTCACATCAAGCATAAATCCTTTCCCCGAGATTTCTAGAAAATCAGTGGTCTCATCAGTAACTGATTTACAGAATATTTCAAAAAATCTAGGTTATTTATTTCCCAGTAGCTGGCTGTTCTTCCATGCTCCATTTGCTGTGCTTTTCGTTCCTGATGCATTCTGTTTCAATTAATGCACTTTCATTGCCACAAGACACASACGGTTGACTAACAAGACTATTTGCATTCGGAGGGAAAGGCCACAGATTAATAAAAGCTAAAAATTACAACCTAGATTTTGTAAGAAATYATTCAAACATAAGGCACTGAAGGCCACCTTCTACCACAAAGTGACCAATTGTGCCAAAAGAGGCTGACTTTTCTTTCTCCCACTTCCTTCCTCAAAAACACGCAAAGGAGCAGGTACTGGGCAAAGAGATGAAAACTTACCAAGGCTGGCACACAACACAGTCATGTAAGTCTCATTTTCTTAGGCAAAACACAGGATGTGGGTCAGAAAACGTGAATTGTCTTAGCACTTTGACAATAAACTTCGCCTGGCAACGTTACAATTAACTTCAAATAAGCCAAAAATTTGTCAGACCAACTGCTTTTGTTTCTCATGGATGCAGACCAACTTTGTGTCATGATTATACTTTTAAGAAAAGTTCAAGTTCAACTTTACATAAGCCCTCATTCTTTTTTTTTTCCTTAAGACCATAATTTATGACTGGAAATTTTGACCAGAGCAAAATTCTGAGTAGTTAATGCAACTTATGTAGATTGTCAGCCTAAAACCCAGCCTCGTTTCCTTCAGTCATTTGTAACATTTGTAGGAAGCAGCTCATCTCATGTGCTTCTTCAGCAACCAGTTTATCTTTCTCAAGAGACGAATTACAGTGAGGAATGAGGGTTCCCAGAACTGACTGTCCAAGAGTAGTTGATATTTAAGCTGCTCAGTTGACAAATTATTGTTATTTCTCTGTACGCATGAGGACTTTTTTTTTTTATTATTATTTTTTAAAGACTAAAACCAGTGCTTTAGTTCCCTTATTTAGTAATCTTGGTAAACTGAGAAAAAGCCAAAATGGATGGAAGCTCTCTCTTCCATGCAGCGTAACATCACACCACCCATATGGAGTAGGGATCATCCAGACAACCAACCTGTACTTCAGGACAAGACAAATCCTGCCTTTCCCCAATCCAGCATTTATGGGACAGGAGCAGAAGAGAAAAGTATTGATAAGAAGGACACAGAAAGAGACTGGGGAGGTATTACACAGGAAAACAAGGTTTCATCAGTTCTACTGTTGATGCTATAACCTGTTAGCTTGGTCTTGGAACCGAAAGCCAGACGTAATTCAGATTTAGAGACAACTATTATATGCTGATGTTACAGTTAAATCATTAATGTTTGCACASTATACCTTCTAAAAGAGTAAGCGTGGATTTACCAAGGTATAATGTTGCTGATTTATTAGCATGTTATGCTAATACATTAATTTGTAATATAGTTATAATAATTRTATTATACAGTGGTGAATTCAATTTTTCTCTTATACAAAATCTGATCGGGGTGCTTCAGAATGTCCCTGGAGGATGCTGAGGATCCTCCACTGCCACCATCACTTTTTTGGGATAGCATTCCAAAGTCTACTGACATGCAGTCCTAGGACAACAATTTCTAGAGAAGCAAGACCAGAGTTTCCTGGAAAGAACCAAGCACAAGAAGCACAGACAAGCTGACCCAGACCAGTGTTTCTCCCTCAAGCAAAATGCTCATTACAGTTATCAGAACTTATGCATGGACAGCAAGGAGACTTGAGCCTGAAGGCTGCGACTGTCAAGTCACTGCAAGTCACAGGAGCTTGTGCTGAAATGCAGGGCTGGTCCATCTCTGTCAGCAGTGACTTTACGGATACGGAATTTGCCGCCAGCCCGCGCCGACAATCTGACCGTACCAGACTGGAGAGATTCCCTCAGTTCTCACCAGCCACATCCCCCCAGCCCCACTGGTAAATGTGGCACTGCACAGCTCAGAGCTACAAACTCAGGCTAATGAATGCTGTCAGATTAGCTAAATTAGTGAATGGACACAAAGTCAGGAAATGTCATTCAGAAAAGCTCCGCTTCACACACAGCATGGTGCTGAGCGTTTCTGATGCACTGCCACAGACATCGTTTCACTGCAACATTCATCAAATATAACACGTTCCTGCCTTCAAACACAACACTAGATGACTCTTGAAATYAGACTTAAATTGTGTAATTTTGTATCTTAAAGGATCTTCCACAATAGTGGAGGAAATGAAAGCAAATGGTACTATTTATCATATGAAAACTTTGAAGAAGWCTTTAGTGGTCATTTTTCATTCTTGTCAAACTACTCATCAAAATGTCTTATTTTATGATTAATTCATTCCCCCTTATCTATGCTTGAAGCAAAACGAAAAAACATGGTTCACCAGTGCCAGGATTTTTTAAAGTTATTTTTTYGGATGTACCTTCAGGCCAGCAAGTCAAAACTTCGGATATATTAAAGGAGGACTACACTTTTTTCAAGAAGATCCAGCTGGTTTTTGGATTGTAGATGTCATGTTTACAACATACAGCTTTGAGAGAGTCTTAGAACTGCTGGAGATTAGCAGAAAATCCAATTTCCTCCAAACAAAGCCACTATTAAGAAAAATCTGAGGATGCCAAAACGTCAAGTGCTTACCTTTGTCATTGCTACTTGTTGGGGCTGGAGGGGGAAGTCCAGGCTTGGATTTGTCGTAGTTGTTAAAGCTCTGGCTGCGTCGGTTGTTGGCACTGATGGAACCACGAGCCTTGGCYTCGCTGCCCGCAGCGGACACCCTCGTGGTGGGACCTGGAAGTCTGATGGGAGAAYGACAGCATGAGTACGCACAGGTAAAAAAAGCACTCTGGGGAAGAAACTATGGGATACCATGCATAAGCTAAAAATAAAAGGATCAGCAGCACAAGTATAGACTCATAAGGGTTTTTCTACTTCTGGAAGAACAAACCCAGGAATCATCTTAGACGAAAAGTGTATGTCAAACAAGCTACAATCCGAATTGGTTTACATCAGTAAAAAAAACCCCGAGASAAAATTAACAGTCGCCTGCCATAAATCTGGTGAATCAGAAATAGCTACAGGTAAATTCAGTGGAGCAATACCACTGGTAAAAGGTTAAGAYTAAGTGAGGCATTCCTGTTCTTAAAGCAGAGTGCTGAACACTTCATCACACGCTGCACGCACAGTGGCTAACCCTTATTTCAGAAATAACAATGAGATGGAACCTGGCTGCCTTTTCCCTTGTAGAGAAGCACATCACATCTCTGCTAAGAAAGCTACAAAGCTCAGCAGCCAAGCCCAGCCAAAATTTTAACTCGATTTAATTATCTGAGCCTATGTAAATCACACAAAGCTTAAGTGCCCCCTCCTAGAGCAACCACATTATCAGTGTGCTGGTATAAGCCTCTGGTTTAAACTGCGCATCTGTCTCTTCCAGCATTTTCTTACCATAGCCTGTATTTACCAGATTTAGCTGATTAACCAAGAAAAAAATGTAGTTAGTATTCTGGAGTAAGCAGACAAGCTTTTATGCTTTTCAGACAAAATGGGAGGTGGAAGACTTCTCTAAAAAGCCCAACAGAATCAGACAAGCCACTGGCGTCACATCTCAGAACACTTCAAAGCCAACATTCGTACACAGAATCTTTGTAAAGCTTCTTTATATAAAATACAAAAATCTATTTCAATAACTTGTGTCAATAGTAAGGTAAAATGAAGAAGTTCCAGTTGTCAGAGAGAGTGGGGATGCAACCGACCAAATCACCATTGCTCCTCTGAGAGAAGGAAGAGAAGTCAGGAAGGAACCTGTCAGGGCTTCCTAAACAAAGTGACTTCTCCAAGACTAGTGAAGAAATAGAAAATACGAAAAGAAACATGAAGAAAAAGCCAAAATGTCAGCAGCTGCATGCACATGCTTTCAAAGCTCAAAAGAGTATAAGACAGGAGGGCATCATTCAAGCACAAACCCAAAAATTCATTTACAAGCTCAAACCACCACAGATTCAGCACAGCACATCATGGTTCTGAGGTTGACTTTTAGACAAGTCTCTCAAATTATCCAGCCTTTTCCAACACTGGAGGGTGCCAAAAAGTTGTCCATACTCATCACAGCAGCAAGGAGTACGTGAGAACACCCCAGAGACGCTTCATCCACTGTAGAGGAGACTACAGGGGAAGAAACAGAGGGCAACCAGTGACAAACAAAGCTTCCTAAAAACTTCAAAGTCACCAAGACAAGTTCATTAAAAGTTCGTTTTGTTTGGCAGGAAACAAGCTAGGTGTTCTACAAGGTACCTCAGCTCAAAGTTTCCATGCAGCTTTGAAACACTGAGTATGGGGCAACCACCTCAGGATGGGAGGAGAGTTTTCCAGCAGTGCTTGGCGGGGAGGAAGGGTCAGTGTTCCTGTACTGATGGATAAGAAAAGGCTCCCCACACATATCCACACAAGTTCTGCAAATCTGTCACATTTAAAAGCAAACAAAGCCACTCAAACCATGTGACCACTTAAGAAGTGACAAGTTTTCCATTTGAGTCAGTATTGTCACTGCCAATAAAAACACACCAAGAATAAAAACCTACGTGCTAAAAACACTTGAAGATACCCTTTCTCTTAGACTGTTTTTCCCCACCAAGTTTAACTAACTGGTTTCAAGCCCCTGCTTTTGGTATTAGGTCAAGACACTTCACAGCAGTGCCTGTGAAATCTGAGAAAAAAAAACAGGTTCAGGGAGACATTTCTGGGTTCTTGCTATTAGCAAAAAGGTACTGAGCTTGGAGAACACTCTCCTTCGCTACTCCTCAGCACCTCTGCTAAGCAAATATGAAATGTCAAGCCATAATTATGATCAAGGGAGAACATGAAAAGGAAACATGGGACTTTTTAACAGGGATTATTCTGCAGAGCTTCACTGTTACCATAAAAGAAATAAGATTCAGGAAATAAATCCAAATTATACAGCAGGAATAACAATCTAGGGAAATTGAATAAAGATCATAAGCTATAGTTCACGAGCTTAGCAAAAAATGCTATGGTATAATTTACCAATGTAAAATTATATTCTAGTCAAACATTTAAATATATTATAGTAGTAAAATAAACAAGATTAATAACCAGATTAATAACACAGCAACCCTTATGATCACTGAGATGAGATGGTCAGATGAGCTGGCATGCAAGTCATGCTCGAATCCAGGAAAAAAAYTGACTTAAATACCTATTAATCTCTTCCAGGGGAACTACAAGTGCTCAGTGTGAGAGCACTGCAGAGCGCAGGGGCTCTGATGAGCCAGACCCACACGGTGCTGCTTGGGCTCACAGCATGCATGTGAYATTCTCCTCACTAGCTGAGACACTGGCCTGGTGCAGCTCAGATGGGGGATGGAACTAGATGATCTCTAAGGTCACTTCCAAGCCAAAACATTCTATGATTCTATGATTTCAATAATGCAGATCCAAATACAGTTAATACAGTGGGGTGAGAACTCCCAGAACCATGTTTTGTTCTCAAAAGCAAAAAGCTCATAAGAACAAGAAAATCAAATTATTTCCTTGCRGGCCAAAATGCATTCCACACCTCGGAAAAAAAGAGAATAAACTTAAATCCACCTAAAACTTTCGCATTCCAGCTGTTTGTAAAGGCCTGGTTACAAACTCTTTTCAACAGGAACCCTAAACATGCATCCAGAAATATTGCAAAAGGATTATTCATGCTTTGCAGAAGATGAAGAAATGCTAACCTAGAGGACCTTTTCTGACCAAGAGTGAATCGGATGATTTTGCTTTGAGATGAGTCCCTGGGAGATGCACTGTGACAGGAAAGAAAAAGCGGGAGAGAACATTGAACAAAGAAACTTTTTTGTTTTGTTTTTTTTTTAAGCCACTGAACTTAGTAACTGGTTTTAGGGAGAAAAAGGTTTTTCATGAATTTCACAGGAATAAAAAGCTTCTTGCCCAAGTATGACTTCAGGTCAAAACCACTACAATCTGAAATTAATTTTTACAGAGTAATGAACATGCAAATCTGCATGCAACCCCCACCTCTATTCCTCTTTCCCTTCTAAATCCATTATTATATGTATTTTCTGTAGAATTTGAGCAATGTGACTTTAGAACATACTACGAAAACATGACATTTAAGATTTTCAGGATACATATTTTTCAATTATTTGAAACCCAGCCCAACCCACACGATGGATTGAAAATATCATAGTAATTTTCATATGCTCCCATGCATCTCTGCATGTTTTTGACAGAAAAGTTGCAGAAATATGTTCGAACACATCTTTATTTTACAGTAATTATTTCCTGTATGAGCTTATACACATGCTGTAGCAACACTCTGTTTTTCAATTACACAAAACTATTGTTTACACTCAAATGAGTATAATTCATGAAGAAAGACATATGAGCCAAACCCAAGTAACCTCTGAGTAGTCTCACTTGGAAGGCTTCAGTTAAACTGTTTATATCCCTCATAAACCAGCACTTAAGCCAGTGTTCACCTCACTATGTGTTAACACAAACAAACCTCAATTTGAGATATGTGAAAACAAAAAAGCCTTCATACTTTAGTAATTGTGCAAATATGGCTTCAGCTTTTAATTCTGCCCACTTACCCCACTAAACCCTCACTGGCTTAGCAGTGGAAGGTTCAGACCAGCAGAAGGCTGCACATGCATTCACTGTGGTACTGCCTCAGAAATTGCTTTTATTCCAACCTGGACAGAGCACTCCTAGTATTAAAGACATTCAAGGAACAAAGACCCTTTCTATTCATCTGTACTCTGATCTAGGAGCGCCAACAAACACCAATTATGAAAATTATTTTTCATGTAAAGCCAGCAGCGTATTATTTTTGACCAAAAAGCCTACATTTGATCTTGATTGCCACCAGGCACTATGAGCTCTATTTCTTTTACCACTGTCAGAGCCTTCCACTTCTTAGCGGGGACTGAAACTCTTGTAATCTGAGAACTGAAGTTGGGTTTCATATGCCTAAAATGTATGTTCTCTAAGAGCAACAATATGCACRCTCTGTGAGTAGAAAGAAGCAAAAGGAATAGCGAGAAAAAACATCCTTTTAAAATCCTGTGGTTACTTGGTCCAGCAGGGATGTTACACCCCTTGGGCTGCAGGTTTCCAGCACTGAGAACATATTTAAGCACACGTGTTTTGATTTCCAAAGGCGTGAAGTCAATTGCTACCCACCATTCCATTCCCAACATGCTTTAGAGCAGAGCTCGAGAAAGGAGTTTCTTCGGGCTTTTTAAGACCTTTAACGAGAAGCAAAAAAAAAAAAAAAAAAAAAAAAAGAGATGAACAATGAAAAAAAACCAGTAACTTGAAGGAGATTTCCCCACCTGGACTGCATTTCTGGTTGTGCTTTGAACTGATGCTGCACGGCTTGCGGGGGCTGTTGGCACGGAGCGTGGAGCGGAGCTGGCACCTGCTGCTGCGGGACCCCCACCTGGCACTGGGACGGAGGCCCTGCCTGCTGGGACGGGTGGTGGTGGGGCTGCTGCTGCTGCTGCTTGTACCGAGACAGGCTGAAGAAGAGGCCCAGGATGGCCTTTAGATTCCCATTCCTGATTTCTGGAAGGCAATGTGCAGAAGTCACTCGTCAGGCATCAGTGGGTTTTTTTGCTCTCCGACAGTGCAGAGGGTCAGCCGCTGCACCCCCAGAGCACTGTCTGAACTCGGTTCCTCTGGGATATCCTTCAGGATAAGTTTCTTCCTGCACATCTAATTGGCATTACAGTTGATTACCAGTGAGCACCAACGACAAATAAATAACTGATTTCTCCCCTGCRGTGACTGAGCAATATCTTGCATTCCTGCTACAGTCTGTGTTAATGCCAGTGTGCTTAAAAAGCAACCTCCTTTGAATCTTTCAACTAAAGTAACTAAAAAACCCCAAAACAGAACCCCCACAACAACAACTGTATTAATGACAGCACACTGTAAATGATTTCTCAGTCCTAAACTTGCACAAGGAGGAAACAGTATTCAGAAGTTCTCACATGTATTTCTGGAATATCAAACTAATCATTTACACAAAGAAAATTTGATGCTAGTTTTGCACTAGAAAATATGATTATTGGGTGAAATAGCTGTATTCAAACAGATAATTACTAGCTTTGATACTATCACAAGCCAACAAGGGGGGGATACCCAATACACATAAAGAAAGCTTGACAGTGAATACACAAATTTTTCAATTCCTAAATGTCATCCTGTTCTTCTATGCAATATCAAATGCAAAAATGTAAAAGCAAACAGAAATACAAAGATGAAGAGGTGTATCAGACCATGCCCTTAACCACTGTATCAAAATTAACATGCAAGAGTGCAAATTCTCTCTTGCAGTCAACCTTAATGTGCTGTGACTTCATTATTTTAGCATGGTTAATTTCCCAAATTAAAAAAGTGAATTTAAAAAGCCACATCAAACAGCTGAACTTTTGCCTGTGTTGCATAAACCCCTTGAACTAATAAAGCTCATTGTTTCCCTGTGCTTTTATATCCCTCTCCATGGGTTACTGCAACATGGGAAGAAAAGGACCTGTGGCAAGACAGTGGCCAAACAGAAAGACAAGAACCACAATTTTCATTTCTGTTCCCAGTTCTGGCTGAAAGGCTGCTCTGTGTTTGTGATGGGCTCTGCTCTGTCCTTTACTCCCTCTCCCAGCCACAGTTCTGCTCACATTGCTCATCTTTGCTGCATAAACAAGCTTCTGCTCTTAATCCTAAACACTTTACCCATCAAATCTCAGGCTCACAGCTTAAAACTGTTGCTTTCCAAACTGTTGCTTCCCTTTCTGTACCAGCTTCCAGCTTTGATTTCCTTGTCTACCTGCACCTCAATCCACTTTTYCTTCCCAACCATTTATATAATTTACTTACTTTCTTAAATTCAGACCATGTCCTCAGAGAATATTAGACCTTCTCTAAGTGGCCTTGGTCATCACCCAGACCCAGGATATCCCTTTCCTCTCGTACTTCTTGACTCAATTTCCTTACCCATTTTTTCCTCCCGGCAGTCTGGCCCCTCCACCAGTGCTCTCTCCCACCACTGCCCCTCCATTCCCTTGTTTAAAGGATTATCATTCCCAGGGCCCTTTCAGCAGCCATTTTCAGTCTTTCTCTGTCTCCTTGGCCAATCTTACTCTCTTCCTGAACAGTGGGGTCCCAGCTAATTCTGCTTTTTTCCCCTTTTCCCAGTCCACTCCCGCTCCCATGCAGTGCCAGGCACAAACCCAGCCTTCTCCCACTGCCCTCACCATCCGCACCAGGCAGGTTCCTTCTCTTATCTGCAGGTTCTCTCGAACAATCTGGGTTTAGCTTGGGAGGGCAGGGATGGAAGTAGACCATAAAGTAAAACAGACACACAATACAGCAAAACACAGTAAAAAGGATCTCCTTATCTCCAGTGAAGAACTCAAATTACTCATGGGAACTGTAAAGAAAGTAGCATTTAATCACAGGTTGAAGCATAACTAAACAGACCCAGAGGCACTGGGAAGCTTAACTGCACAAATACAGGCCAGAAGATAAAAGAAATTACCATGGGCCTGCTTGTTTAAATTTAGCAAAATTATGTGCAACTGGAAACTGATTTCCATGTGAAGTGAGAGGCAATTATAACAGTAACCCACCTAAGACCTGTTGCTTTCTATGGCTGCCTGTCTTCTGCTCTATTTATCAGAAGAGCAACCTGCTTGTGACCAAATAAAGATAATCAAAAGAAAAACACCTTCCGTGAGTTAAAGCAGTCTCTTTCCCTCTGGACWTGAAGCAAAATATTCAAATCAGACTTTCAGACGTACCTCTGTTTCTTTTATCTTAAAGACTGAGGTAATTCTCCTGGCAGTTCTCCCCTAGACTTCGTGCAAAAGGAGTATTTCAAAGAGTACTTCAGCCTCACCGCACTCTGCCCATCAGCAGAGTCTCAAATGCTTCCTGCTTCAAGTCCTCTTCAGTCCATGGTGAGCTTCAGTTCCATATTGACTTAGATAAGGACAAGGATGTCACCCACCCATTCGTTTCAAATGTGGAGCCAAATTTATTGTCTTGGATATTGGAAACAAACACTCCAGGCACTTGAGAGGAAATTGGAATTTGGTTTTCATAGGAAACCCCACAAATCTACTCTTGGAAAATTTCCATCCTGGGATATCTCTGTCAGTGCTTGTTGCCCCTAAACCACTGGTCCATGATGTGTTCAGCTGATAGTCACCCAGCTAATSTGTCACCCGAAAGAGGTGCAGCTGCTTATCAATGACATCGATTTGAATTTCTACTGAACACTTATGTTCTCCATAATGTTCAAAATCTTGGCAGMAAGGAGACAATAGTGTGTGAAGGAGAGCAAGCTTCACTGGGCAGCTGCAATTCCAGGAGTCTAAAACCTAGCTCAGTGTGGAGACAAGTCCAAGAGCAGGGCTATGGAGAGACAGTTCAAAGAATGGACAATAAAACATTGCACCAAGAAGTGATAATTGCACCAAGAAGTGATAAGAAGCTCTCCGTAGTTTTTTCAGTAACTACAAATGGAGACGTCAGGATTTAAAGATCTTTGATAAAGGAATGTCTTTTTGCCTCCACATTGCTGGGGAAGGGGGCCTGCCTCTAGCATAGCATGGTTATCCTCAGTGACTGCAGATCCTGTGCATCTCCACTGCATAAATCCATAAAAATAGACTCTGTGCAAGTGGCACGCACATATCAAAGCAGGATTTTTCAACACTGGAAGGATATGACACATGCAGTCCCAAATTATTTCAACATTTAGGAGTCATCCAAATTCCAGTTTTGAGTCATTAATTTCCCTCCACACTAAAGCTGCACTATTGAAAAATACGTGTTCTTAGCAAACCCAGGAGACTTGAATGATTATTCCCGTTTGGAAGCAATCACAACCTTTTCCTTCCTCCTAGATGAGGATCTGCCAGTGAAGTAAATAAAGTTATTTGCAGTTGACCTAGCAGGTCTTGGCAACTTGCACAGAAACACTGGCTTGTTTGGTAACAACATTCCTCACTTCAAATGATTCTGTGTTCCTCRACACAGTTCTGGAGTAACTAAAGAGAGAAATTTACTTCACTGTTGCATTCAAGTCTTTTAACTTATTTCATAAAAATACGTTCCTTCCCACCCCTTCTCCAGTTGTCACTCTCTTCCTTCAATGTTAGTGGTGGAGCCAGTAAATGCTCTCATTTATATGCTGGCAGCAAACATGACTGGTCCCTTCTTAGCTTCCGTGTGATTTAATACACTAATTCCTAGATAGTGTAAAAGAAAGGGAGAAATACCAAATCAGGGAAGCCACGGGATAACATGCATCCTGCTGGGCCTGACTTGTGACTTGGCAGGAGCACCACGAGCATTAATCATGCTGTCCCTTCCCCAGTGTGAGCAGCACCACGCTGCCAGCTTTGTACACCCAGACAGCCTCCCTGTCACTACTCTGCTATTTCGCTTAGATTTTACCTTGTATCAAGACAGGTAACTAATGTGAAATGTGTTTTTACAATATTTCCCTGCTAAGGTCAAAACTGGCCTTTACAACTGACTCAGTTGCATGCTCTTCTTAATCATTTCCTGGCAAAAAAACTTTCTGCTGTTTGAAGTTTCAGCTCATGCTTTCTTTTCTTGACATGAGAATCCTTCTGATTATAACTGAGCAATTGAGGCATATAATGCTGGCATTACTCAGGCAGAGCATAAGAAAGCCACTCTTTGGAGGAAAATATTTGTTATTGCGGTTCTAATCCAGCTTAAGAATATGCCTAACATTCAGCCTCCTCTTCTATTAGCTGTGGTTGTCCTGGAGTGATATATTCAGGCTAGAACAATGCACACTAAATATCTGCTATTTTGCTGCAGGCTTCTCCACCAAACTAAGTTTGTGAAGAGATTCAGTCGTCAAATRTAACTTTGAAGTCTCACCTGATGCCACACATTCAATTATTTGTTCTGTGAAGCACTAATGGAGATGTCATACAATATATTCAGCTGCTGAACCCAACTGCTTTTCCAGCATATTTAAATGAAAATACAACTGAAAGCTGGTGCCGAGGATGACAAAAATCTGTTTGATGTCTTAATAAGATAATAGCTAAACAGCTTCTGAGCCAACAGGTACCACGCATCCTGGCAGATATCATGCACTGGCATAAAGGAATAGAGTAAACTGAACTGGGCTTCAGAAAAATCCTGGTGCTCTTCAAAAGCAGAGTGATTAATTAGAGGTCAAAATGTCTTTTTTTTTTTGTTTTGGCTCAAAACATTTGGATTTGATTGTTTTGTGCACTTGGAAACAAACTTAAGAAAAATCTTTATTTAAAACGAGAAGAAAGAATAGTTGTTCAGGTAGGAGATTAACAGAAGAATAAGGAAATAAATTTTTCTCTCAGAAGGCAAACAACTGACAGCAGTTCACTTATATCTGTAAAATATACACTGATCAATGTGCAAATTATAGAACTTAGATAAGAAATTTCTGGCTTTAAACAGGAAAAAAAAAAGTGACTGAATTCTAATTTGGTCCCATTGATTATTGTTACAAATCAGCTGTGTAGAAATTAGATATGTATTTTATCTACCTTTCACACTGASATGGGGGAAAAAAAGAAAGACTGTCAGAAGTTTAAATTACCCTTACTAATGTTCCATTATACTCAATGCTCTGGTTGCAATCACAAGTACTAAATCAGGTTTCTAATTTAAAATTAAATCTTAACCAATGGACTCACCTTCTGCTGACAGCCCCTGGATGTTAATCCCCTTAGCAGCCAAGAAACTGAGGCATGCATCTATGTTTTCAATCTGTTCAAGAACAAACGAACAAAAAAGGAGACACAAAAAAGAAAATGCACTGTAATAATTATTTACTTTCATCTACCGCCACCCTTGAGCGCACTCAGTCTTTGCATCCCATAAAAAGTCCCTTTGCCCGTGATGTGGAAACCACAGTCTGAAACCCTCTCCATTCCATTGATTGCAAATTGATTATTCCATGGGTCAGGGCTTTCTGCTGTTTGCATTTGCATGAATCAGGTTAGTTCACGCTCTAACCCCAACTGCATTTCCCGCTAGCGGGTCGAGGATGTTCTGTGCCAGGATTCTTAACCTACAACCAGTATGGCAAACACGAAACCRAAAATAAACACGGAGGCCACTTGTTTGAGAAGGCAGATTGCCACTTGCTCTGAAGTTGACAGCTGGCAAAAGTTTCCAGCCACACAAACAGTTGAATATAAAAGCCGTAAYCGGAAACCCCAGCTGGAATCCAAAAAACGTTCCCTCACGACATTCCCTGCGTGTCAGAAATGACAGGCCGCTCTGGCCACTGGCTGAGGGGCACGTCCTGCCCCTCAGAGATGGTACAATGGGAATATGCTTCACGGGATAAAATGAATTTTGACCAGSTAGGGAATTGCGCACAGCAGGTCTGGCTGTGAGTGACTCATTGCCACACACAGACTGGACTCCAACTCTGCCTAAGAAAGTGAACTCCAGAGAGGCTGGACGAGTCAGGAATGATTTCCACTCTATCTCAACATTACAMCAGAGATCTTGCAGTAGCCTCACACTTGGTTTCCCACCAAGCTCTCACTGAAGCTCTGCTGTCATAATCAGAAGATGCAGGGATATGCCAGCCCCACCCCAGACCAAAGCACTTCCACGCAAAAGCCTAAGCTTGGATACCTYGAGGGGCTGCAAGGATCACCATTTTAGGGAACATCGTGTTGTGTGTGCGGTTACACAGAAGGACTTTTGGATAATGCTGTTGAGCAATTTTTTTATTTAACCAGGGTAATCAGCAAGTGATAAAACAGTCTGTGTTTGAACATCTCTCAAACATTAATTTATTAATTCCTGAAACACT
This sequence comes from Amblyornis subalaris, assembly GCA_018881555.1. Taxonomy (NCBI): domain Eukaryota; kingdom Metazoa; phylum Chordata; class Aves; order Passeriformes; family Ptilonorhynchidae; genus Amblyornis; species Amblyornis subalaris. The sequence goes on from JACAXG010000192.1 coordinate 958,879, forward strand.
GCAATCAAACACTGCATCCACTGCACGGATAACGAAGGAGACAGACACCAAGCCCCACACTTCGTCTCACACAAATACCTTTATTCTGTGAAGTTTGGGGACATCAAACGGAAACATGAAAAATCCAGCTGCCCTCTCAGCTCCTGCTTGCCCTCAAAAAAATACACGAGTGAGGGCTGGGTGGCATTTTAGAGCCTGAGCTCCCAGCACCTGAACTGAGCTCCCTGTCCTTCTCAAAGTCATAAAAAAGTACAAGGGAAGCTGCCAGGAAACCTCCCACATGGATTTCTCTCAAGGTACATTCACTTATTGTCTRTAATTATAACAATATAAACATTTTCTTCTATCACGGGGGGAAAAAAGAAAGTTATTGGCATTGCTGAACTGTGATTTCAACAATTATAAACACTTTTATCAACCTTATTATACTCTGAGTGTATTGTAAAGTACACAAAGAATAYGGTATACTTTGAGTAAATTATATACTCCAAAACCCAGAGAGGTACCAAAGAATACATTTCCTGTAATGCTCAGGCCTTAGAGCTCGGAGCAGGGTGCAGTTCAAAGGTTCATTTATCCACAGTTCAAAATGATCCAACAGCCAATCTYGACCCATTTCCTTCTTCAGTACTCAACAACCCTTTCAAGTTTTCAACACGGCTCTTTTATGGAGGTGATTTGGGACTTGGCCGGAAAACCAAAGTTCACCTTTTCAAGAATAAACACCACATAAAAGGATCAATCCATGTCTACTACCTGCACTTAACAAGCTGCATCATTCCAAGAACACTTCCAGCCTTCCACAGCTGTGGGTGGATGTCTCCTCTCCCAGTAAGCAGGTTAGTGGCTAAAGATAAGCAATATCTCATCCCCAAGGCTGCAGCAGCTCTCTCAGTCCTGCTCTGCTTCCTTCTCTTCCCAGGTCCCTCATCTTCACYCTCCTTTAGCGCACAGTGAGCACAGGATTAAGATTTATATCTGGGTAGTGAGTTCCTCATCCATGTCCTCTTGGTGCTACACAGCAGTCCTTGCTGACCTCCTTATCTCACTGTGGATCCTATTCAGATTCAAGGAGCCCTCTTTAAAATCATTCCACTTCTTCCACGGGACAAACCCCCAGTTTTTACTGAGCATTTTAGCCACTGAATTAAGGTACAGCACTCCCACTCCCAGACTGATGGGTCACTCCCCATCAAAGGTCTGTGTTTGGACCACAGGTTGAGCAACCTGGAACCTCCCTGCCGTAGGAAAAGCCAGATGGGCTGCCTTGCCACACCAGTGGTGATGCCTGGCTAAAAGCTGTGAGAAACAGGGGCTCTTTGTGCTATACTGGTATGGAAAATACCCTAATTTCATCAGGCAGGATAAAATAAAAATGGGAATAACAGAGGTGTGCAAAAGTAAACTCTTTGCATTCAGAAAAAGAAWAGAACTGGGATAAGATCCCTTGCAGATGTAAAGCATTGCATGCACAAGGAGTTCACTAAAATAAAACTGAAAGATATAAAGGCATCAATGGTTCTTCTAAGTTTTACACAGTATCTATGGTATTAACAATGTTACATGGCAGAATGGCAGGAATGTGAGGAACTGGTTAATTTTGAAGGAAAAATAGAGCTTAAAAAGGAAAACAGGAAGAAATTAGAGAAAATCCAAGAAGAAAGTGAAACACTGAATGCAGGACTAGAGCTGAAATTATTAAAATTTAGTGTTGGTAAGAATTCAAGGTCCTTCCCACACAAGGACTGCTGGGCTGAGTCAAGAACCCTGATCTTGGCTGAATTAGTCTAATGCATCAGAAATCATGTTGCTTGTTTGAGGAATTCCCAACAAAGTAACATGTCGTGAATTTCACTCATAAAAGCTCCAAGGAAGGATTAGTTAATACAGCCTCTCGCCCCTGCTGTATTAACTATTTATAATCTGAAAATATTGTTTGGTGGAGAAAGATGCCCCCAGCGCAGACAGGGCTGGAGATAGCAAGCTAATTCTGAAGTAGCAGTGTGGTAGTTTGACCATGCAGATGTGTGTAGCGTAGAGGTGAAGTTTCTGGAGAGGTATCAGCTAAATGACAGGAAAAAATTCTTCCCTGTGAGGGTGGTGAGGCCCTGACACAGGTTGGTAAGAGAAGTTATGGATGCCTCATCCCTGGAAGAGCTCAAGGCCAGGTTGGATGGGGCTTGGAGCAACCCGGTCTAGTGAAAGGTGTCCCTGCCCATGGCAGGGGGTTTGCAATGAGATGGTCTTTAAGGTCYCTTCCAACCCAAACCATTATTCTGAGATTTTCAGCAAAACCCCAATGACTCTGCATCATGGTGACTTCCAACACAAAGCACAGTTGCCTCCTTGTAATTACAGCATTCAGCAGCAAATCACCACCAAGGCTCTATGGGCCCTTTCTTTGCCAAGTCCACATATTGCTTAAACCCTTTAAGCAGATGTGAAAGGACTGGATTTGCCAAGGGGGAGTGGATATTTTCTGTTTCTCTGTGAGCTACAATTGTTTTTTGGCTGACAATTCTGATTTCTCATTTGCTTTGTCAGCAACGTTTAACACGGCAGAAGCAAAGCAGGGAAGATGGCAGCTGGATACTCTCATTTCCTGCCTACCCAAAACAGGGGAAAGCTGTGCAAAAGGAGGAAAACCGAGGACAGCCATCCACAATGATTATCTCACTCGGAAACGTTACCAGGAGTATCCAAAACTGAGCCTTATTAAACTTCCTGGCCAAAATTTGCCATTTGGATTGCCACATTTAAACTATTTCGGGTGTAATCAACCATCCAAGTGTGTTGTCAGTCCCACATCCTTATACAATGGGTATTCATTCTGAAACATCCCTAAATGCCAACCAAGGACTACTGAGCCCACACCATAGGGGCTGCCAGCCTCCAGGGCTCCTCCTCCTCCTTTCTTTTAATCAGGAGATTATGAGGGGAAAAAAAAACCCAAAAAAAACCCAAAAAAAAACAAAAAACCCAACCCTTTAGAATTTAATTTCTGTTCAGAYATAACACCTCAAGTGTCACCACTGCCATTCTCATTTTCACAGAAGGAAAAGGCGAGTCTCCCCCAGCTACATGAAAATTTCCTCTTAACTTGAATAACCTGGGAAGATGGGAGCAGGAGGCATCATGGCTAAGTGTTGGACATGGAGATCTGTCAAAGACCAGACTGCCACACAAGCTTTTTTCTGCTTGTCACATAACAGCAATTTCAATTTCTATTCTTGACAGTGCTAAAAAGAAAACATGCCCTGGCCTGTATAAGCAGAAAAGGATATGCCAGAAACAAAATAGAAAAAAAACACACCAAAATATCCCCATCCTGTATCCTGTAAATGGAGACCCCACAGGTGGGCACTGACAGATGTTGAACATTGACTACATCAGACAAAGACCTGAACATGGAAACTGCCTCCAGCCAAAGCTGTCTGTCCCACTCTGCCAACTCAAACACACGAGGTAAAGGATAACCAGCGCTGCCCTTGTCACAGACACGGATGTTTTYCTCAAACAGAAATCAGAATTCAACCTGCTGTAGGTTCCTTCACCTAGGAACCAYGGGGAGTTTCTCACGTTGTGACGCCAGAGCTCTCTGCTCCCAGATTTTACAGGGATAAATGGGGAGGTTTTATGAGCTTATCCAGAAAACCCACTAYTTATATTGAAACCAGTGCTCTCCATTTAACTTGCGGCTCAGTGTTACATGTAGTGCATTAATTTTCAAAAGAAAAAAGACTGAATTCACGTGGAAGTTCTTAAAGTTTCACAAACCTTTATGCAGTATTCCAGCYGGCTTCACATACAATGTAGAAACAAGGAAAGAGCCYAACACAAGCTGTTTCTTAAGGCAAAACCTATTCTTTGTCTCTATTTTTGAACAAAGCTTTTACCCTCATATTTTTATATCCAAAAGTTTAGAAAGAACCTTAAAATCACAAGTTATTACATTGACAATCCTTAGAACCCTGGAGTTTTGGGGGAGGAAGGKCTCTCTGTTCCAATAATATCTCATTTGCTCTATTTCCTAAACATAATTATATATAAGAAATAGCAAAGCAGAAATGAAAATTCCATTTGTCCCAGAAGGATATAAATACTAACTCTTATTTCTCTGCTTAAAATAAATCTTCATTAGTAGTCATCCCAATCAAAATGTATCTTTTTAAAAAGAAAATATGTTGCTCCCAGTGTTTAAATGCTGCTCCTGACTATTGGGATAAAAATGTCTCCCAAAACTAAGTTTCAGGATTTTGACAGAACTTGGTGGGCAATTGAAATAAAATAAAAGATGTAACATAAGAGCAAATGAAGCTACTCCATATTCTGAAGACAGATCTAGCCACAGAAACAAAAATCTGTTCACTTGTACAGGAATAGTTGATTCATCTGTTAAATTTGCACCACTTTGGGTTGTTAAAGACAAGGAGAGTTTGGGCACTGGCCTAAGGCTGGRGAAGCAGCCTAAGCCTCATCTCATGCATCCTCTTCTGTCTGACCCCGCTAAAACCTTTGCTACACCCTGTGTTTCCAGCTCTTCCTCTAGAAACAATGGGACAAATATTCCACATTCACTCCCAACATGCCCAGTCTGAATAGAAATGAGGGCAGTAAGCCCCACAGAGAAAACTGTGATTCACACCGGCCAAAACTTCCAACGACAACAAAGAGCATCCAAAGGGCACGCCTGTGCTGTGAATGGATTCAGGCCATCCAGGGCAACTCCCAAGGTTTGCCAAAGCTGATCTGCTCAGGGAGAGGCACATGGAGGGTGGTAGATGTGTTCCTACTCTATTTAGCTCTTCGGGTTCCTTTCAGGGTTTTTTTTTCCAGGTTTATTTATTTAAAAYTGAAACTTTCCTATGGAGAAAAACAAAAGCGAAGAGCAATTTCTTTGAAAAATACCTCTGGAAATATTATTTTTGGATTAGCTCTTCAGGATCAGGCCTTCGAAAAGTTGAAGTGGATAATTTGTGAGCAATTTGAAATCTTGAGATGTTCTAAATTATGATTAGTTAGGCAACAGCAAGCTCAACTTTGCAAAACAAGTATCAACAAAGAATCCTGCCTCTGGAGAATCATTAATTTAGGATATAGATGAACTCTCTTGACTAGATTTTAGCACACACCACAGTAACTGTATTTGTTGGCACTGAATCTCTGTTTATGTGTAACTGAGAAGAGGAAAAGGTGGGGAGAAGCCACGGCTGTGCTCAGTAAACCCATCATGAGGAGAGCAGCAACCCTCGTGAATGCATTACTTCCATCTTCCCTGGCTGCTCGTGGAAGATCCTTTYCTATCTGAGGCTTCCAGACTGAAAGTTAGGTGCTGTGCAATGGGGAARAGGGGGAATGGCTTTAAACTGACAGGGGGCAGGTTTAGGTTAGATATTAGGAAGAAATTCTTCACTTCGAGGGTGGTGAGACAGTGGCACAGGTTGCCCAGAGAAGCTGCGGATGCTCCATCCGTGGAAGTGTTCAAGGCCAGGTTGGATGRAGCCTGGAGSAACCTGGTCTAGTGGAAGGTGTCCCTGCCCATGGCAGRGGGTGAAAYGGGATGATCTTTGAGGTCCCTTACAACCCRAATCATTTTATCATTCTGATTAAATGTAAAWTACCATCAATATCTAGCAAAGATGGGCTTCTTTGTAAAACATCCTTGAATTCTACATAAACCAGTATTTTTCAAAGTGCATAAATGCTCAAAAGGAAGGACTGACACTAGCACCACTCAAYGTAGTCAGCGCTGGCTGCTCCACATCCTCAAACACCAGCTCAAGAGTAGAAGGCTCTGTGTATCATTAACCTGGATTTGYAGCAGGAATCCAGAATTCAGTGAAACTTGTGTAGAAAGAGCCTCCTGCAATGCAGTCACTGACAGTTGTTCATTTCTAAAAAAGATCCCTGGGAAGGGAGCTCCGGCCACAGCCCATTCCCAGGCACAGCATTCCCTCTCCCTGCCTGCCCGACAGGCATACTTGTGTCTGCAGGCCTGAGGGTCACAGCTTCACCTGTTCCCAAGGGATTTATTCCAGTGGCACCAACACATATGTGCCCCCTCCTTCCTTGCACCTGGATCCTGGATAACATCTCCTGCTGAAATTCCCCCGCATAACTGCTCAGAACAAGTGCAACAGTACTGCTGAAAGATGTAAAAATAGCTCTAAATAAAAAGCAAAATAATAAAATGTTCTAGATAATGCACCCCCTTCATGGAGCAGCTAATTAAAATTACCATTACCACATAGTTACAGTGTATAAGCCATGGCAGGAAATGAAACATTTGTGACAAGACACAGAAAAAGTTTATTTCTCTGGACTGCWTAATGCTTTGTAACAGCCATGATCTGTTTCAGATATTCCAGAGTGAAGAGCTTAACACTACATCTCCTGTAAAAAGGAAGAAACACCCAGAGATGAGAATAAATTTCCATACAAACAGCCTTAATTCTTACAGCACCAAGCTGAAGGAGAATAATAAATGAACTTTTACTTCCACCTGTCCTCAAATCAACCTCTTTTCTCCTCGGTTATCCGTGATTTCCCAGTCTTCCCCATTTATGCCGAGCACAGCAAGAAGCYACGTGTTTGCAAAGTATTGCATAAAGGGTATATTTATGTAATAGTYTTACATCAGTAATGAGCATGGCAAAATATAATTATGCTTCTAGACTTTGGTGTAGGTGTAAATATGTAAGTGAAAGCTCTAGAGATCTCCATGCATGCATGTGGAATGACCCTGGCATTTGCTGCTTCATGTATTTAATCCACACAGTGGGGTAGAACCCTAGGTATTCAAAATGCAGTAATTCCATTTAACTGAAATAAATGATCAAATAGGATCTAATTCTGTCCCTATAGCCTTCTTTCATTTTTCCCATAAAAATTACTTTGCTGCACTTTACCCAACCTCACACTGTTCCACAGCCAGATGAYGTACAAATTCTTCCATCACTGTATAGGATGAAGAAGTAAGAGCACCCCAGTGGGGACCATGAAGGTGATCCCTTAAGGGAATGACACAACACTGCCAGCAGCAATGTTCCCAAAGGYACCCTGCACGTCCATCCAATGGACAGAACAGGAGGCACATGCTGCCTTATCACCCATCTCTGCATGCAGAGACTTCTGGAAGCCTTTCCCTTCTAAAATGAAACAAATATCTCTTCAGTGACACCACCACGCCTTATGGCAGGGAGATGTACATATTGGCCTTTCCTGATCCGGTCTAGCTCTATTTATCTTGATATTTTCTACGCAGGATGAAGGGGGCGGGCAGTGAGGGCTTGTGGTTTTATTTAGACTGCAAGCTCTGCAGCACAGAAGCCTCTGATCTGACCACGCCTGTCTCACTGACTACCACGCACAAATGGTARGCATGGCAGCATAACAACAGTCTGGATATCTGGGAAAAAATAGAGACAGTAAAATCCATCTTATCTTGGAGCAAGAGTCACATAAACTGAGGCTGAAGGACAGCTCAGTACAAGCAACCTGGCAGATCACCTCTGTAGTAAATCATTCTTGTCTACATCACAACACGGGTTCATACACGACCAACAGAAGCCCAAAGATCCTAAAGAAAATGCTTTCAGCATTCCCAAACTTGCTATTTGGCCATGTCCCTGCACAGGCAGTCACAGCAGCCMAGCTGGTGTCTGTCACTGGCCAGGCTGGCACAGCACTGGGGGATGTCTTCCCCCTTCAGCTGTGAGGAACTGCACCACAGGTTAGGGGCAGAAGATACCCATTTGTTACCACGGTAACATCAAACCAGATTTAAATTTCTGAACATATGCTGCTGGTAAGTTACAAGCTCCCCCAAGCAAAGCRGGGGAAGGCTTAGAACACGAGAAACTTCCCTTTACTACATTTGCTCAGCCTTGGAGTAGGATTACTTGGAAATACGTGGCTATATTTAACCCCTGGGATACGTCTCCAAAAATCCTACGCCAGGCACTTGCAGAGAAAAAACATGCTTGTGATGCTTTTGATCTTCCAGCAGAGCTGTTCCCCTGAATTAGCAGCACATGCCCCGGCAGCAGAGCCCTCCTTGGCYCTGGGATCTGACTTCAGCCCCACCAACTCACGGGGGCTGGAGCAGCAGCCTGGCAGATTTATTGCACCTTGCTATGGCAAYGTTTGGACAACACTGGCTGTATGAAACTGCCCAAAACGTTCAGAGGAGCAGGTTAAAGTGGGCTTCTGCTCTCCAAGAGCAGAGCCAGAATTATTTTCTGTGAGAAAACAAGCAACTAAGAGTATTCTTAYTTTTTTTATACAGTAGCTATTTTTAGTTGTACATAACACAGCAGCTCWCTCCCTTAGTGGATATTACACACACACAGGTAGTTGCTCGGGTGATGCAGATGGTTTCAGCTCATGTTGTTCCTTCCAACCAAGTCATTAATGTGATCCCACCTATCCCCTGTAAGCATGGGCCACATCACACCAGCACTCACATCCATTGCATCAATTCRTCAAAGTGTTCTTGAGAAAAAGAACACAGAAAAACAGATAGCATATGCCATACACACAAATTAGTCATAGATATTTCAACATCTCAGGCTCTTTTGCCAATAAAAAAAGCAAACTCACGTAGCTGGCAAGGATCACAGTGAGGAGGGAAGTGGATACAAGGAGGGAAGTGGATACCTGCCTCCAACAGCTGAATTAATATTCTCAGCAGTGCTCGATTCAAAACCAGGGTCCCCACCAGGTTGGAGAGTTTCCGTACAAACTGTTCTTTAAGTGTCACATCCATTACAAAACAGCTCATTTTCAGAATGCAAGGAATCAGTCAAATATTAAAATAATAGTCAAATTCCCATCAGTGGAAGTAAGGTTTCCTTGAAAATTAAGTTACTGTACTGAAAACACAGCCTTCGTCTCAACTTCCATTGAGTTCTTGGAAAGAAATGCTGGCTCTGACCCACACTGCAGTAGAAGATTCTTTGTTTGCAAGAGAAACAGCAGTAGGAAGAGTGAGAGTTATTACTTTACTACTACAGCTTGATATCTGCATCAGAAAGAGATGATTCTTCAAAACTTCCTGTCACCACACAAAAAAAATAAATACCTCCTTTCTGCTACTTGAGAACAGATACTTAAATACACAAAGTGATCCTGAAAAATAATAAAGCCCAAGCACAAACCCACATGAGAACCACAGTAATTTCCTTGCCTATTTATAGGAGGTGCTGTGGGGTCTGCTAAGCCTACGTGCCTTGCTGTTCCTCCAAATCCTYCAAATCTTGGGTGTCCCACAACTTCCCCACACTTAGCATGGAAAGATGAAAGTCTGGTGTGTCCACCCACAGACTCCCCAGTCCTCTTCCTTCCAGCACCAACAGCTTTGCTATATTCATAAGTATAACAAATAGCATAGACTACTCACACACTTTGTCTTTTGTTTACTTTATCATTTTACAAATATAAGTGATATGAACCCTTTTAAAAGAGGTAACATTGAGCACTTGCAAAGGTACCAACATCCACAAGAATAATCTATAGTACCCAGCAGGGCATGTACTAACCTCCTATATAGTCCAGGTTCTGCAAGATGACAAATGCTGAAATCTAAAATCATCCCCTAAACAAGAGGCAAATAAAAAGAAAGGAAAAAAAGGAAAAATATCTGTTTTTCTATAAACAAACAATATAAGCAGAGCTAGCCTTGCTCAGGTTTACTGAYTTAAGTCTTCTTTTCAGAAGTGTGTAGGAGAGAAAACTGGCCTTGTTTTACTGTCCTTCACCCGGCTATCAAGAACAGTGCCAATATTTTCTGGGATTTTATTTTAAAAACCCAAATGCAATGATGGTCTCCAAATCTTCTTGGTCCCAGAGCCTGTGCTCCACACAAGTACATCCTCTATTACCCACAGTATTTTCTGCATCCAGCTGGAACCAATCATCACAATTACAGGCTCTTGTTTAGACAAATATCTACAGTACAAAAATACAGAAGTTTGGGAAAAAAAACGCCAGAAACAGATTTTATGCAGAGGACAAGCTATAGAGTAGTCTATAATAGATTATATAAAAGCCAGCCAACTCTTATCTGGAGCAGAGGAAGACAGGGATACTCCCCTCAGCAGAACAACCCAGACAAGATGATGATGGGAGGACGGGTTCTCACCTCAGKGATTTTTCACGGAGCCAGTGGGGTCCTTGTCATGTCATTTTTGGCACCGGGACCAGGTTGATAAGCACTGATGGTCCCACATGGTTCTGCAGTACTAAACTTCACTTGACAAGGCTTATTAGCACTGGCTCTGAGCCTGACAGACCCAAGCTGTCTCCACTGCTCCGTTTGGGCCAATCTGCCCRATGCTCTCCAACACCGGGAACAAGGCAAAGAAGCCGGATCTGGCTCTGTGGTGAGCTCCCTCAGGTTTGGCATCACCAGCTTGGGACTGTGCCACATGGAAGCAAAGAGACTTTTTTTTTTCACGCCCCCTTTAATGGACTTAGGAAGGGACAGATTTGGTCCAGCTTTTTAAGCCGTTACACCTGGCTGGCAGCGAGCGGATCCTTCCCAACTCAGCTCACACGTGTCTGCTCAAGGCACTGGCATTCTACAAGGGGGATAACTGCCCATAGGGGAAAAAAGAGGGTGGTACAAGGTTTCCCTCTGAGATCTGCTCTATTTCTACACAATGAGCAAAGTTAAATCTCCATTTATTGGTGCTCTTGTTGTTTTCTGGGGTTTTTATCCCTCCCCCCCAAATCTCCTGATCTGTGGTGCTCACCTTTCAAGCACTCTAATATGGATGTGGACACTTTCAACTGAAAGATTCAYGTGAAAAAATTAGACTGGATGCCACCTGAGCATCTGAGCCGCCTGGATGGCCTTGCCTCTGCCACCTCTCTGAGCCAGAGCTACAACACACAAACACCAGTCCCACACTCTGCAGGACCTTGTAAGCTGCATGAAGAGAGTGCACTGAAATGCAAAGGATGAAGGCTGCAGTACCTAAACAAGCACTGTAACACGKGTGTTTGTCCTAGACCTGCCAAAGGGCTGTCTCCCTAAACACTGCAAGTAACTGCATGAACACCACCCCTATGAAGACACTTATGTTCTGCCTTAGCAGARTCATAGAATGATTTGGGTTGGAAGGGACCTTAAAGCCCATCCAGTTCCACCTCCCCCTGCCCTGGGCAGGGACGCTTTCCACCAGACCAGGCTGCTCCAAGCCCCACCCAAACTGGCCTCRAACACTTCCAGGGATGGAGCATCCACATCTTCTCYGGGTAACAAGAGTATCTTTACTGTAAGATGACAGAGCTCTGTAAGCATGTGCACCTGATAAAAGCAAGCCATAAGCACAATTCTCATTTTTCTTACACGAGGAAAATTGCTGGGGATGCCCAGCTATGACTGCAGGTCTCATGCGTGGGGGACACAGTCCCACTCACRGCACCCTCCTGAATGAGCAAGTGGAGTAACATCAGAGGAAGCAGCACGGAGCAAACATATCTTGCCTGAATTCTCCAGCATTCCTGACCCAGCACTTGCCCCCTGCATGCCTCTGGATATAACCTGATCCAGCTTCCATAAGCAACCCACTGCGTGCATCCCACTATCCAACAGGACAACGCTTTTTCTTCATTGAGAAAAACGGCTTGAAGTGACTTTTAGCTGCAACGACCTGGAATTGGTTGCAGACTCCAGTCCTGAATGAAATTCAGTGCTTACAACACACTCGTGGAACTTTAAATTATAGTAATCGTCAAAATTTCCTCATTATTTATACTCCAGACAGCTGCTGTGGCTACAGCGAGAATAGCAACCAACCTCTTCAAAGCAGTGAGGAGTAGCAATGATAAATCTTTGTGATGGCTTGCTTTTTACAGAGCGCTTGCCCCACGGTTTAAACAAGATTGATAACTTCCAAGAAACAACAAAAAGCCAAAGGAGAAGAGCAGGACAGAGTGTGCTTTCTGACTTAAGATGTCAAGCTCGCCTTAAATCTTTATTTCACTTTACTACATGAGTGGCTGTGCTCTTGTTGTAGTCACGGAGGTAGGGGCAGTTRGGAACAGTCATAAAAATGAAAAACATTAAAATAGCTTCACCCAGAGAACAGATATCCGAGGATCCCAAAGCAAGCATTTGCAATGCAAAAGGAAGATATCAGAATTTATGTTATGAAATGACTTTTTCTCAAGATACAGAAGGAAGTAACCTTTGAAGTATCATAAATTTTAAATGCTCATCATTTAAAWGCATTTTAAAAATCAGTTTCTAATTATTTGCAGTTCTGCCTAGAACTTTAGCTACAGCAATACTCACAGGAGACATATTCTTGAGCTCGTACTATATGCTTTTAATTCCCCTGCATTTGGTTCTCCAGTTTTGAATATTAGATACAAGCAAGAGACAAACCAACTTCTTACCTGTCAACAAGCTGCACCTTGAATGTCACTATTTGAATGTTTTTTCATTTAGTGCATATCACTTATTTATTTTGTTTCATTTCAAAGGATATAGGAAGTCTTAATCATACTTTTAAATACATAATTCTTTATTTTTATATATTTCTGTTTAATTATGTGATATTTCAGAAATATAAAATAAAATATAAGAATAATCTYGATTGTAAATATGTGATAAATTATAAGGCCTGATTCAACTACTGTGGAGTACAACGGGGCAAGAACTGTAATATTAATGTTCTGAAGATCATACTTTTAGTCTCGCTACTGTGAAAAATTAATTACAAATTGTTATTAAAAGGCTCAGACATTGAAGTCCCACACTGTCACTCAGCCATGCACACACAAACAGCCCCCTTTACTACTTACCATTTGAGACCTATTTTTTGGGCAGCCATTGATGTCTTCAATCTTTTCATTTGCTGAAAAGCAAAAAAAAAAAAAAAAAAAGAGGCAATAAGGCAAAAAAACTAAACCAAGGATATTTATTCCAATGATTTCCAGGGGGTTAAGGGGGTTTCAGATTGTAGCTGTCCAGCCAAAGTGAATGTGTGAAACACTGAGAGCCACCAGAAAAGAAAGCAGCTGGAGTTCTCGACTGGGTCATGCCTCCAGAGACAGCTGGGGCAGAAGCCAACTGCTCTGACAACATCTCGTACAGCGAYGGGGAATTCCTTCAAACTACAAAAAAGGTCCAAGATCTGGAAGCTGAATCACTGCTGGGTGGAAAAGTGAGCACTACATATAAACAGATGGTTGCATGTCAATTGGTTTGCTTGGAGAGCAATTACAGGTTTTTAATCCGAATGGGAAATTTATGATCAATAACTCTAATAATTTTATTATTTTTCTTGTTTTAAAGCACAAATCACGAAATGACTTTCCAAGCTTCTGGACCGTGGCTCACATGCTACCCCAAMCCGCAGAAAAATGTGGTTTCCAGCTTTAAGGTCAGAAGTGCAACAATGAAATCCCTGAGGTGGATAATGTTTGCCTTAAGAGCCTGAGTTTGCTCAGTTTCACCTTTCAGCCTCGGACCCTGCGATTACTTGTGTTTGAGTCTGAAGAACCACTTATAACCAAAGTTCGGTTTCCCACAGTCTTTTCACTGTAATAAAGGCAGGTKTTCACATCCCATTTGATTCATGTATTAAAAGCTGTCTTTTCTACCAGCTCTGTGTATTCTCAGGACACCAGTCAGAACTCCACCTCATTTCATGGCATCCCTCCGTTAGGAGGACCACATTTGGCAGGATTTTCCAGTAGCAGTCATAGCAATGAGAAACAAAGTAATAACACAACTTTGCTCTTCACTGGTAGGTCCTTATTTTACATATCCATGTCACAGTACAYCTTTATCCCACGGCAATGCAACTAAGAATTGATGCTAATCTGAAAAAGATTGCAGCTAAATCCACTGTCTGKTCCCCAGAGTGATCCATCAGCCCCCACACACAAAGAGCACATTCCTTTCAGGAATGCATCTTGGATTTGGTCATACAGAAACAAAGAYGAATTCCTTAAATCTCATCTTACAAGCCCTGTGCGCCCATCTTGCAATATTTACTATCTCTCACTTTAGTATCATGCAGTGTCTCCATCAAGTAAATTTATAACACTTTTAAAAACTGATAGCTATACTTCTATAAACTGGCACCATTCATAATTATTACTTGAAAGGACAGTAATGAACTTGTGAATGAGCTTGCTCTTGTTTTGGACACAGAGACATCTCCAGTAACCCAGGTCACATCCAGTGTATCTGCATTCATGGATTTAAATACAGCTACTTTGTTTATATGGCATTACTAAGGCATATATTATTTACACATTCTTTTACAGGCTCATGAATTTTAAACTGAAATAAACCAGAACGCTCTGAATACATTTCAATTGACTTGCAAATAGCTGCTTTTACACACAGCACACCGTAACGTTAAAAAAAGACCCCTCTCCTGCCCTGCCTGTCGAAGCTTTCTTACTGTGCAGTTAAGAAAAAAGGCTTGGATTTTGCAGGCTACAGATAAAGCTGCTTCTAGGTGTGAAAGTTCTCCCCATCTTTGTGACAATGAGATGCAGCTGCCTAAGGCCATACACAGCAGACAGAAATGACTTTTCTTCACTGTTAATTCGGAAGATTAAACTGAGAATGTTTAAATATGGCCTTTCTTTCACATGGAAAACATCGTGTGAAAAAGAAATCCTTTCCCCTTTAACTTTTGAAACCTTGCAGACCTTATCTCAAATATTAGCCAAAAGGCAGCTATAAAACTGACTGGAAAAATGGAAAGGTGATCAAAGCAATAATTATTTCTGTGTATTTCAGAAGGAATAATTTGAATTTCATGAGTTTTCACAAGTCAATACTCAAACAGCTACATTTAAATATTTGGTAGATAGAACCAAGCTCACATTTTGATGGTGGTATTCCTGCATACATGCTCTCATGCAGAAGCTTCCTACAACAGTGTTAAGGCAGGGTAGCTAGACAGGCAAGAAAGGAACCAACACCTAACTGCCCCTGGGGTTCCAAAAATCTTTCCTATTAAAGGAAATGGATATAGGAAAGCGCATTGTTCATAGTGAATACCTGTTAACACACAATCAATTAATTCATGGCCTGTTCTTATACCTCTGTARCTGCATGGCAGGTCTACAATGCTAGTGAGATATAATGCTGTCCCACAACACAGAGACAGAATCTTTTTTAACATATTCCAGCAGAGTCACTGGAAGATGCCCCACAATGTGGGGCAGAACAGTGCTCGCAGATTTGTACCTTAAATCAAGGAACTAGCTCCCTTACAGCATCTCAAACATACATAAATATGCATGCACTGATGTCCTGTTAGTTCACTGCTGGCTTCTTAATTTGCATCTCAAATCTGTCAGTTTGCTCCTAACAATAGTTGTCCTAATTCCCATTAGCAGGCCTTCCGATTCCATCCATCTCCATTGGCCCATGCACGTGTTTTGTGGCATCCCCAGCACCAGATGGATGAGCCTCTGAAGGAACTAATGAAGGATCCAGGCCCAAGGGAAGAGGGACAATATGTGTAGCTCTACATGGAGAAAATCGTTCAGAACTTTCATTGTCTACGAACATTAGTGCACTAATTTAAGAGAACTAAAGGCTTTGGATAAAATAACCRAGCCTGCAATTGAGATTTGTCCTAATGATAAATGATTTTCCTCATCTGAAAACTCGTTATGAAACATTTCTTTTTCTGCCACATAAAAATTATACCCCTTCTCCTTTCCCAGCTGTATACGTGGATTTCCCAAATCCAACTGGAGGCAGGAGGTTCAACACAGGAGGCAGTATCACTGTGAATTATATTCAGACCAGTACCCAAAAGTTATTAGAAATGGTGATGGCTAACAGCATCCTAGCAGATGCTGTTTGGGGTTTTAACATTCAGCCATGTGGAATAATATTGCTGTGTCAGAACATCTTATCAGCAACATCCAATATTCTTCCACCATGCTTTAAGACAAGGCTCCTTCAAATAAATTAGCAAAGCTTCTGAAGGAAAATTATCTACGTAATTCCCTGCAGTTTGATGGATTCCCCCCAAACTGTGTTTATGTAGAAGATAAAGACAGTGATTGTCTGCRCGAGCTGGTGGACACTTGGTACAGACACAGAAAGTCACTCACCTACAACTTGGATTATTTCAGCTAACAGGACTCCATCAGTCACATCTTGCTGTAGATCCTTTATCAATCTCTTGTGGCCAGATTTTGCTAGATAGTGATTAGCCCAATCCGTGTAAATCTGTTAGGAGAAAGATAAACAAAAAAACCTGTTAACTCATAAGACAACCTGGAAAACGAGAGTTCTTTGTTTCTCTCAGTATCCAAAAGGCTGATTTAAGATCACTGCTTTTTTTCCCCCCTCTTTGAAACAAGTCAACAGCATTAAAATTCAAGGCATTGTGCAGATCAAGTGTTCAGCTTACTGCAGTATGGATTTTTCTATTCAGCAATCTGACATCAAAGCTCATGGCAGACGATAGCAAACTCCTGAACATGTTACAGCTTGAGTGGAGCATCAGGAGGTCAATGGAATATTCTACAGCAGCAGTGAGCGTGTAGAAGAGATTTCAATTTCCACCCAAGTACTTTGCATTTTCCCTTCGACATTTTTCCTTCATGACTGTTATAGAGAAATTTTAAGGATTCTTTTCCCCAAAACACTTCTGGTAGGTATCAGCCATATAGAAATTTCACCGTGAGGAAACTCCTTTGTTGTATTACCAAAGAAACCTTTAAAGGTCCTAATAATCCACCAATTCTAATAAATTCCATCTCACAGTTTAAACAGGCCTATTAAATTGCTTTTAATCTCATGCAAACTTCCAGCTGTTGGGATTTATTTYAAACTGTATTATCTGAAAACTAAGCACACAAAGCAGCCAAAAATCTCTCCTGAATTTGCATTAAGGACTGCTCATTACATGCCAGCACAACTCATTCAAGGTTG
This sequence comes from Amblyornis subalaris, assembly GCA_018881555.1. Taxonomy (NCBI): domain Eukaryota; kingdom Metazoa; phylum Chordata; class Aves; order Passeriformes; family Ptilonorhynchidae; genus Amblyornis; species Amblyornis subalaris. Next base: position 975,809 of record JACAXG010000192.1, read on the forward strand.
CCAGAAAACTCATAAAAACTTTTTATGCYAGTTTATCAAAAAGAAACTAAATTACTTGATCAGGAATTTCTGCTTACAAATCAAATAACGCTGTTCTTCATATAGGACAAAATTTTAAAATTAAGACTTTTTTTTTAAATTACCTGTTTATAGTCCAAAGAAATTGAGTAAAAAAAAAWAAATATGAGGATTTTACCTTTTTAAATATCTAAATATTAAGCTTTACCCCTGCTCTGAAAAGTGTCTAGCATATTGGAAATACATTCATCCCAATCCAGTCTATCAGAGAGCAGGCATGGATTMAATGTGCTTCCTAGAGCAGGACCCACCCCAACCCTCCTCAGGCCCTACAAACCCCTATGGTGATGACAAATGCCTCACACCAGTGCCTGAGTCACTGACCCGGAGGGAAATGTCTGCACAGCAGCATCCGGTCCCCAGAAAACCAGGGAAAGCACTCCCTGTGCACTGCTCAGAAAATACTGTTTTCCTTCACAACTACTGATAGATGGAAAGAAAAGAGCATGAGGAGAGGGGTAGTTCTCCAGACTGAACAGCTCCAACTTTAGGAGAGGCGCTCCAGCCCTCTGACGGTAATCATGGACCTCCTCTGCACTTGCTCCAGCAGGTCCATGTCCTTCTCATCCTGGGCGCCCCAGAGCTGATCAATGCAGATCCTCTAAATTACTGACCCACAGCTACTCATTTCAGAAGCATCTCAAGCCTCGCATTTTCAATGTGATGATGGTGTCCTCCTTCATGGGAGGCAAAAAACAACTGCCAAGTGTAAGGGTCAAGTATTTGCCACAAGACAGAGGAATCYGAATATAACACAAGGATTGTAATTTCACAGTCCTCTTGAACTTGCTGTTAATATGATATAATGAAAAACAAAGATTTTGACTAGAGCTATTTTCGTTATAAAGTCTTCATTTATATATATTTTTTTTAAAACCTGTAAGACCCTACTGGGATCAGCCATGCCAATCACTTAGTATCTGAAATACATGTCCCTGTTTTCCACCATTTATCCTCTACTTTCCTCTTCAGAGCAGCAGGATGTGCATTTCCTATGCCAACAGCGTCACGGACTTGAACAGAAAAACACACTGGAACACCTCCATGAAAAAAAACAGAGCTGAAAAACATCTCAATGAAATAAAGGCTGAGTACACATGAGTGATTTCCCCAGCTGACCGATAAAAGGGGCAAAAAACCCACACTGCACAAACCAGACATTGTGTTCCTTAGCTCCTTTTACGAGAAAACAGTTTCCATAACAGGAAGATATTTTAAAGGATTCGACGACTTTAAGGAACTGGGATCGACTTAACCTACTTTTCTGCCACACGGTTTTAGCTTGCTTATCTGGGAGTAAAGACATACGAGGAAACAGGTTGCAAACTATTTACTTTGCAAGTGCAAGGGTCCACCCCCTCCCCACGCCATCCCTGCCATTTGGCTGACAAGCAACTTATCAAACACAATAACCACGTTTCCTTTAATGGGAGGGCTGCAGTGAATGTCCTAATTTATCACAGACGGACTTTCAGCAAATTCAAGATTATACTTYGATGCATCAGTTCCAGCCTGGATCATTTCCACGATGCAGATCATCACACAGCCAGACAAATCCTTGGATCGGCCCCAGAGTAAAAACAGGAGCAGACCCCTCCTGGCAGAGCCTGAAATCACAGCAACAGCAAGACCCTGAGAGCTAGTTAGGATGGATTTTTAAGTCAAATAACAGGGTGAGAATGGCACGGCTGGCATTGCAAAACTGCTATCCTGTACCTGTTTCCYGCTGCCCTAATTCCTGTTGCATCCAGAAACACCAGATCTTATTCATACCCTGTAAATAAACACTGCACCACAGAAATCCCTGAACTCCCTTAAATCCTCCTGGTGAAGGAAACAACTTAGAAAAAACMCAAATACCTGCTGTCTGATTCACTGTCTGATAACACACAAAGAAACTCCCTCTGATGGCAAATTTCCYGTAAACCCCACTTTGTGTGCTGAAGTCCGTCTGCGTTTGGGATCAGAACTACAAGCAGARCTTTTATGATTATTAGAAAATATTCCATTAAATGCACACCAGTATGGAGGACATATTTGTTTCTGGGGTATTTAACGGTGTGGAATATTATTTCATTCCACTAGCTGATCAGGAAAGCCTTTTGCAGGAAAATACCGATTTGATAATAAATCTCTGCTTCTCTTAAAAATGTTATTATACAACATTATTTTGCAATATGCATAACATGCAAATTATTGTTTTTTAACTCACTGGGCTATATATTTACAAGCTCTGAAGCATTCTTGTGAGTACAGTATTATTCAGGCTTATTGTAGCAGCTCTTCGTGGTCACCACTGATTTTTATGGCATATATTAAGCTAAGCATGGAAACTTTCCAGGATGTTTTCAAAACCTGTTTGTTGCAAGTCTTTGTAAGGTACTACACAAATAGATTCCTAATGTTTCTTTTCCTTTTCCATACAAACAAGTGAAARAAGTATAATTGCACAATGGCTGCTATTTCTAGACACGTGAAATATGTTTCAAAGCACACTCTGTTTTCAAATGTTCAAAACCAGGCAAATAATTGGAAAAACAATAATAAAAGAAGTAAGAAAACACTGCTAAGAAACTTTCCATTCTCCTATCTCTGCACATGAATTCTGAGTGTTCCTCAGGTATTTTCAGCAAATGGGTTACTAAGTCACATGTTTGAATATTCACGTGAAAATGACCTGAGCAGTTGTCTAATTAAAAATATAAAAATATAAAAATCTGGTGATACGGAATATTCAACTCACTACAACCCAAGAGATATTGCCTTATTACATCCACCAGTATGGGCTTTTGAAACTGGGAATTCACACAGTATGACAACCATTGGAGGCAGCTTCGTAATTTTAGCTACAAAAAATCAAGTGAACATCATGATTTGGGCATTATCACCATAAGCAGGTCTTTGTGTCCAAGTCAGTTTAATGTTTAACTCGGGTCTAAGTCCCAGCTTTTGTTAAAGGTGGACTCAGCTGTTTGGTAGCTTTTTTCCTCTCCAGTGTATGATCTTAGGAATACAATTATCGGAGAACAAATTAAAAACACATGTGAAAGACTTTTTTCTTCTCTCTTTTTCTCTCCCCCTTTGATCCATCAGATTTGAATTAGGAGTGTTACAGTGAAGTATCAATTTTGGAAATACTCAGTACATTATGAGTCATAGCTAAAACACTAAAAAGTAGTGCAAAAAGTAGTGAGGTTCTGGGGAAAAAAGAATCCAAATTCTAAAGATGTTGAAAGTTGTCTGCTAARAAAAAGGCCTGACCACTGTCTTCCATCAATAAGATTGAAGCATTTTGAAATTTAGCGGGGTTTCTCCCTGCTCCCCTTTCCTTAGCCTCACACTTGCTTGTTTAAAGCACATTTCAGATGAGAGAGGAATCTTGCTTTCCAGTTAGGAGACCCCCTGAAATTTCCCGGCATTCCGAGTCTTCTGTAACGTTTCTGGCTGTACTGAGAGAACACATCCGCCACAGCCCAGCACACCCCAGCCCACCTGTGTCTGAACACTGAATCAGTGCAAAAGGTGCCTTTTGCAGAACTGGTGGTCTGTTCAACCCCACACARCCATTCCCAAGCACCTGGCAGTAGGCTGGGGAGCAGAACTGACCAGCAAACCCAGGATACAGAGCATGAATAAAGTCATGAGAGCTACAAATCCAGGGAAATCCTTTGGAGATCCTAGAGCAGACCCAGCACATCCACGGGGCTGCATGCAATTAGGTTAAGGTGTCAGGTATTATCATGTACTCCAGGGTCTCCTTTAAATGGAAACTACCTGGTGTTTTTGCCTGAGTCAGTATTCTGAAATACACTCATGAAAAGGAAAGGGCTCATATGAAACTACTTGAAAAGAATGTCTTTCTTCTATGCAACTAAATAGAAAATATGCCTGAATCTCTTCCTTGTTACTCATTTCCACACACACACAAAAATCTAATTATAATAAATGCCCAAGTAAATTTTCAAATCTTTCTTTCCTTCCCTTACCATGTCAGTTCCGAACTAATCAGACTCTGATTGTTTTCTCCCAATAATTATCATGAATCAGGCTCTCATGAATTTGGTAACAGCTGAAGAATATCTTTTTGACATCATGTAGCATAATTAGAGCAGAGCAAGGCTTTTTTCCTGATTGAATAGCAGGGTTAGTCACATCGATGAACTCCCATTCCAGAACACCCACTACAATGCCGTGCCTGTGCTGCTGCTCACCAAACCACACTGCCTGCTGAAGTTCACAGGGAAAACAAAAACCACCCCAAACCCTAAAAATAGCCACAACACATTGAGATGATCCCGAGGGGAATGCCTGCAGCCCTTAGAACGCTGTGGGGTTTTGGAAAAGCCCCTCAGATACTCACTGCTGCCCAGTGTCATGGGGCTTGCACACGTGGAGTCACGAAATCCCAAACTTTTGACTGGTAACACTAATTGCAGTCTCATGCTGATCCATGCTACAGTCCAACACGATGATCTCATTAACAGATATCACACTGCAAAGCCCAGAGCTAAACAGCCAAAGCCAAAGGTTTAGCTGAAAAACTCATCCCTCTGAAGCACCTCTGGCTCCAAGAGAGCACAGGAAGGATAATGCCTATTTTGCAAGTGCATAGAGATTATGGCCCTGACAATAACATGGTTGATATTTTGCTCAGTTACTGGCAAAACGACAAGAAGGACATGGCAAAAAAAAAAAAAAAAAAGCTTAACAGCATTTGTCACACTCATTTTTTCCAGAGATTTCTTACAATTTGTGGCCTTAGTTGCCCCTATGTACTTCTTAAATCCTGCAGGAGTCTGTATCTGTACATCTGTACCATGCCACAAATCCCACTAAAAGGATAGTGCTGACTCTTCCAGAATGAATGAAGCTTTGCACTGCTATCCAAAAAGACACTCCTGTGGTTTTTCTCCATTTTAAGTTCTCGCAAAACAAGACAAAACAACAAAAAAAGAAAAAAAGGGGCTTAAAAAGCAGGACACGAGATAGATAACGTGTGCCCACATTCCTCTGTGATAAATTAAAGGTATTAGTGGGCTTTGAGCAAAGAGTTCTGTCTGCTCCTGTTCTTTAAGGATGCAGCTGAGGGTGTGTGGGCAGTAGGACTCCAAGCAAATACACATTGTCCTTGGGGGTGCCCATGAGTCCCCAGTGACCCCCAGCTCAGAGGGAGGGGAGGACACACGAGGCAGGCAGGGAACTGCTTCTCCTCTCTGCTCAAAGATACAGCAAACAGCCTGAAAAGCCAGGATGCGAGACTGGACCTTTGTTTACTCCATCCTGCCAGCACACTTTGGCATCAATGCCAGCAAAAAAAAAAAAAAAAAAAAAAAAAGGAGGAAACCACCAGAAACTCCAAGTCTGAGGCGGTGATGGAGCGAATTGCAGGTGGATTCCTTCCACTGGGCAGGTGAGACAGCAAAATGACCTTCCTGGAAGGTCCCTGTATGGAGAACAGGCCAGGCTGGACAKGGCTTTGAGCAAATGGGTCCAATGGAAGGTGTCTCTGCCCATGGCAGGTGGCTTGGAATGAGGTAATCTTTCAGGTCCCTTCCAACCCAAACCACTCTATGGTTCTATGATCTGCAATCCCYTAAAAATAACTGTCACACACACATAAAAACACACCTACTAATTAGTATCTAATATGATGCCAGTAAAATACTCTCAGTTACTCAAAGTGCTGGAACTTTTGAGTTATCATCAGCTATTGAGCATTAAGCTGTAACCATCTGAAATTCCCACTTGGTTCCCACATTTCTGGGGAAACAGAGGTAACTCTGCTTCTTTTTTTTATTCCTTAAGGCAACCAAACTAAATTATTTATGCTACTCAGATGTGCAAGTGTTTGTTGCAACCGCTTTGAATTATTACCCAGGTGGTGGGGGATATTCTTCTGAATATTACATTTTACTGGACGCTTGTGTACATTAATTACCCCTTGGAAGTTAAACAGAGAAATGGGTAATTTAAACACCACTGAGACTACTTATTTCTCTCTCTTTAAAGCCTTRTTCCCGACTGAGGAGGGCTTTTCTAATGCATATGACTACTATTCAAAAGCAACGGGCTGACTCACAGCACGCAGAGCCAAGCATATGTGTCAATTTTAGCACGCTTGCAACCCTTCCAGGAATAGAGCCTTGGACTGGCCACACTTCAGGGCAGGCAGTGCTGTCTCTCGAGTTTGTTTTGAGCAAATCTTTGGTGGACACTGAACAAGCGTCACACTTTCAACTGCCCAGCTGGCACCCTCCTCACTCCTACCCTACTGAATATTTAACTGTATTTAACATAAAAGAGGAGAAAAGAGAGATTTCCTTTTTTCCCCCCAGTTGTAGTTTCTGAGCCCTGTTACTGACAGGTGCTGCCTACACAGAGGGCTGAATATTTCTCACCAGAGCAGCGTTTTCCCCCGCAGCAGCCTCGAAGGTGAAGCAAGGACAGTGATTGTGCTGGCATCCGGCACGCTCCGCTCTCAATGCTCCCATTATCCACGTTTGCCATACACAAATCCCTGTCAAGCTGGAGCCACACACTACGCCAAGCAGGTGGCCGCTCTCTTGTTCCCCTCGCAAGAAAAACCCCATGAAGTCCCGAATAAAATGAGATTGCATTCACACCTGCAGCGGTTCCTGTGCATATCCCGAAGTGAAATGGAGTTTAGTTCCCTGAGCTGATAGGCAAAATYCATTCCAAGTCACACTTGGCCACAGTGAAACAACTGATCTGATCCCACGCCAACAAATTATTATCTACCCCAGAGAACAAAAGAAGCAAATGCACCATATTTTTTTCAGTGTTTTCTAAAAAGTCACCTAAAGTGCACAGCAAGTTATTTCCAAATATCACAGTTCTCATACACGAAATAAACCCATTTACATCTACTACCACACACAAACAGTGACAGAAAAGGGCTTATCTGTAAAGGTGATACATATCTACTCCGAAGAGGAACCACAGAAAATCCTAAGAAGCTGCAGAAGACAGGGAAAAAACAAGAAAAGTCACTTCTAAGGCTGAAGTTARTTACTGTTCAACAGCACCACTGCCATGAGCGAGGAGCCAAGAGCTGCTTACTGTTTTATAATGGTCACAGGAAAATTTACTTCTCCCACGAACAGGGACCTGGAAATTCATACTACTTATTGGCATATTTAACGTGAATATATACTGCTCCAGTCCAGCTTGCTCTTCCTTCTCAAGGGGTCCACAGTTAAATGATTATATATATGCTGGCATGTGAAGCTTGGGWGGTTAATTTTAGCTGAAGACACGCATGCATAGTGCTCAGATTTCTTACACTGTCACRCTTTACAACTCCCACCCTCCTGCAGCTCTTCCTTACACCCCCACTGCTCCCTTCTCCTACTACTCTCTGTATCACAGAGTTCCAATGTTYGGCATCAACTTCAAACAGGATCAATATCTTCTATAATACTGAATAATGAAGCTATTTATAGCAAGAATAAAGTTTGGTGGGTCTTTCGTGTTGGACACTGTAGGCATTAAAAGAATTATTGAAGGAAATTGTTGGGGTTTTGTTTGATTGTTTTGGGTAGTTTTGGGGTTTTTAAACAATCAAGAGACTTTCTACCTATTACAGAGACAATCCCCTTCATGTAAATGCTCCTAATGTCTGTGGAAGTTTATGCTCTGAATGGAAATCCCAACATTTCGCATGACAAAAATCTCCAGATATACCCCTTTTTAGAACTTGRGAGCATTCACAATATCAATCAACGTCTGAAGGTTTCATCTATCACAAATGCAAGCTAAAAAGCATCAGGCTGAACGAGACCTGGAGCGGACACACACAACCAGGTACAGCAAGGACTGTCTGCCCTCTGGCAGGACCCCACCATATGCAAGTCAGCCCTAATTCCATGGTCTGACCACYTCGCTGGCATTCCTTAAAAACACAAAGAATTGGCACTTGTAAGATGCTTGGCCGGAATTTTTTACATTAAAAAAAAAAAAAAAAATAGYACGGCCSATGTTGCCACGGTGAGAAGCGGTGGCTGCTTCACCTCCCCTCTCGCCAAGCCGAAGGATAGACGTCTGGCGTTTCAGCTGCTGGGTTTTCCAAAGGGCACGCTTCTGCCAGAGCCAAAAGCCAGGCGTCTCTTTCAACTGCTGGGTGAAAAGCAAACAGCCCGGGAGCCGCGGTGTCTCCAGAGCAGCTCTCCCCCCGGCAGAGGTGCGTGTTTGCTCAGGGGAGGTGGGGGACGAGYGAGGCTTTGATGGAGCCCGAGGAGAACACGACGTTCTGGGACACGGAGGAGCCGCTTTACCCRAACAGGGTAAAGCAGACAGGCACCACAGTGAGGGTGAGAAGGGTGGGAAGTTTGCACGTGTTCCCCCAAAATCCTGACCACCGAGGATGGCAGAGAGATCTCGCTCCAGGCTGCTGCAGCCTTAGAGCTTCTGCCATAAGCATCCAACGCTCAACGCGATCGGTTCCCAAAACTCGGTGTAGTCTTGGCACACTTGGCCCGTGGCAGCAAATAAGCCTTCTAAACTCCTCTAATAAAGACAGACTCTGTATTTGGAAAAGGTATGAGAGGCTGTTCCAAACAGCTGCTGCAATTTCATTGGTATTTTTCACCTGGGGTCACAAATCTGTATGTTTGCAGTATCATCTCCTCTGGGCAGAAAGCCATGGCCGCAGGAGGGATCAAAACAGATGAACTATCACTGCTGGATTGGACTCTGAGAAATAAAGGGTAAGGAAAAGATTCCAAGAGATAATAATCTGAAGAGGGCTGGAAATGGATCCTGATTTGCCATGTAGCATTTTAAGCACAAACTCACTCCTCTATTCCATTTTCTCTTGATTGCTTAGAGGATTAATTCGTCAAAACAACGTTCACAGCTGTGAAGCAACTCCAAGTGAAAGTAAAATTGGTTTCTAAGGCACATGATACTGAACCCTTTCAACTCCCAGCAATGTATGAAGATGAAAGCTATCTGATCCAAATACCGAAGCCAGGAAAYATTGCAAAAGCTTTTCTTAATTTTTAACAAAATCAGTTTGCTGTGGGGATTAGGGAATTACAGAAATTGGCCTTGGTCTCGCCYGAGAGACCAAATCCTAGCCYTCTTCTAGCCAAGAAGGACCAGCCAACATTCCCTTTTGGGTCTGCTTAGTGCTTGATGTACAAAAATCAGACTTCAAAACCAGGRCCTGGGTAGGTTCAGTCCATATCAACACCGAAGTCACCAGCCAAATATCCTCCTCTGYCACGAACAGAGTGTCTCATGCCCCTCAAAAAAAGAGTAAGTCATCTGCACTACCTTTCTCACTCTGTAAAACGTAATTTAGCTCAGTGTCCAAGACTTTTCACGAGAGGCAATGCCTCTGAAGCTGCCAGAGGCTGGCAAGAGGTAGTGCTCTTCCCTAGCACTTGGAACGACCTCAAGCAATAGGCAACCAACACAYGGATGAAAAATCACTGCAACCGAGTTAGGAAGGCCAACAACCTATTTGTCACTTTATCTGCCAAGCCAGATCAATGCAAAATCTGGAGATGGAAGGAACGAAGGAAGGAGGAAACAAGACCCACACTTCAGCAAGGACTTGACCACGATTGCTTCAAGCATGTACTCAAGTCTCAATTGGTGCACATTTAACTCTTCTGAACAGGAGTGCTGAAGTACTGAAGAGTACTGAYGTTGGCAGTTAAAGAATTACATATTAATTCCATTATTTCTGAAGTTTACTGATGGTAAGAGTAAGAATGAGAAAGAGCCAATTATCTTTCCAAAGAGTTTTTGTATATTCTACTCATGTCTCTATTTCTAATGCTCCTCCTGCTCTTGGGCACTGTCAGAAATGGGACAGTTGGCTAGACAAACCTTAGGTGTGACCTACTTTTAAAAGACCTATTTTTATTTTAAGCTGTATTTTTAAGATAGTGAAAAATATTTTGTGACAGCTGAGCATTAATTTGCGTGGCAAAGACTCCAACCCAAAAACGCACAAAAAGAGCTAAGGATCTCAGAAGGGTCCAGCATCCCATTAGAGCCAGATCATCCCAAGGGCTAAATTTCCACGTAGCCATCAAAATAAACAAYGGATTTTTCAGAAAACTTCAGATACTTTTAAAAAACCTGAACAAGTRCCAGATCTCCAGCATTTTTAAAATCTGGTCCTCACTTTTCAGTAGGGAAAAAGGAAGGTATCATATATACATGCATCGGCATACAGATGGGGGCATGCAGCCCACACAGGTGTCTGGCCCTAAACGTTTTGCTAGTGAGATCTCGAGGTAAAATTCTTGCATTTGAATATACTAACAACCATTTATACRTAGGTGGAAGCGTTTCTGGTTTTGTTCTGTCATTCACTCCATTGCCACRCAGCCTGGAAATCAGGCTACAGCAAAAAGCTTTCTGCATACACTGGGATCACCAGGGGTTTGCCATATTTTACAGGAAATAAGGTCATCTTTATAAATTGTTCCTGCTAAGCACTTACCAAATGACACGAGTTGTTTCTTTTTTTCTTCCCCAAACAAAAAAAAAATAAAGTGCTGAATTAATTTCCACAAACATAACAAACCTAATCTAATGGTCTTGCAGTCGGCCATCTGTTTCACAGATACAAATCTAACTGAATCTTCTACTGACTGATAACTTTCTAAATTAGATTAAATTGTCAATGCTGACCCCTGCTTCCAGCTCAGTTCCTTCTGCTTCCATTTAAAAGGTTGGSAGTGCTTTCTGTATCATGATCTATATGCCAATTAGATAGAAGAAAATTGGTAATAGTTAAAGCTACACATTTGGCACCAGATCAAGCTTAAAGGGGCAGAGAAGGGCAGTCTCCSCAGCTATGATGCAAGACTAAGGGAATATATGAAAAAAGCTCTAGAGTACACATGTTATAGCAAAAGCTTTAGTTCCCCTTTCTCCACTATAGTCTGCGTCACAAAGACCTTTTCAATCAAATGTACTTATATATTTATACATAAGTTAAGAAATACCCCTCCTAAAGGGAATGAGCAAACCCCTGTACCTAAGTTTATCTTAGGACTACATAAAAAATTAGTGTTTTTATCCCTAAAGGCCACTTACAGACATGCTGGCCAAGACCCCAGTTACCAATTCACCGTCTTCGGGATGTAAAATGATAACTCTGCACAATGCAAGAGCAAAATGTTGCTTCTTCATTTCCCACTGACCTTATGCCTTGTTGGGGAAGGAGGGAGGAGGGGATGCTACTTCCATCAAAGCCAGCTGGTGTGGGCACTGCTGGAGGCAGGATGCTCATAGACTCAGTAAACCACTGGCCTGATCCATGATGGCAAATCCTATGCTCCTAATTAGATAGCTTCACTAAAGTGACACCAGCCCATGCTTTCATTGATCTGGCAATTAAAATCAGTGCTGTAGGGCTTTGCTCAAAATTCTGATACCGAACTTTCAACACAGCCTTCTACCAAAAAAAAAAAATCCAGTGAAGTAAAACTTACAGCAGACTAGAATTAATAATTTAAAACTATATTTTATGGTTGATCAAGGAATGACAGTACAGGCACAATTCCTACAAGTATAGGAGGTTTGGGCATCTCTGCCTGGGAGCCTCCTTGCATAGCCATGGGCCACTTGAAGGCCTTCTGTACCTTCCTGAAGAAGTCATTCAAGCAAAAGGAATAATTTTTGTACTGCTCCTGAAGGTTTCTTCAGAAATATATATAGCACAGTCCTTTAATAGAACTGTCACAAGGCAGATCAACTGTAGGTTTCATCTATTTACAGCAGAAAGAGTTTTAACATAAAGATATTTAGCAGGAATTTCCGAGTCTTGAACAGCATGGCCTACCAGGCTAATACTCTAGTGTCAGTTCCTTATGATCTTTGTTCCTACAACCCTTTTTAAAATGCAGATGGTTGAAATACTTCTGTTACTATTAACAGTTCTCTAATAATTCTATGGCAGCAAGAAGGTTGATCAAAAGACCTGCAAGCTCTGGAAAATTCAAAAAGGCAATGACAGCAGCCTATCCTCACTGGGGCCTCCATCACTCAAATTCCAAGGTAATTTCACTCACACCTACACAATCCCTTTCTCTGCTTGATATCCTGCATTTAGTTTCCCATTCAGTCCTGCTTTTGCCTGAACACCTACACGCAGGGAAATGCTACTCCAGCAAACCCATATTCCTAAAATTAGCTGAGCAAAAGCTTTAATGAGAAGAACAATTATATGGAATTTACATGGAATAAACTCCTGTAACTAATCCTTGTGGTCATTTTACTGGGATCCATAGAAATCAAGCATATGGCTTCTTTTTTTGACTTGGTAAATGCTTAGTTTTCCTTCAGACAAGAACATGCACTTTGATCCACGCTATAGATGTGGTCAAATGTTCCCATAGGATGCAGATGAAAGCCCATCTATGTATGAAAACTAAGCATGGTTTAGAGTAACATCAGATAAGAGCAGTGGCTTAGCTGCAGATAAAATCAGAGCAATTTACTGGTAATCATTCGGAGGACAGAGCCTACCGGCACAGAAACAGGGCTTAGGGACATCAGCAACATCAGTTATTCTTTCTTGCCTGGAGCAAGGGTTGGAGGAATGCAGAACAAAGAGCATGTTGCCAGTTTAACAAAGAAGAAGAAGAAGAAAAGAAGTGACTTATGCACACATATCAAATTTTGATTCAGAAATTAACCACAGAGAGAATAATACTAGGAGGGGGGAAAAAAGAAAATAGAGCTATCAGGATTGGTTGCCTATTTTCCTCATCAAAACCCTAATATTTATAGTATTACTTGCCCAGTGCTTTGTTAACTACACTTTAATCTGCATAATCTTGAAGCTTCAGAAATAGGAAAAAAAATTTTTAAATGAAAAAAAGAAAGCTGAAACAGCTGTTGTAGCACTACACTGAGATTTTAGGTTACAAGCCGTTTTTTGCAAAAGGCAGGCTGAGAGCATCTTCTAAAACCTGGAATTGTAACAAATTAAGTCACAGGCAGACGGTTGAGTTGTGAATTAGAACTAAAACTACTATTAGAACAACCTAAAAGAAAAAGCAGCTCACTGCTTGGATTTGGGGGKTTTGTTTGTTTGTTTGTGGTTTTTCTGGTTTTGTGGGTGTTTCTTTGTTTGGTTTTGCTGTCATCTTTGTTGKTTTTTTTGAACAGTTGAGATTCTATTGCTGAATTTCCTAGTAATGTTTTTGCAGTGTTTGTTTTACACCCTTGGCAACACTTTCACTGGAAGTTTTGTTTATGCAATCTCACAATGATTAGGATGTCATGAATTACTCATTTTTATCTCTACAAATAATCCTTCCCAGATATCTCCTGCAGGTTTTCTCCCGAGCCATCACTGTTGGATCCTCGAAGAGCACGACTGCTTGGCATTAGCCTTTCACCCGTGGCTGCGTCTGGCACTAGGACATGCACGGCAGCCTCGGCAAAATGACAAATCATTCCAAGGAATACAGGCTGGTGACGCCCTGTGAAYATCAGAAGGACAGATTCAGGCAACTGACAATTAGTGCCTGGTTCTGGGCCAGTCCCATCGCTCGGACGTGGACATCGCTTTAASGAGGTGAGCGACACTTCCAGGCACGCATCAAAGGAGTGCAGCCTTGTCCCCATCAGAGTGACTCTGACACGAAGGCCAATAAAGGAAAAACATCTTACTGAACTATATTGGAGCTGACAACGGCAGCAGCTGCTCTGCTCCACAGGGCAAATTTATATCTACAGTAGGCGTTGGGGAAAAACGGATCCTTACGGAAATTACTGTCAGCTCGTCCGCTCTCGCCCCAGCGCTGTCTAGGAGGTCCCAAAGAAGAAACCCAGCAAACCAGAGCACTATTCAATTTTTAAAATATTTAGTTTTTAAAACAAGAAGTCCACAGATTCATTCAGAAGAGGCATGCAGAGGTATTTCCGAAGAGCATGCAGAAACATCAGGATCTAACATTTCCCAGCACACACTGCGAAGAATACTAATAAATTGGAACAGCAGTGCCTTCAAAAGAAACAGATCTCTTTAAAATGATGCAGAAGCTCCTAGAGGATTTGAGGGATGGATGTTTTGGCATGAGGTCCTCAAACCTCATTTTATTAGTGCATAAGGGAAAAATTTACTACTACTACTACGACAACTACAGCACAGTTGACCAAAGAAATAATTGAGTATGAACTAGCTTAAACAATAACCGGTAAAAATCAGGATTATTTGAAAAATCAAAGATCTTAGATATTGAGATAGTGAGATTGCACAAAAACAAACAAACAAATAAAACCCAAGAGTCTGTATGGTACAAAACACAGCATGGAATACTGCTGATGTTTGGTACTTTAAATCAGACTTCTCTATTGACTAAGGGACAAAGTCTGTGCAGTGTTGTATGCTAACATTTGTCCAGTGTTTTGCAAATCAATAATGCAGAAAGTAAGCTCTCAGCAATACATTCTGAACTAAACATTCACAGATAATATAACCACATTTAGCACGTTCCTGTATCTCTACATTATCAGTTTTTCCTTTTTTCAGTATAACTAGTAACAAATAGCACATTAAAGTATTCTGATGCTCTAAATGAGTTCGGTTTTGTAGTGTTTTAAACATTTGTGTCTACTTAGTGCGATCTTTTACATTTGTTCTTTGTATAAACTATGATGTGACAATGCTTGGGGAAGGGATAAGGACACAGGGAGGGCTTTGCACATTCTTCGTGGACACCTGCTTCACACTGACGATGTTTTATTTTCCCAACTCTCTGCAGATGCTTGTCTCAAAAAGCAAATAACCCAAAGATCAGATTAGCAGCCTGATGTTTCCACGAGGGCAGCTAAGACTGGCAGACCTCATAAAAGTACTGAGCRGCCCAGAGGCCAGCCTCCACCCCCAAGAAGGATTAAACACAATTAGCATCAGCAAAGCAGATGTCTAACAAAGTAATAAACCATAACTTTTACACGAGGTTAAAAATTGCCCTCTCCTTTCCTATATGCAGCAAATGATCCATGGCTCCCAAATGTGCCACTTGCTGCTTTACGCCACCTTGAGACTCCCTTATTCTCTCATCAGTCAATTCATCTGCAGTCACTCGTCAGCAAGAAAGAAGAAAACCCAAAACAACAAAAACCTCGTCRAGCAAATGTCAGAGAACATTAAATTAACCAGTCAAAGATCAGCAATGAACAGCTGACACCAAATTGAACCCAACACATGGCCCCATTCACATTATTGTTAAACACACACAGCCAATCGCTCTGCCTTCAAAATGACATTAAAGGATCGTTATTTTATAAAACAATAATATTTGCTTGTGGCTGGATAGTCAGCCTAACATTAAGTACATCATAAAAAGAAAGCCATCGCTGTGGTTTGGATTAAAGGTACTGTTTTACCTCTGAGAACAAACCAAATTATTAAGCATTATTATTAAACATTTTCTCTTTAGCTCAGAGTGACCCTCGATATATTTCCGTGCACTTCTATTTGTGTACAAAATGTATAACCTTACAGGAAGGCCCCCAGGCACCCACTCGAGTCTGTATTAAACGTCTCGCCTGCTTCGTAGAGTCGCCACACACACACCCCCCAGAACGCCTTGGAGAGCCCAAGGGAGGATGTGATCTCCAGTCCAAGCYTCCTAAGGCCCCACAACTCTCACGGGAAGGGTACCTGGGTTYAGCAGTACAGGCAGCTCCCAAAATGACCCAACAATCAGCTGCACCTTTACACTTGCTTCTCCCACAGTGATTTCAGCTTGTCCCATCAGCACCCACCACGTGCCTTCCCCCTAGAGCACACACCTTCTTCAGCCTTGCTGTGGACAGGAATAGAAACAGGATTGGCCCAGCAACTGATGACTCCAGAATGGAAAAATCACATACCCAGCAATATAAATGCATCAAAGAAAGTGAGAAACCTGATGGCTTTCTCTCCCAGCAGCAAGGGCCACTCTGTGCTGTAGCTGTTCATCAGTTAYATGGGGACAGAGACGGAATGGGATGTGGATGGGAGGGCAAGGTGCCTAATTAAATACATCCATTCTCTCTCAACAAAGGAAAAAGCCAACCAGGCAACATTTGCAATATTTTAAACACAGGGTGTTGAAATGACAGGAAAACGATCATATTTACAAGAGATTAAGGTGCCCAGCATGGCAGGTGTATTTCCTCTTATTCCTTGAAAAGAACTTTTTCAGCACTGAGTAAATCTCATTACTTCTCTCCATGCCTGTCACCCATCCCACTCCTTGTCTTAGTTAGATAATAAATCTCAGACATGTTTACACTACACACCTCCAGGACAAGAGCTGCCACTTTATGTTTCAGCAGCACCTCATACAACTCAGTTGTGATCTCAGCGAACTAATCTAGGCAGTCTACTCAAGATTTAAATAATGTTTGTCAAAAGGCCACAAATTTGCCTCCCAAGCCCATATTTAGTCATGGAAATGTTTTCACAGAAGGCCAGGACAGACTAATTGTTCCCCCCAGACACCTCATCCTCAGAAATCCTGSTATCCTGTATTGTGGACCCTCTCCTAATGTAACTTTTCCACTGCAATGTCTTAAACCAAACTCGAACAACAAATATTTCTACCTTCTGAATTCTAAGGCATGTGTCACAAAGAGAACAAAGTAGCACCTGCATGGTGTTGGAAGCCTCTGCCAAAACCAAGCCAAAGTCAGGCAAGCCTTTGAAAGTGCTGGTCTTTTCACATGCCCTGTACTGAATCCACTGGTGTTGAATTCCAAGCCCAGGTTATCCACAAGCATTCTGATCATTAATAAAAAAAACAAAACCACCCCCCCCCCCAAAAAAAACAAAACCAAAAAACCAACCAAAAAAAGGCCTCCAAAGATTCCTCAGAAAAAAAGGAAACAGCCCTTATGGCAAACCTCTGAATGCAAAGCACAGAGGAGAAAACCAGCTTGCTTTACAATGCCCAGCTGTTTCATAGGTGATCATTATCACATTCCAACGTGGGCACAAGGGTGAGATGCCAGAACAGTGACACCACTCCACTAATTGAAACCGGATCCTCACGAGTGCTCTAGAAGTTCTCCAGTGCTTCRCTGTAAAAGATATTGATAAAAAAAAGATATACAACTGCTGCTTAGTTCAGAACCCTCCTTAAACCTTTCCAAGCCAAAACCATCTTCCTTCCTTCACTTTCACAGTAATTACCCCGACAAAAGTTATGCAGGGTCATGATTCTTAGACAACAAGATTAGGATCCTTATAATAAAATTAGTAACTGCCCAGAAAATCTATAAGGAATTTATGTTTGTCGTTTSAAAATGAAAWAGCAGATCCACTAYGACAATAAACAAGCATATTTGAAGYAAGACTTTTCAGACAGAAAGGTAACACAGATAACATCTGAGCAATCACAGCCTCACCATGATGGCCCTAATCATGAACTACCTCCTAATTAAAAAAAAGACCGCAAGTACTGGCTGAGTGAGAGACTCATTGTTTACTCACCTGCAGAATTTTTAAATTAAAATTCAGACATATTAAAAACTTTACACAATGTACAATGCCCTGGTAGGACTTCATCTGTAACATCTTGTACACTTCTTGCCACCTATGTTCAAGGAGGAGGAATTCAGACTAGAAATGGCACAGAAAATTACCCAGGACATCAAGGGAAAGCCTTGTGAAAGAAAACTCTGAAGAATTAGGTTTATTTAAACTCCAGAGCAAGATGCTCTTTGCCCAGAAGGCTGGGGAAGAGGAGCAGAGCAGCCAAGGGACGGGCTGGCAGAACRCCCCAAATGCACATGAACAGGCTGAGAGACAGAGCAGATGAGGCTGGAGGAGAACTCGGGGGCAGCTTTCCACCAAGAATAAGAGAATGCAAGCCAAGTAGTTCTAAGATTTTATATTCATGAAAACGATGGAATTGTTACATTAATCAGCACATTGTAACAGTAAAGTCTGACATTGATTACAAAAATAAACCGTCTCTCTCACATGCTATTAAATACCCACCATCTGCATCTACCCCTCTGTCTCCACAGTAAGAGCAAGAATTAGCCACAAAACCACATACCAGTGGGAGTAAAAGAAATAAGATGGCTTTTAGAATCTTCCCTCAGCATCCTGTGTGGGAAAGAAGAAAATAAACTAAAATCAAGTGGCAATCCCAAAATGCATCCTGTACCAGAACGGGAATGCTTTCTGAAGGATCACCTACCTCAAATCCCTTTCCAGTCTGTTTACTGACATAATCACAGAACAGAATTAAATGAGGCTCAAACCTCTACACCTGAATTCGAAATTAAGTCAGACAAACAGACTAATCTGGAATCTTTCAGAAAGCCTAAACTAAGCAACACACAGCATCTACCTACATTTTTAGATTTGCATTTCTGAAGTTCCTTATATAAGGATATTTTTAATAACATCTGCACTCAAAAGTGACACACATGGTTTGTAACAAAACAGTTATAATATGCTGGTTTTATATCTTGAGATAAAAACATCTGAATAGGCACATTAAATCATTATCATGTGATTAAAATTGTTTTCTAGTTCCCTTGATTTCTCTAATGACATCAACTCCTTACTTAAATAACTCTAATGCAATTTTAGATATTTAACATTTTTATAATAATTAAATATCTCTATATTGTACTGTGGTGGGTTGTCCCTGGCACACGTACACACACACAGAGGACCTGTATCTGGCAATCTAATYAACTATGTGATAAAAGTGCTGTCACAAATTATCCAAGTCTCTCCTAAAAGGTGTGTTGAGGTTTGCCTCTTTGAAAGAGAGCCTGTTYCAGTTCCTGTTGTGGTGATTAGAAGCATCCTGCTGGGTTTTGATGTCTTTACAAAGAATACTGTACATATGCCCACACTGTCCTTGTTTTTCTGGTTAGGAGTGTCTAAAAACCAGATTTTTCTTTCTCTTGGTCAACCCCAACAGCCCTCGTTTCCTTTGCACTAGTCTTTCATAAATAAACTGTGTATAAACATAAACTGTGTATAACAGTCTGGATGAGGTTTCACCTGCCTCCTGGTAGTCTCACTGCTTTCACACCTCCTTATCTCTACTGGAAGCACCTTTCCTGATACCTGCCAGTCTGCCTTTTGCACAGCCTTATGATGCTGTAGTTCATGGTTGTGCTGTCGTCTCCTGATTGATCCTCAGAAAAAAGGTGTGTGTGCTCTTTCAACACTGTCTGCTCACAGGCTTCTGTGTCAAAAGAAYATTGCCTTAGCTTAGTGATTAAACACAAGTGTGAGGAATGTATGATTACGTGCAATAGCCCTTTTCAGACACATCCTAACCTATGAAACACTGAATTATACTCCGCTATTTATTTGAATCTTTGTAGAGTGCCAGCAGCTAAGCCTTCGATCTAGACATCTAACAACTGGCTGAGGTTCCACACTTTTTGGCTTGGAAAATCTCAGTAATAGGCTGTGATCCKATTCCAACATCGAGTCAATAATCAGCTGCAAGATAATGCTACGACAATTCAAATAAACTGCTTATAAGTCACTAATATAGATGGCAAAAGCTTAGGGAACTGCAGGAATTCTTTCCCTTACTTAATGAAAAGTATTGCTCAGTCAGCTAGCAAAAATAGGCCTATCAAATCATAACTTTGCAAATCTCTTATCAGCCCAGTCAATTCTTCTGTCGCAGTTTTTAAGTTAAGCACTTGAAAATCTCTTCCAGAATGAAGTGTTTCTTCCAAATAAGTATGTTCCCTTTGCTGTACGCTACACATCAGCCCAGAAGGCACATAGAGATAAGAGCATGAAAGGGAAACGTTTAATAGAAGGAGAAGTCATGTGTAAACCAGGACAGAAATTTTATACATAGTGATAAACCTTTTAACACTCTCTTCACAGAGAACATTTTGAATTAACTCACAATTTTACAAGAATAACTTCTTCTTATCTTTCTGCAAGAACATGTTTTAAAAAAATCCAATGGTTTGCCCAACTTATGGCCCATTACCTTTTGCAAACCTCAGGTACTGATCCAGCTGCACCATTCACCTCCTSGCACACAGGGGTGGTGCTGAGCAGGAGACATTCCTTCTTCCCCAGCCCATACTGAGTGGCATCTTCCATCACCCACAGGAGTATGGGATGAAGACACAGCCCACCTCCTCCTGCACCTCCTAATCTTCAGCAGGAGCAATTTTCCCATCCCTTGCATCTCAGGGTCTTCTACGGAGCAAGGGCAAGGATGGGAACATCATCCTTGTTTGAAACCTCCATGCCCTCAGCCCCCTCAGCTCAAGCAAACGCAAATACTCCTCACCTTTGCAATCAGGGTGGGATTCTGGCTGGATGTGCAAAGGTACATCCACACCCACAGCCTGTCTGCTGCTGTGGAAATGAGAATCAGGCCTTGCTCACAAGTTACAGGTGTCTATAAATAAAGTGCTCACGCAAAGACATGCACGTTTCTTTCCTCTCATGTTATTCAACATTTTAAAATCGAAATAGAAAATATATAAAGAGAAAAGTCATGAAAGAATTATACCTGCTTAATAGTAAGTACCATTCAAATTTTATAAACTGAAAACAGAAAGAATAAAGGAGAGAGGGAAAACTGAGCAGCCTTCAGTTCAGTTTTCCCCAGCTCTGTATAACCCATAAGTCTATTCCTAAATGAGAAAAGAAAAAGCTACTCTCTTCCTAAAAACAAAAAAAAAGTTACAAACGAACTACATTAAATAAAATCCTAAAAAGCTCAAACGCTTGTGCATCCAAAACCTGTTTTCAAAACACCATTGTTGATGGTATATTTCACAATAAAATGCTATAGCTCCTGCTGACCACTTAAAGAAACAAAACTTTCAATACAGGCTTGTCGTGGGGTCATTTATTATTCCATGTCAGACCCTGAATTTTTCCTCTTGAGAAGACATATATACGGTTTTCATTCATTAGCTGCTTGCAGGCAAACAAAAAACCACCAGCCAAACAAAAACCAACCAAACCACAAAAGAAAACCCACCCTAGAAAGGTTATCTACTGCCAGTTACACACAGATAGGCTAGTTAACATGTTTCTACTGATAAAATAGTAGGAAAAACCTTGTAAAAGGCTGAAACGTTCTCATATTTGTATACATTGTATACACGTGCTACAAGGCTGGGGGCTTATAGGATATGTACGGGACAATTTACACTTGGCATAGAGAAATAGGATCACATGCTTTTTACAACCCTCAATCACCACAAAAACAATACCTTACCCCTTATGAATTCTCAAAGCCATAAAACAGTGAGTGGGAACGATCCTCGTTTTGATTACATTAAAAAAGGTGTTTGCATAAGGTGTGTAGCTGACTCAGAACAGCTAAAACAAAAGAAAAGAAGAGAAGGAGGTGTTATACTCCACCCTGAAATTTTGTTTTGCTAGTCTCAAATGTAAAATGGAAAGAAAATCAGAATTAAACATTAGTTTTTAGAAGTCCAGGAATAAGAACCTCTGGGGTTAAAACAAGTAGGTTTATCAGCCGTGCACAAGTCACTCACCATGAAGAGGATACAAGCTACACAACTCATTCTTTTTCTCCCCAGAGCTGGCAACACCTTAGAAAGTAGACAGTCTACTCAGCAAAAATATTATCTTGGTTACTGTCTGGCCACTCCTCTGAATGTCCAGTAATAACATCAATATGCTCCAGAGAGACTGGCAAGAAACCTGTCACGACTGCCCAGGAAATATATCAACAATAAAAGCAGCCTTGTATTTTGCAGGTAATTCAAGATGACAAGATGGGAGCTGAACGGATTGTATAGTGCTGTGTGACAAAAATTAGGCTACCATTCCCCAAGGACAGTATTTTGGAGGAGGAGTTACCAACACAGAGTTTCAGCAGTTAGATGCTGATTTCACACTGCACTCTTATGGCAACACCACAATTTTTATGAACTTACCTGAGCAAGTCTTACAGGCTCTGATATTTGGGGGCTCCATGATAACAGCAGGCAAATAAATTTATCCCTGGCTGCCTGAAAAGCCTTATATTACAAATCTGAAGAAAATCTAAGCTTCCACACTCTGAATCTTATGCTTCCAACCACAAAGTGATTCTTGCCATCACCACCCAAAACTCTCAGCAGAATGGATTTGGCTACTGTTGGCACAGTAGCCATAATCAGCTCACCCTAAGCAATCTCTGGCAAGCATTTTCTCCTTCTTCTCTCCACAGAAACCTCATGGACCAAAGGAAGAAGAAGAGAAAGCAGGAGAATGTCTGATACATTTACTCTGACACTAGCTTGGCTGAGAACTCCTTTTTAATTAATTTTATATATACATACACACGTATATATATAAAAGCTGTCTTTCTTTGGTTCACTTTACCACACCAGAGCAGCCAAGGCCTATGGAAGAGCTCTGCATAAAGCAGAGCTTATCCAAGTGCTTTAGGCAGAACCCTGCCAGGCCCCCTGAGATTGAGTAGCACCCACAGCTCTCCCTGCTCCAGCACCCAGCAAACCACGCCAGGCAGGAGGCAGCCCCACAAGGGCAACCTCGGTAATTCCCTCATTGCAGGGGCAATAAATGTCTGCTGGTTGACAGGGAAAGTGGGTCAGGAGCGAGGTATGGGGTGAAGTATTTTATCTTTTCTCCTCCTGCCCAGGGAATGGGTAAATTCAGCACTTTTCTTCCACCTGGATTTCGCTGCGGCTCGGACCCTACCAGCTATTTGATTTCTCACCTCACATCTCCTTTTCTTCTCTTGGTTCCATATGCTCAGCTCTTACAGGTGCTGGTGCTGCTCGTGAAGTCCACTGGGGGCTGGTTTAAACCCAATGTATATGCAAAGGCTTGGCAATACACCTGTGTACATAAGCTCTTTCTGCTTCCTGAAGGGCTCTTTGCATATGAAAAGCCAGAGAAAGGACTCACTTTAACCTCCCTCCTAAAATACTTGGCTTCAGCTGGAACCAGGCTTGGGCAACCCCCACACAAASCCGCCAGCTTCCACTGCCAGCTCACAAATTCATTATTCCAGGGGCTACTCATGCGTGAAATATCCGAAACTATCTGATCCCACGTGAAGGGCTGCTGTTGTATCCAGAGCTGAATACTCCTTCACTAACACGTGTTTATCACCTCATTCCTTGCAAGGAAAGTATGTAAAAACAGAGATTGTTACGTTACTAGTCGGACTATAAATTTCTTTGATTGCACAGCCTGATAGGAAGAGGTGCTGGGAACCTTTAACTCCCACATGGGCTTCAACAGAGTTTTCACACATAGAGGCTAAAGGATTAGACCTGTGGCAAATCCTTGGGTTTTATTATAAATTTCTCAGGAAAATAAATCTTTCCGTTAAAAAACTGCATAGAAATGTAATTTTCTTTGTTTAAATAATCTACCAGAGAGACAGAGAAAACACATTTAAAGCTATCTCAGACAGCCACTGTCTTGAGATTCTTTACATCAAATAGCTTAAAAAAAAAAGCTGCTGATGACAAGTCTCTCTAAGTTTTGATCAAAATTTATATCTTGGCACGGACAATAATTCAAGCAGACAGGCAGATATGTGGGTTTCCTGAGCTCCTTTATGCTGGAGGAACGGAGCAGCCACAYACTTTATACTTACAGGGTGCAGTGGGGTTTTTTGGTGTTCAGGAAAGGAGGAGAAGAAAGGAAAGGGGGAGAGGAAAAAAAAAGGAACGGGGAATTTAAAAACAAAAACTGTTGCGCAACAAAACTCCAAATGCTCCCAGCCGACAAAATCATTCCAGGAAAAGTGAAAGAGAGAAAACTGCTTCCAAGAAGCAGAAAACAGTAAGAGGGAAGACAATAAATAAAGGAAGGTGAGGGGAGAGCTACACACGTAAGTGATGCTTCGGTTCTTGGCTTTAAACGATCTTAACTACAGAGATGAAACGACACGCAGACTGACCTAAACAAGCCCAAAACACGAATTAATGAGCAACAACTCGCGGCTCTACAGCAAAACAGCACCCGCTTGGAGACCACAAGGGTCCAGCATCAGCCCTGCCACCCCAGGTATCCCTGCTCGCTAATGAGCGCCGCGCGGGGATAATTCCTCCTCCACCAGCGGCCGTCCCGGGCTCCTCCCGCGGTCCTTACCAGCTTCATGGTGCTGTTGTTCTGCTCCCAGCGCCACAGCATCACGCTCATGGTCCCGGCGGCACCTGCCGCGAMCCCGGGCTGCCCGCGAGTGTCCCGGCCGGCCGGGGTCGGGGTCCGGCCATGCCCGGGGGACACGCGGGGATGGGGCCGGGGATGGGGCCGGGCGGTCCCTCCGCCCCGCGCCGGGGGAGGATCCTCGGCACCCCCGGGGGCGGGCGTGACCCCCCGGCCCGGCCCGGGGCGAGGCGGGGAGGGGTTTAACAGGGGCGGGGAACACGCGGAATTAAGGGAAAACTTAGCCGAGAGACGCTCGGGAATGGAAATTCGTCGAGTGCCGAGCCGCGTTTGGGGAAGATGCTTAAGGGCACCGGGCGCGTTTTAAAGCAAAACTGTAAATCACCAGGGTTTCTCCCCGTTTCGACAGCCTGGCTCTGTTAAAAGCGCAAGCTTTCTAAAGCTGCCCTGCTTGATCGGCGTTTGGCGCGATCTGCGCTGCTTCCACTCGGATCTGGATTTATGCTGAAGGCTGCTGGGGTGGGAAAAGGGCCAGGCTTGCCCGGAGTGAAAGGGACGGATATTCAGCCGTAAAAATGACTCAACAGGTGGAACATCACGGACGGGCTTCGGGAACGTAAACCAGAGAACAGCGGGAGCGTTTAGAATAATGRGTACTTTTAATATCGAAAGCTGTATTTAATGGCAATCAACATCACCGTTTGCCACGCTGTATTTAAGATGCAGCTATTAAAGATCTTTGTAAATGCCAGACTATTCCACAGCTGCTCTYTCGCATCCCCCTGAAATATCTCCTGTTCTCCTGAAGCTCCTTGCCCAACGCAGCAGTCCAGACAAGACACTCGGCTGTGGGAAGATTCGTGCCTGCTCTTGCCCGAGGTCCTATGGAATCACCAGTGGGAACCACGCACTCGGCAGTGGCTCCTCGCCCTTCTGCTCCGGAGAAGATGCCACACCTGATAAAGAGGGGGAGGCCCCACGGGGAACAGAGGCCACAGCAGC
Organism: Amblyornis subalaris; assembly: GCA_018881555.1. NCBI lineage: Eukaryota > Metazoa > Chordata > Aves > Passeriformes > Ptilonorhynchidae > Amblyornis > Amblyornis subalaris. The sequence goes on from JACAXG010000192.1 coordinate 1,000,998, forward strand.
TCCAGCAGCAGCTCTCCAGGCCTGGGCTTTGGGCATGGCTTCTTTGGTGGCTTAGGTTTTGCCAGGCCAGGRAAATAATGGGGAATTAAAATGCTTTTGAAGGAAAGCCCCAGGCCACCCTTCTCTCTCCAAATAGGAATTTTTATTCACGGAGGGAAGGCAAGAAATGACCACAGGCATAACCCACAGCTAAAGGATCCAGAGCAGCTCAATGTCATGTTCTAATTGTTAAATCCTTTAATAATCCAGTAAAGAGATATTAAAACATTTTTTTAAAGGGCCAAATTGTACTCAAACTGATCGCTGAAAATTCCCCTATTGTATGATTTTACTGGCTAGGCYGTTTCATGTATCCATCCAGTAYRYYGCTGAAGAAATASYACRATAAATCAGTAAAYARGCATTTGAAATTCTSTATATAYCCTTTTTCYTAAGAAAAAARCACATGTACCTTCTTACYGMAGTCTTTTCCCTAACAGTTATGCTTTTGTAACTGAGATTTCATTCCTTGAGTCTGCAGTTGTTCTCCTAATTTATTATTTTAAGTGACAAAGAAGAAGGAATAATTATTGAAACAAACAATCATATTCCTCCACTGTAAAAAGAATTGCCCYCACCAAGTTTGGTAGCTTGAATAGCTGCCTATAGAGAAAGAGCTGCACGGTGAAAGCATTTAAAGACTCTATGCACACAGGTTACCTTTGAACCATAGAAGTAAAATTTGAATCCCTTCCTGAGAATAAAGAACTCTTGTTCTTTCCCTTCAGGCCAACGTGGACCAAAGCCCCAGCGCAGCCAAATCTTCCCAGTCAGCCTTCTACGTAAGCAAGTACCCTGCTGAAAGGTCAATCCTACAACACTCAAAAGAGGAGAAGGTCACAGCCCGTTTGAGGGCTGGAACACAAGATGTATGGTCTTCAGGAGGGTCACAGGCCGAGACAATAACCTGCTGACAGACTCATGAATGAGGGAATGAATGCACTGGGAAGGGAGAAGCCTGGGTGTGATGCCAAAAGGATTTTCTAAGAGCATCTCACCAGCACCTCGGAGGAGCTGCCAGTGCCCGCAGCGCGCGTTCCTCGCTGAGCTTAAGTTTGTCCCTTCCCTGCTGCTGGCACAGTGGGAGCAGCACAAGGGCTTCCCATGGACCTGCTGGCATCTGCCTAAATATCGTGACATGATTGTGCTCTGCTTCCAAAAAACACACCGACTGCAGGCAGAAAACCAAGGGAACTGAGACAAGTGGAGCTTTACACTTGCAGGATTACAGCCCCTACAAAGGGCCAAGACAACCACAGCACAAGTCAGCATTGCCTCAGACACCTCCTAAGCCTCTTAAAAGGTTRTTGATGATCTGCTCTGCCAGTTTGAACAGCCAAATATTTTCATTCGACACTCAACCTGGTGCCAAAATCAGGAATTGCAAGAAACAAAGGAGAGGCCTCAGAAAATGGCAGATTCTTGTCTACCATCACAAGGAAAAACTCCATTTTTGGGACCCAGGGAACAGAGTAGAGCCAARCTGCCCCAGCTACAAAAGGCAGATTAAAAGACCAGATATGGGTGGAAGGACTCTCCAGCCAACCAGTCTTGTTTCTTTGAATACAGTTTGCTGYCTGTTTTAACATCAACTGAAGTGTGGCTCAGGCTTGAGTATTTTCTCATTTTACCCCTTACGAGCCAGCTGAGCACGCTGAMTGTGGACAGAGACACTTGTATGTAATCAGCGTGAAACACTAATAAAGCAAAGCTCCTGAGGTTAAAGCATAAGCTCTGTGCCTCCCAATCACTTTTTAAGCTAATTAATATCCTTAACTAAAATCTGCGTTGCTTTTAGACGCTTYTATTTAATGGATTTTCCTAAGCCAGCCTTGATTTGGGATGAAGATCCCTCGAGTTCTGATAGCGTTGCCAGGTGTAACCGGAATTTATTTCTTCCATTAAAAAGTAAGACTTTGGAGCCGCCTTTCATCCTCTATCTCCCTTTTAGGCTCCCACAACACAGTGAAAGAGATAAGGTTAGGATTGAAGCTGGTAAAATCCATGCATGACCTCTTGCCCCCCGGCAGCATCGCGGCGGGAGTTCCTCCCCAATTGCCGTGCCCCGGCTTTGCCGACGGATCCAGGAGATGCCTTTCCCATACAATGCCCAATTTCAAAAGAGAACAAGGACTAGATATTTGCTTGTATTTGAATCCTTTAACCATAAAGCATCCAAGCTCTCTAAGGCTTTATTATGAACTTCTGCAACACATACATGATGACAGGGGGTCAGTATTAAGTTGAACCTTCAGGAAAGGACATTATTTACAGCCCTAATGGGCATCTAAACTTCCCTATTAAAGTGCTGAACAATACACTTGTTATTCACCAGTGAGTCTTCAATGACACAGAAACACGTGGCCCCAGCAAACCCCGTGCTCTAACGAGACATCATTCCAGTTCCCAATGCTTTCCAAATAAAACTGCTGGAAAAACAGGAGGAAACAGGTGTTGGAGACATTATGAATGAACTCAGTGCACACAGTCATTGTCTGTGCAACACTCAGTATAAAGAAAGCTTGGGGAAATCCGCTCACTAATAATTCATTGTTTGCCTATGAAAAATAYGTGTGCTAACAGGTTGCTCTGCAGTCATTAAACAAAGTCACACTCTTCTACTTACCCATTACTTTTGCTTTTTAAACACATCAACATTTTGTTGTGGTTTTTTTTAAATCTGGAAAAGAAAGCGTATTAGAAAATTTTATTACTGCTTTTCAATGCATTGTGGTCAAAAAGATCAAAATTTTCTGTTCACTGAAAGCTGGACTTTTCTTTATTTTTACTAAATGCCAATGAGCACATAGGTCTTCCTTTCATGCTTTACAAAATGAAAATATCTACAAATTAAAATCTTAAAAAAATCTTAGAAATCTTGAAGTTGTCAATAACAATATTTTGCTGAGCATGATGTGGGAGGGAACAGCAGCCTAGCTCATGGAATCATAACAGATGCTAAACTATTTTCATTCCAAAAAAGCCCCCAAAATGGTGTTGAGCAGCAGCCTCTGAATTCAACATTTTCTAAAACAGCAGATGAGATGCCTTGCATTGAGTAGTACCATTAGAGGATCCAATGGAGGAGCTGCCCACATGTTAATCTTGATTTTCAGCAGTTGTTGGGAGGTTCTGGAGGACAGAGAGACAGCTCGTGCTGGGTACCAGTTCAAAGAGAATGAGATGGCCTTGATAGTCACAACCTCCCACCAGTCCCAGACAGAAGCACAAAAAGAGATAGAAACTCAATTAATCAACAGCTGAAGCAGATAGTATTATTACTGGCAAATGAGCATCCTTCTCTGGAAAACATGTCTTGTTAAACTGGTATTTTCTGCTGAGTYCACGGGAGCTTACGAAAGTGATAACACAGATGTGATTCTGTGAGGAGGCTCTTGCCTCATTTCCACCTGGCACGGCGAAAACCAGAATAATGACAAATCAAACCAGCAAACATCTGGTGGACTGGAAAGGAGTTAACTGGTTTAAAAATACATGATAACTGGGAAATTATCTTTAAGACAATAAGCAGCTTGACTGCGTTTCACAGGAATCATTCTCAGCCCTACTTTTCTGAGCAAGCCCTAGAAGGGGCTATGAAATTTGTTAGTGGCACATCAGTAATGGGAGGAGTAAATGGTAAGAAAAAGAGTAAGATCAAAGTTCAAGAAGCTCATATATGCTGAATAGAACCATGAAAAGGTGTTAATAGAGCAAATGCGCTCTTGTAACAAAGAGAAATAAGAATGTCACAGAGCAAACGACTCTCCGTGAGTTCAGTGCCTCTGGGAAGAGCATCACAGACACGATGTGCCACCAGGATGCCGGGGTTTGTGCTCTGGTTATAGGGGTGATGCAATAGTTGCACACAAGAACAGGTGGTTATCAAACAAGAATAGGCTTTATCACCCGCTGGGTTCAATGCTGTTTGCGTAAAACAGTTCAACAGGTTTAACCTCTGGAGAGGCTTCAGAGAGGAGCCGCAGGAATGACGCGAGGACTGAAAAATGCGTATCACAAGACGAGATTCAAACAGCTCCATCTCATTTGTCAGGGAAGAGTAAGGGCATACATGAGATCATAAGATGAACTAATTAAAAAAATGAAAGCAATTCAGCAGGAGTCATGTGGACCGTTTTATGGAGGAAGTCAGAGTGAATTATCACATTTATTGCTGTCTTACTTTATCATCAAAGGTTATTCCTAAATTCCCCACCGAAGTGTATCAGTTCAGCTATAGATCTGTTCCTGCCAGCCACGAATCTAATCTATCACCTGACTCCTGCCAGCGACCCAATGTAACATCCAGCAGTCTTCAACGATTCCAAGGAGTATAAAAGTAGTGGAAAGCTTCTTGTGCTCAATCCCAAATTCCAGTCTGCTGGTACTCAACAGCTCACCAGTGTGCCAAGAAATAGGTGGGGCCTGGGGAATTTTTTTTTAAATATCAATTTCTTGGTTCAGAACACAATGTGTTGGGGAATTAAAGCTGCTAAATAAATCAACAAAAATACCAACACACTGAATACCCACTGGGTAAGCAGTGCTGACAGTATTAACGAGGCCACCCAGCTGATGGAGAGCTGTAAATTCCAGCTGTGGYCTGAGGGACCCTGGTGCCCAAAGGGTCACCGAAAGGAGCCTCTTTCAACCACCCCGGTCCCACAGTCCCAAGGTCTGAAAAGGGCAATAATCCAGGGATTAGCTTTGCCAAGGAAACCTATGGATCCTCCTCCAAAAATCTTAGGGCAGTGTTGTCTTTGGATTATGACTTTCTGAACATAATCCCAGCCCACGCTCCCAGCTCTGTGACCTGACGTGCCCTTACCCAGTTTCCCAACATGTAAAAAATAATAATATCAAACAAAAATAGATTGACTTACTATATTYGAGACTAGTTCTTGATTCATATTATTTTAATAGGCAGACTAAAATACAGACAGGAAAATGTTATTTGCTCTGTTTCTGCTGAGTCTTTGCCAACTGCCCTGAACACCAACAATTTAAAATTAACTAAGGAATCCTACTTAAGCAGATGCACAACAGTATGAAAAAAGTGATTCAATTAGTCTGTGGACAAAGCTGCTCAGTGCTAACAAAGGATCTCCCACCACAACTTCTGAAACCTGCCCCACGAAAGAACACACACCGAGACTTAACTAAAAAATAGCTGCTACTCCTAGCCTTGATTAGCCACCTGGAACACTTGGTAACAACTGGCATCCACCAGATCCTCTTGCCAAACTCTTTATACTTCACCCTTAAATTAAGTGGTTGCTAATTCAAGAGCACGAAATTCTGTGACCCAAAGAGCCTATATGGTAGATTTGAGTTGAAATTTATATTATGAAATTATGTCTGCATCCATATTATATATTTAACTATTTCTATAGGACTTGTACTACCTAAAAGGCTGCATTTATTAGGGGTGACCTAATTAAGGCCTTCCAGTACCTGAAGGGAGCCTACAAGGAAGATGGAGAGAGACTTTTTAAAAGCATGTAGTGACAGGACAAGGGGGAACGGCTTCAAACTGACAGCAGGTTTAGATTGGATATTAGGAAGAARTTCTATACTGTGAGGGTGGTGAGGCCCTGGCACAGGCTGACCAGAGAAGCTGTGGATGCCCAATCCCTGGAAGTGTCCAAGGCCAGGTTGGAAAGGGCTTTGAGCAACCTGGTCTAGCGGAAGGCGTCCCCGCTTATGGCAGAGGGATTGGAAGAAGATGATTTCTAAGGTCCCTTCCAACCCAGAGCATTCTATGATTCCATTTAGAGTTGAATCCACAGAGCAGTTTGCCTGTAAAAGCTGCAGTTAACCTACTACTGATGGAGGTGCCATAATCACAGTCTTCCCGACTAATCTGATTTCCAAGAAGTATTTCCTGTGTCCACAGAAGTTTCTGGATAGGGCTTGTCTGTTCTCCTCACACTTAAGCTTCCAGCACTACCCTCTGAACCTGCATCTTCAACTCCAAACAAGTAAGGACAATGCCCAGGCTTGTTCCAAGCTTGTTGGCAATGACATGGACCAGTGATAACAGATTAATAAGGGCCATCCCATTAGCTTTTGGTCATTAGAGCATCACCTTTGAAAGTTTCCATGCTTTGCTCATGGCATGGCTCTGAGTCAGAGGCTGCCATCATCATGGGCAGCCTTGCACAGCTCCCCTTGCTTCCCCTGCTCAACCCAGAGATGGGAGGGGGCTGTTGGCAGCCCCACAGAATGACCTTCTGTGTGCCGCCTTCCCCAGCCTGTAAGGCACGGATGACTTCAGGGATGCATCCTCTCCCTTTCAGTCATCAGCCACAATCAGCTCCCTGAAGGCAGCAATTTGGAGATATAAACATAGGCTATGAAAAGCAGTCTAGTATTTTCATGAGAAATACTTCTTACTCTGGGAGAGCTGGTCAAGGACCAACACCACCAAGGACAGGAGAGTTGGGGTGGATCTCATCTCTTACCCAAAATGGGAGGTTACATGATGAAGAAAAGCTCTTAGTGCAGGCTTGTAACTAGAGAAAGGCACATTCCCAGCTGCTTCACAACAACAGTTGGTTTTGAAAGCCCACACATCCTAAATTAATGGACATACGGAAACASAGGAAAATCCCTGGTCCTGTGCTAGGGATGCTCAAATTGGTAACAAGGTTCTCCTCAATAAATTCATTCAGCAGCCCAACCAAAAAGGATTTTTAGAAGTTTCTATAAGTGTTCTGTACCCTCAGTGAACCTTTCACCTGAGCTAAGAAATTTGACTGTGGTGAGAAACTAAGAAACACTTGTTTGTTGTTTGTTTTGTGGTTTTGGGGGGGTTTTTTTGTTGGGTTTTTTTTTAAATACAGGGAACACTGTTGTGAAAAACGCGTAAAACAGTTCAACAGGTTTAACCTCTGGAGAGGCTTCAGAGAGGAGCCGCAGGAATGACGTGAGGACTGAAAAATGCGTATCACAAGACGAGATTCAAACAGCTCCATCTCATTTGTCAGGGAAGAGTAAGGGCATACATGAGATCATAAGATATGACCATACATAGCAAAAAGTGATTCTTCTTCCTCTGCATGTTCAGACTCTTTGAGATTCTTGCACTTTTCAGAGAGTAACACTCGTCGTGCATGTCATGGGGGAATAGCAGGCTGCAGCCAGAGCAGCGCTAATTTGACATTACAAAACAAAGATACAAGGAATTAAATCATTAGAGCCTTAATGGCAGAGTRACAATGCATGTCTCCTGAGATCACCTCTTGAACTCTGAAGATAAAAGCGGGGTAGAAACGTGCATACAAGATGTGCAATAAGTGGGAGCCTCAAAGCGCAGTGGGGCACGTTGTAGTGCACCATTCCACAGTATTCCAACATCTTTAAAGATTAGGCTGTTAGAGGAAAAACTTCCTCAATTGTCCAGGCTACTTCTGCTCTTTTGTACTTCCCTTTCAGCTGCTTTCCTCTCACCTTCTCTGCCAGCCTCCTCTTGGCTCACTGCACTTGTGGGCAGCTGGAACTTTCCTCACTGTACTACTGTTTGATAAAAGCAGAAGTAACAAGGAATTAGTACTTACTCCATGTTTTTCCCTCCTCTTCAAGTTCATTTTTTGGGGGGGGGAAAAAAAAAATTTGTAATACATCATAAATTAAGTCCACTGACTGGAAAACAATTTTTTCCTAAAAATTTGCCCACTTTGGTTTTTTTGATAATATTTGAAATTATCCTTGCCACTTGCTTTCAACTTTTCTCTCAGTTTTCATCCTGCCATTATCATCARTCTTGTCAATCGGGGGAAAAAAAAATCAACATCCACTCAAGCTCCAAGGAGTTTGCAGCAGACTAAAAGTCAGCTGAAGACATTACTTAGCTACTCTCTCCCTCTACTCTGAAAYTGAGGACTGAAACAGAAATGCTAATGACAAAGAAAGAAACGAAGATGCTAGTATTTATCACGAAGGAGTCYTCTAGGCTGCATCAAATAGAAATGCAAATTCTTATTCATGATGCTGGATACACACAGCCAGATCTCAACATATTCCTACTGCTTTAAAAGAGAGAGATTCCTCTAAAGGGTAAACAAATGATGAGCTGCCTAAGGTAGGGGTCCTGAACAGAAGTTTTATCTAAGARAAGCTTTTCTAGTCCCTGAAGTTGATACCCAATTAATGCTTCTGCTATTCTAAAGGGATTATCACTTGCTTGAAAATGAACACAAAAATTCCGCTACAAAACTTGGTTCATGTTTTTGATGGATTAGTAAAATAGCACAGAAGTAGGAATATAGGTTTTTAATTCAGTATTATTCTCCCATATATTGTCATCGTTAAGGATTCCTCCCATGGCTTACTGGCACTTTTATTCTTCTGTATCTCAAAATATGAAATAAATAGAAAATATGAATAAACGAAAAAGAAGCTACAGCATGCCCCACTGTGAACAACCAGAAGCATTTTGCTGAGTTCAYCTTATATTGCACTAAATAACAGAGCACATCCTCAGCCCATGAATGTCAAAAAGAATTTTATTACCATTCAAATCACTCTACGAGGAGTTGGTCTGTGTTTCATGATGGTGGCAAAGAAGTGCATGTTACTTTCGCTTGCTCCCCACATTGGCCCAATCTAGACTAYGACCTGCAGCCCAGTCTGATTTGAACACAATAATTAGCATTTACTAAGATAACTTGGTTATCAACCCCACTTTGAGATCCTTCTCTAAGAACATAACACCAGCATTTTTCTGGGATTCACTTAAACAGGTAAGAGGTTTTCAGTTATAAAGTTATATTAGAATAAAAGGCAGTTTTTTCCCCCCTACTTGCACCATTTCCCATAACTTGTGTGTCTAATTAGCTAATATCTCAGTACTAAAAATTATTGCTGGCCTGTTCTCAATGTACCTTAATATGATGACAAAAGAAAAAAAAGAAAAATCCAATTAAGATTTATTGCATCTGACTCTTTTTGCCTTTAAGTTTGACCATGTAATTTAGCACTTTACCTTCATATTCAAGTCGTGTAACTAGCAACGACATAAGCTGCAAGGTATAAAAGAATCAGACCCGTCTGATCCGATGAAATTAAATATTTCTTATTTTTATTAAACATTCTTTCACTGGTGTCAGGCCATGCCTGAAGGAGGAGATTCTAATACTACTTTTAAGCTATTTAGAGATTTTAAAACAGTGTCAAACTATGCTTTGACTATCCTAAAATGTGCTAGTTGTGAGCACAATGTTATTTTCAGAGGCAAAGAGCCTCTGAAAACAAGATTAGTTTCCAACCCCTAGTCTGGCTACACAGAGTTCAAATCACAGACCAAGGGGAAAAAAAAAAAAAGAAGACTTTCTGCTGCTACTGGTACAGCACTTCACTAGTGTGAATAAGAAAAATAAATAAACCTGAGAACAAGCTATTATTAGTTTTCCTCTGCAGATAAATATTATTAATGCTGCTTGGTTTACTCTCCAAGCACTTGGCCCAAAAGAGGCAGCGTTCCACTGACCTTTGCCTTGGAAACTTTTGAGGTTTGGCTCATCTAAGTCCCCAGAATGGGAAGGAGAGAAAGAAGGAATAGAGTGTGGTAAAACAGGGYATCTGCCTCAGGATGCCTTCCAAAAATTATGTGTTCTATTCACATGGTTTGAAAATGCATTGTACTTCTCTCACAGACACAGAGCATTCCCAGACAATAAAAAGTGAGGGACTTTTTTGGCTAAACTGAACAGGGCAGGTGAGAATGCATGAGCTGGGGAATCCAAGCTTTGTCTGCATTTGCAACATTCAGTCACATATTCCTCCCTTATGAAGGTTCATTGAGTGGTTTTAAATCTGAAGGGCAAGCCCAACAAAAGTGTCCCTAAATAAGTTCATTTCAATCTACTTTCACCTGTCACTAAGAGCCAGCTCAGCTAAACCCCTCCCTCTGCAGCATCCTCTGAGCACGGCCCAATAGCACCAGGGTGACTCTTACTTGGTTCCAGGTCTGTACTCCACTCACTGCCCACCTGAGAAGCTCCACACTCCCCAGGGCAGTAAAGCCCACCTAAAACCCACTCTTGAACCCCACTCCCAAACCCAGCTCCAGCTGGGACCTTTGTGCTACCACCTTCTGCCTGCTGCTTCCAGTGGGAGCAGAACCTGGGACGAAGGAAAGAGAGCAAGGTGTCCACCAGGGGACTGGGAAGGACAATGATCTTCAAAGACCTTTTGGTGTTCTGGCAGAACCACAGAAAAGACCAGAAATGTTCAACTACAAAGTYTTTGCTTAAAAARAAAAAAAAAAGACACCTCAAATTCAATGTATTTCCTTTCAGCCCTTTTCACTGCACATTACAATCTGGGATCACTGTAAGCAGCACTTGCACCACCATGATCCAATTCATTTTCCAAGTACTGTGGGGATTAAGCACATATGAACCAGAAAGAAGGGAAAAAAAAAAAGCCAAACATCACACGTGAGAAATGAGGTCTGGCTTCCATTTCAGGGAATATTARTAACTGAAATTGTTAACAAGTGACTGACAAAAATTGTGCTCCTTCCTGCTGGTTTAACTGCTCCTAGGCAAAATTATGATTACTGCTAATAAGCCTAGAAATCTAATAAGCCTTAATAACAATACAGAACAGCAAGTCACAAAATAATCACACTTTCCAGTCAGAACGGTCTCCTGCAGCCAAAAATACAGTGTGAAGGTGGCTTGGAAGAGCCAAGTGAAATCAGCATTCGATAATCGTGAGAAAAGGGACTTTGTGCACGAGGGGAACCATTTAGTTATATTTCAGGCCCTGTTAAATTGGCTCACACTGCCATATTAGCTGGAAATCCAAAGATGATAGACATAAGGACAGTAGAGCTGCTTCAGAAATATTTTTCCCTCTATTAGAAATATTTTTATTTCAATATGATCATGGTCATGGTTTGGGTTGTAAGGGACCTTAAGGACCATCTAGTTCCAACACCTCTGCCACAGGCAGTGACAACTTCCACTAGACCAGGTTGCTTAAAGGCCCCATCCAGCCTGGCCTYGTACACTTCCAGGGAAAACTTCCAGACCTGACAACACATTGGAAATTTCTCAGCCATAATTCCAAGCAAATGCTTGTGACGTTAATGGATTTACATTTTTTCCCCAAAATAGAGATTTTTGTGGAACAGTTCATGGCAGCTACAACAGAGGGGAAAAAAGACTTTTAGGTCAGACCCCTTCACAGGTCAGATCAAATTTCCATACRCAACAAAGCTGCTCTTAGCTCTGAAGTGCTGCCTGAAAGATTCACAGCAAATAACCTATGCCAGTACTTCACTGGAAAACATTAGGAAGTTCTGAARTACTCCAGCTGATGGAGATGTTTTGCTGAGACAGAGAATCTACAGATTAAGCTACYGAGTGTGGCTTTGTCACTGAACAGGAGGTGCTGAACAGTGCTCTCCTCTTTTCTTGGTAGCTACAACTTAATCTGTAYTCCCCTGCTAAAAGGATTGCAATAAAACTCTATATAATGAAAGGACAATTAAGTCACATTACATGCAAAAATCATCATTTGATAATGATCCACTAATTCCAGCAAGATAAGACACTAATCACTTATGGTAATCAAATTTGCCCTGGTAATACAGTGACTGGACCCTGCTGAAGCAATTCAGAGATGTTCATTAGCTCTGCATTCACAYGCCACCAGGTCACAGCATGTTTCTGATGGAGACACTCCGAGGCCAGGAGGACATCACATTAGCTTCAGTGCCATTTTMTGTACCAGAAAAGGCAGATTCTGGATTCATCCATCATAGTTATTGCATGGGTTTCCAGCCACACTGGTGCCTGGCAATTCAGAATCTGGCAATGCTCAAAGAAAACCCCAATTATTTCTTTTTTACAACATTGTCTATTCCAAAAATAAATGATGGTCATAAAATACTTGGGATTTTTTTTTTTCATTGAAAGAATTATCTGTAATAAAAGCRTATCCTTAATAAATCTAAAAGATACCCAATAGTTTACTTAATCCCATGCAACTGATCCGGGAAAGCGAAGGACAAYGAGGTGTGCTTTGGTTCTGTCCAGCACCACCAGGTGGCAATAGCAGCCCAGCTAACCCAGCGGCACGAACTCCTTATTCCCYTTCTTCCTTTCACTCAGCCCTACCCCGAGCTTTTCTTAACTTAAACTCAGTGTCAGACTAACCATCTATAATAAAAAGGACCCCCACAGCTATTCCTGCTTAACGAGATATGACCAAAGACTGGGTCCAACCTAAGCAGCTCCCAAGAACCCATGACTGACGCTTCCAATCTGGCAAATCCTGCTCTTCCTTGTGCTAAARGCGTAGCTGCCTCATGCAGATATCCATCACATTCACTGACTTCTGCAAACTGACACCCCTTCGATGTATTTTGGCTCAAAGAGGGAACAGCATGCGAGACTCCACTCATTCCCTATCCAAACAMTGCATATGATAGGCCCCAAACCACACGATACATGGAAAAGCAGAAAAAAAAAAACAAGATACTTTTTGATAACCTGAGAGTGAGAGAAACACACTAGACCTGGATTTGAATAGAAAGCTAGATCCAAGACAGGGCTTATATTTCTCATATTTCAATGAGTTCTCTATGCAAGTGAGTTAGAACCCAATGGTCTTGCTTTACCAATTAGTTTAAGTTCAATCAAGAGGCAGAGGTGCCTTGGTGTACGGAAATTAATTCCCATTGCAAATGGAAGTTGCAGACATCACACTGAATGATGATGCTGTAAATCAAAGAGCAACCTGGCTTCATCCAGTACCCCAGGACTACAGTTCCTAAACTTCTCAGCAGTCTGGTAAACAAATCTGGGGGGTTTTTTTAGACTGAGCTGGAGGAAGAATACAACCCTAGCTAAATTCACATATAAAGTTACATCTCTGATCTGACCTCACCAGTATCCTCGTTGGGATTACAACAAGGTAAGCAAAAAATGAGTCATTGATTTACACCTGCTTTTCAGACTTACAGTCCCGAGTGCTGAATGACTCTAGACCACCAGGAACGTCCACCTCCAGCCCCACAGACATCAACATTCCTCCCTGACAGCCATACTCCTGGCCTGCATGGATGGACTCACTGACCTGACTCAAAAACCATTTTATACAACCCTAAAGGAGAACCTTGAATAATTTGCATCATAACCACTGTCCTCTACTATGATTTTCTGTTAAAAGAGCTTTTTCATCAAGTCTCATCCCAACACTGGGAAGGGAAATGTGACAGAAGGTGGTAGAAGAAAAAGAAGAAGGGGAATTATATTTTCTTGGCTTCCACCCATCACTGTAGACTTGTAAAATTGTGTTCATGCTTAGCATGGATTTATCTTCTGGTTTGCAAAACCCCATTGCCATCTTCTTGTCAGAGGAACAGCTGCTCAAATGCAAGTTACACACTGGGACTTTTTGTCCCAAGTTGCTTTGGTCTTTAATTTCAGTTGCAGTATTGTCTGTGATTCTATTCATAAAGCTAAATTACGACTTGAACTGCAAAATTCATTCTAGCTCCTTCAGAATTTAAAATACGAAATCAGAATATGAAATTATCCACTGACWCCAGCTGCAATACATTTCTTATTTCTCATTTTCACCCACACTCATTGGAAATGCAGTTCAAATGACAACCTGAAAATTTGTTTTAATCACAACCAGTACATGGAGGTTCCTTCCCGCCTTTTTGCTCCTTACATCCCATAAGCACCCGAAACAATGACATGCAGAGTGGCAGAAGATGAGCCAAATACCTCTCGAAGGTACTCCACAGCACCACACATCTGAGCCACAGGTGTCGAGCTCTGCAAAACAAAACCAGATACCACAAACCCAAAACACACTTTAATTTGATTGAATTCTTTTGGGCATTCAGCCTCAGGCCTAACACTGCAGCTGTTCACAGCATCCACTAACACTTGTGTGCCATTCCTAAGCCAGAAGACCAACATTTCCCTGTCAGCCAGACTCTAACATAAAGAGGAACAGCAGCAAGCACTGCACTGCTACCAGAGAGCATGGCAAGGGCTTCCTGAGGGGAAAGTCCTGCTCATCAAACCTGATTTCCTTTTATTGACAAGATAACTCACCTAATTGATCAAAGGAAGCCAGCTGATGTAATCTTCTGGATTTCAGTAAAACCTTTGATTCTATCTCTCACAGGATCCTTCTGGACAAAATGTCCAGCAGACAGCTGGATAAACACATCATGGGATGGGTGAGCAGCTGGCTCATGGCTCAGGTGGAAAGGGTGGCAGTGAATGGGGTGACATCAGACYGGGGGCCTGTCACCAGTGGGGTTCCACAGGGCTCCATCTTAGGCCCTGTGCTCTTCAACATCTTCATTAAYGACTTGGATGCAGGACTGGAAGGAATACTAAGCAAGTTCACAGACAACATAAAACTGGGAGGAGCTGTTGACTCCCTTGAGGGCAAGGAGGCCCTACAGAGAGACCTCACAGATTGAAGGACTGGGCAATCACCAACCATAGGAAGTTCAACAAGGGCAAGTGCCAGATTCTGCACCTGGGATGGGGCAACGCTGGATGTACGGACAGACTGGGGAATGAGGCACWGGAAAACAGTGCCATGGAAGGGGACCTGGGGGTCCTGGCTGATGGCAAGTTGCATATGAGTCAGCAGTGCCCTGGCAGCCAGGAGGGTCAACCATGTCCTTGGTGGCATCAGGCCCAGCATCGCCAGCCGGGCAAGGGAGGGGATTGTCCCGCTCTGCTCTGGGCTGGGGCGGCCTCACCTCCAGTCCTGGGGGCAGTTTTGGGTGCCACGATATAAAAAAGACATTAAGCTATTGGAGAGCATCCATGAGGATGGTGAAGGGCCTTGAGGGGAAGGCGTAYGAGAGGCRGCTGAGGTCCCTTGATCTGTTCAGCCTGGAGAAGAGKAGGCTGAGGGCAGACCTCATGGAAATCACAACTTCCTGGTGAGGGGCAAAGGAGGGGCAGGCACTGATCTCTGCTCTGTGCCAGTGACAGAACCTGAGGAATGGCCTAAAGTTGTGTCAGGGGAGGTTTAGGGTGGATATTAGAAAAAGGTTCTYCACCCAGAGGGTGGTTGGGCACTGGAASAGGTTCCCCAGGGAAGTGGTCACAGCACCAGCCTGACAGAGTTCAAGAAGTGTTTGGACAACACTCTCACGGCACGTGGTGTGACTCTTGAGGTGACCTGTGCAGGATCAGGAGTTGGGTTCGATGTTCTTTGTGGGTCCCTTCCAACTCATCTTATTCTGTGATTCTGTGGAACAGGTTGCCAAGGGAGGTCGTGGAGTCTCCCTCTCTGGAGACATCCAAAACCCACCTGGACACGTTCCTGTGTAACCCTCTCTAGGTGACCCTGCCTTGGCAGGGGTGTTGGACTGGATGACCTCCAGAGGTCCCTTCCAACCTTAACTATTCTGTGATTYTGAGATAAAAAGACCACATACATCAAGCTTTTCTCTGTGTTCAAACTGGTAAAATTTGCAGAGTTAAATGCAAAGCCAACCTGCAGTAGCTCTAGATCTCTAGAAAAGAAGCTATTTTTAAACTGCAGTAGCAATGTGGACTGCATAAATTAGCATAATCTCAGCCTTCACAGATAGTTCTCAGCTGTTTTACATACTACAAATTAACACTCTGCAGATTCCTCCTTTCTACTAACGTGGTCAATCATGCAACTCATGGGCTTAAATTCCCCTTTTTCCATCCTCCAAAATCTCAACAGCCTCTTTTTACACTCCTCTTTTCCTTTGCAGAGCAKTACTATCACAGGCTCAGGTTTCCTTACAAATCTCACAAGGTTTTGTGTGCAACTGGAGGTTCTGTGGCTGCCTAAATGCAGGACATCCTCCTATTTTCTCAGCTGATTTTCTCCTCATGGGCAGATGGCATGGAAGTGGAGTGCAGATGGAAACCCACAGCCCACAAACTCCTCATTATAATTTGAAATAGCGCATGCAGCTCTTCGATTCTCATCTTCTCTTCAAATTATTTTCGGCAATAAAGGRTAAATTGCTGTTTTCAGAAGGCACAGCCAAAAGTAATGATATCTGTTTATAGCTGAGAACCTTCTCCTAACAATGTGACTTCTATYTGCACAAGTTTTATTAAAATCCATAAATCATTAGTGGAAAGGACTTCAAATCAAGTATCTCTTGCTTTAATTCRAGTATCACCTTAAGAAAAAAAACCAATAAGGAAAAAACAGATCACACTGGTGCATGAAGGTTTAGACACCCCACAGTTAGCTATTTATGGTAATTCCATGGCTCCAGGTATCACTTTACCTGARCTGCTTGGAATTATAATGGATTTATCTCTGCAGAACACCTGTGAGATAAGGGAGTTGCTGGTGATAAACTGCAGCAGGCAGCAAGGAGGTGACAGTGATGCTGATGGCCTGTGGCTCACAGACTCACCCTGATCTTTAGGACTGAAACCCCTCCTGGCAGAAAGGCACRGCTCAAAATGAGGGTGCCATAAAAACCAGTCTTATCATTTCTTCAGGCTTTTTCACAGCATGCCCAGTCTGGTAGAACTGGCTTTCCTAGCCTTCTGACCAGGACTTGGAAAAGTCCTAAAAACAGCAAAATAAAAATATCTGTGGTGGAAAATAGCAAGGAATGAAATAATAAGCATTAGAGGTCAAGCTTGAATCCCTGAAAAGTTTGTATTAACCAATGGAAACGCATTAAAATAAATAAACTTATCCCTTAGCTATAAAAAGAAAACAAACAATACTTGAGACACCCAAGTGACATGGTTGGTGAGGATTTACTAATGCACAGACAGCTCTCACACACGGCATAAATGAAAAGCTGGCTAATTTGCTCCTGTTCCAGAAGCCTGGAGTCAGACTCGATAAACACAAATAGCAGCATCTGTTCCAAGTTCTGACCTGGTGCCTGACAACCAATTACTAAACCACACTGCTCTACCTCAGCTAGAATGGAACCTTCTAAACTGTCTCACAAAACAGATTCTGTCTATTTAAAGGATGGATACATGTTGCTGAACTATATTTTCTTSCCTCAAGAGTAACCATTAGCAAGGCTTTTCCTCAGATGGCTGAAATTATTTGCATATTATATATCAAAAACATTCAGATGTTCAACCCAGTTATGGTATACATACACTATAACATAAATAATTTCCCTATATAATACAGGGCTATCATCTTCCACAGCATGCAGGCATGCTAGTGATCTTAGACATGGACAACACAAGATGAAAGAACGAAGTATTCCATCACCAAGGGCAATTTATCTTGCCTACATCCATGGAAGAAGATTACAGGAGGTCATCTTCTTAGTGGTTTCCCTTTCACAACAAAAAAAGACAATACTCAGCTTTCATTAGGGAAGAACTGCCCTTTCTCTCGTACCACATGACTTTCCTGTCCCATACACCAAACACAGCGCTGGTATCAACTGGGTAACTCCATGRTATTGTCTAACACAAAGGTTTGTAAAGGGTAAGAGAAATGCTCAAATATCAGATGCAACCCTTAAGGACTTACCCGTGTCAAAACAACCTGACACATGTTTTATCTCTGCCTTAACGGCTTGTGCTTGAAACTCATCAGGGTCTTCAAAAGTGACCATCCGAAACTGTTGTTTCATGAGAAAACTCAGCTCAAGCTTGGTAAAATAAGAAATTTCCAGAGGAAGAGAAAGCGCCATTGTAAGGGCCTTAAGGAAGCCCTGACTCTACGAAGTCCGTCAATATCTCACAGCTCATCCAAAGGCACGTTTGGAGTCTTTGGCATAAGTGGCTGATCACTCAGGGAAAGGCAAGGGAATTCCGGCAGAGGATGAGATACTGTGCCAGCATTTCTGATGCAGTAAGAGTGACTCTGCCACACATCTGTTTCTCTGTGAGAGGCTGAATCTGCCCGTGACAAGGTCAATTTTGAGAAAGGTTGGTATTAAAAGATTATGCTCCCTCCATCCTCTCACTGAGGTTATGCTAATTATTTCAGGGGAGCAAAGGAATTCTTTGATCCTCCAAGTCCGCCTTCTCTCACAAGGTGACTCTGGCTGCCGGCACAGCACCCCGAGGAACGGCACAGCATATCCTAATTGCGTAATTGTGGAATTAGCCATTTTCAACCTTGAAATTTAACCCTAAGAAATTGAGTATGCGGTAATCCACATAATCCAGGCCTCTACACCTGTCCCTCTTCCAACTAATCTCACCACCCTTCACCATGACACATCTTAATTTAGAGTCCTATCTGCTAAGGTCAGCGTGTAAGCGGAGGCTCGGGAGTTGCAACAAGTATTYGTCCCACGGCGGGACCAATTGCTTCGTGAGCTCTGCAAGATACGGAAATACCAACGGCGAGCAGAGCCCTTCGCCAGCCGGGCACAAATGATCCTCACAAACGTTCCGGGGAGCAGCGAGGAGAAGGGATAGACAAATAAATAAATAAGTGCGGCGTAGCCCCGGATAATGCGATCTGCTGGTATTAAGTTTTCTCCTGAAGGAGTTAAGTATATACCAGCTGCTCTACATTAAACYGAGCTGGCATTTCAAATCATGCAAATTAGCTGAGCTGCCATCCATTCCAGCCCGGCCTTTAACAGCATTGCTGTAAATGATGCAAAGCACTGGCCAAACCGAGCCCTGCCATTTCAGCTGCTGTCAGGGAGGAGAGGAGGAGGGAGAGGGCGGTAATGGCTCTGAGTGATGCTGCAGCTATTCACAAGATGGTTTACAAGAGCCTCCTTCCACCACAGGTATTGTTTGCATGACCAATACATGCCCGTGTGCGTGGAAAGCCCGAGGCTTTCATTTGTTGAAAATCCACTTATATATGCTACTAAGAACCACCGCAAAATTATTTAAAATTAAACTATTTGCCAGTGGAACGCTGAAATTTCAAATCTCTCTTYGCTTAATGCTGGGTAATAAACACTGAGTGGATCTGACGGGTCATCGGCTCAGAAGTGCTGACACAGCAGCCAAGGGTGGCATCAGTGCCCTCCGTCACRTCCAACACCAACGGACATTTCTCGGAATTATGAAGGGAGCGGATGAAAATCTGTGTTTGTTCAATGCAAACCCCTCTTCTGCAGAATCAGAGCGCTCAGGAGGCAATAAAGAGGGCTAAATCTTCCTTAGTTCACACTGTTGCGGCCGAGAGATTAAGTTTCAGCACAAAGCTGAAATGGTGAGAGTGAACGATCTGCTATTAAGAAGTCTAGGATCTTCACAGACTGTTTTCTTAATGATTATTTCAGGTTTCTTGTTGAGGTAACCTGCTCAACAAGGGGAAGGTGGAATTAATTCTTGTGTTAAARGTAAGGTACAGCTGCCTTGCTGTCCAACCTGATAAACCAACCCACCGGTGGGTATGACCCACGGGCATGACATCCCACTGCACAATRCTGCACCACAAATCACTCCTCGTGGTCCAAACCCTATCAGGAAAAAGGCCAAAAGGCATCTCACAGGCAGGAAAGGARAATCTACATTGCTGCAGTGTGAGAAGTTGGTATGTGACTGCTTGGAAACAGGATCCTAGGCAACCACTGCTCTTCCCTCTTGAAAAGCAGAACGTGGTTTGATTCAGTCAAATAAAGCAAATTCATTACAATCCCCCTGGAGAGGCTGTGTGGGGACAAAACAGGATGCTGCTGCCTCCCCTTTCCAGCTCCATGCTGAGGACCTGGCACCTTTTTGCCAGCTTTCTTTGGCAGTGCCCATCTGGCACGTTACCATGGAGCATCAGACCCCTGTGTGCTCCACAGTCCATTCTGGAGGAGTAAGACGCAGCAATGCCAAAAATACTCCTTCCCAAAATACTCCGTCCCAGTTAAGCCCCAGACAAGTCTGGAACACGTATGGCTGTCCTGAGAAGCAGCCTGACCCGTGGTTATTGAGCAAGGAGAAAGAAACCCATTTCTAAGCTATTGCATCAAATGGTCAATGCACATTTGATCTTGGAACACACATGACATTTTTAAATGAGTTTCGAAGACTTAAATATCCATAGGACTCTGGCAAATGAAGAATAATTTAAAACAGAATCAAATTCGTCTTACCAGATGAATCCATTAATTACTGTCTCCACCAGCTACAATCAAAGTTGTGCATTGATCTTCGTGGATCAAAATGTCAGYACGAAAGTTCTCCGTAGTTTCTAACATTGGACATGGCTCAAGTGGAGATGGCTAAAGAAAGAWGGAATCTGCTTCTAAATATTTGTTTCAAGATATACAAGTATAACAAAGTCTCATTATCCATGTTCACCATAAAAYGTCACACAAGATAGATCAGCAATGTCAAGTCCCAGTAGGGTATTCATTTTGTTCCACCAATGGGTAAGTATATAGAATTAACAGATGGCAGAAAAAGACAATATAATAATTTCTGATCAGCACTTCCAGTAGAAGAAAGGCAATCCTATCAGGGAAGATCCCCCTCCTTGCATTAAACAAAAAGAGTCTTCACAACTGAGAATGCCACTCCATGAGACACAAAATACATGAAATTACAGTTCTAGCCTGTCACACACCTCTTCCACTTCTCCCTTARAGCAAAGCATGGGTGGCCTCAGAGAATTGTTCTAGAAGATGTTCTTCCTAAACAACTCTGAAAAATTTAGCTGCCTACTGGCTAAAAGGCCTTGTCAGCTCCTACAGTGTTATTTGGGAGACGAGGGGAAACACRGAAATGAGCAGGGAAGTTAGTTCAGTCCTTTTGTTCGGAGAAAGTGTAACCAAGCCAACAAGATCCCAGCACTGAGAACAGCTAGTTCTGCACCGTAGAGTAGGCCAGCCTGGCAAGGGTTGTTTTGGGTTGGTTTGGTTGATTTTTGTATTTATTTTGTAGTTGTATATTTAATGAGAAAGCCTRGATATGTCTAATTGGGTCACTTTGTTAAGCAGGTGAGACAAACGCCTCTGGGTTGCTCCAAGAAGGCTTTACCACCCAAGAAAGCCAAGGCACTTTGGATTATACCATGGCTGTCRTTACATAAAGGACAAGATGGACGAAATGGGACAATATTAGTGACAGGACAGGTAAAATAAGGACATTTAGGGACTCCTTCCAACTGTGAAAGAGGGGATGTGGCAACCCGTAGCCACAGCTTCATAGAAAAAAAAAAAACACATGAGGAAAAGGGCTTAAGGAAACATTCAAGACAAGGGATGAACACAGGCTAAAAAATGCAAGTAAACAAGACATTGTCAAAATGTGATGATATGACAGTCCAAAACTGAACACACACAGGAGAAAAAGTCCTCTTAAAAGTGTATTTTCAAATGAAGAAGTTGGATATTTTTTCCTTTCCTGCATTGTTTTCCCACACATTGCTTCCAATTCTAAAATAACCCCAAATTGAAATGAAAAATAATCCAAGGATAACACACCTAAAAATACTTTTAAGAGGCAAAAAAAGGTGGAATCAGAATAAAACTTCAGATCTCAGCCTGTTTTAAAATAAGAAGTGACCTGTTTTCTCATTTATTTTAATAGGTGGTTTATTTGTTTTAAGTTTTAGCAGTTATTTCCATGCCTATGCTTTGCAAAACTGAAGAAACTGAGACTGTTTCCACAAACTATTTCAGAAAAAACAATTTACAGATAAAATTAGAGGCATACAACTAAGTGCCAAGTGTTTGACTGAATTCCAGTTCTTGGTGAATGGAAAACCAGCAGCTTCCTGTTACAAAATGTACCAACAGTTCATGTCTAATAATACACATAATGTCTAACCATTTATATACTTCAAATATAGACGTTTCTAAAAATAATATTAAAGCAGGGTATTTTTAGCCAGGTGAATTTCTCAGGAGAATGAGATTCTACAGTTTGTTGCAAGGAGAAAAATAGATCAATGGGTTAAAATTTTAAGAGCATCTCTTGATTTATACCAGAATAAAAGTAAAAGGTTTAGCCCCAAAGCTTCAATAAGCAAAAAACAAATGGGAAAAAAGGTCAAGAGCAGAACACATATCCTTTCATTAAAGGCCCAGCTATTGCTTCATTCACAAATGTATCTTCTTAAACAGCACTTACAATTTTTGTTCTGTTGCAAATTTGGAAAGTTCAAGCAAAATAATTACTGATTTAAGCAGCTCCCTAATTTCTTCCACTTCGGTAGGAAAGGGGGATTTGTAGGCCAGAAGCATTAAAATAGTCTACAAATTATTCAGAGATTTAAATCTASTGGTGAGACAATCTGGAAAGTGAAATTACAGACTAGACAATGTTTCTCAAAGGACTCTTCAAAGGAAATTAAAACCAGCCAATACCAACCCTGAGTTTCCAAAACCCAGAACCAAATCCACCCTTCCTATCTCAATAAATAAAGGCTTTCCTTTCTGATACTCTCTGGATAGGCAAAAAGAGCACAAGTGGTGTTGGTCTCACAATTTTATTTCTTTTTGGTACTTCTCAGATACTTGAAACTTGAGAAAGGTTCATGATTTGTTTACCAGACCCCTTTACAATTTGATTTTTCTTTTTTCTTTTGGAGAACTAAAGCTCAGGTTCRGTGCCAGCAGATTTCAAAAGCAATACCTGTTGTTCTCCTCTACTAAYATCCTTGTACCTCTCTCTGCTTGGGTGTCACCCTGCATCAAGTGTCACAGCAGAAGGTGAGAAAAATCACTTGCTAAAACAGGAACAAAGAAAGTGAGAGTGTTCACTGAAGAAACTCCATTTTTTGGACTAAACTAACAGTTTCAAGGACAGAAGGAGAACACAGGGACACCATATGCATAAGCATTTTGAGCTGTTAACAAGTAGCAGCAAAGGAGAAAGATAATCTAGTATCAGGGGACCAGCTAGTAATTTTCTACAGCAGTGCAGACTTTCTGACCTTGGGTAAGTTTCTTTGTGCCTCAGCCATCCATTTCAGAAATGTTCTCCATAAAATACGAGCAATATCCCTACCTCTAAGGAGTGCTYTTAGGTTAAGCATATTCAAATATCCTTAGATAGACAGACAGACAGACTATCACAAATAAGAGGAAAAAAAAACATTTTACAGTATGATGAAAAACCAAATGGAGCTTTGAGTCCAAGTGACCCTTTGCATATTCTAAACGAAAACCCAATCATTAGGGAACCTCCTGAATTTACAGTGCAATGTTACAGCTTTTGTTTAAGTGCAGGGCACTACAAAGGGTAGCTCTCTATATGAGAAGACAGATCACTGAAAGGTACATGTTCATAATCACAATAAAACACCTTCAGAACTGTTTTCTTGTTCTCTACCTGGTAACATTTCATCTGAAGCAAACCCCAACAATGTAACATTTACCTGTATGTTTCTAGAAATACATCAAAACCACTGTAATCACAAACAGAAGAAGAATTTGGCTACTTAATAGCCTCGAATTGCTTACAGCGTGTCCAAAAAAAAATCCATCAGAAAGGAAGGATCAGCACAGGCCTTTTTGCAGGAATGTACTTAGGTTTATAACTATAATCACATAAACAAGCTCATTAATACCAATTTCAAATTTATTTTGTGCTTATATATTTTGATAGCCTGAATCTACAGTTTTTCTTAGCTCCCCCAAAACCCTCCAGTAAAATTTGCCCTTTGTTCACATCCTACATGCGACCTTGTTTGGTTTCTTTCAGTTGCAAAAGCAATCTTTTATGTTAAAGTTATCAGTATGATTGACCACATTCCTCATAATTTCATTTATAATTAGCTCAGCAGTCGTAGCGAGACCAAATTTCACACTGCCGAGGCAGCTCACGCGATGGCACTGAAACCAATCGATGTTCATCTGACTTCAAATCGGGTCCAGATAAAGATTTGCTTGATCCCTACCCCTTCCGCAAGCTGGTTCAGTATTAGAACTGTGAAACCCAGTATCACACACAAAAATGGCTAATGCATGTGAGAAAGGAAGGCATAATTTCCCTGCAATATGCTCCATTAATCTTTCTCTCTATGAAGCTTCACATTAGCAAGACAGTGATACGGAGGTTTAAACGGCTTCTGGTAAAGTTAATTAAAATATAGAAAAGTAATTACTAATATCTGAACTATATGGCTTCATTTGGATTGCTAATGGCATGGGCACAAGGGGAGTGAGGCAGAGAAGRCAAGCTGATAGCCAACAGATCATGGGTCACGTGTGGCTCATCGAACAGCTGATGCGAGCCGAAATCTAAAGTGTGGAAAAATACTGGAGGAACTTATTAAGCTAATCAGTTTGAGAGCAGGGCACAGCTGACTGAAAAACTCCCTGAAATGTGCCAGCAGCGTGCCATCAACCTGGGAATGGCTATCCACTCGACTTATTTGCAGGGAGTTGTAATGGAGCTTCCATTCCCTGGTCATTACTTGGACTACGGAATGGGCAATGAGGAAAAAAATGGAGATGTTTTTAAATTCAGTAGGTACGGCAAAGGTTTTTGGAGCACACCCCAGATGTAGATGATCTTCACAAATTAGGAGAGAAGAACTAAATCACTAGAAGAAAAATCTAGTGTAAGACTAGAAAATAGGGGGATCTAGAACACCCCAGAACTAGACCACCCCAGATCCAGGCTGCCCAACTCAACACGATCCTCACAAACTGGGAAAGCAATCTGAAGAAAAACCTAGCTGAGCAAGTCAAYGATATCTAACCAGTTTTGAACTGAATTCCTTTAAAAAATAAGGTCTAGGGAAACTGAAGAGACTTCAGTAGATAGCACAAAGAGTTGTAAGAGTTCTAGAAATCCTGTAAAAGAACTAGGCTTTGCCTAGCATAGGGAAAGAGAAAAATGAGGGAGAACAGCACACCCAGCGAGCACCTGCCTGCCCATGTCCACCAGGAGAGGGCAACTGCCTGGTTTTCAGCAAAGGAATATTGCAAAGAAGCTTGCAAAGAAATAACRAGTCTTGAATTGTTATTTCTGAATAATAATTGCAGAACACGCATACTTTAAACACAGGTTAAACAGAGGTCTCTTAACTTCAAGTGTTTTAGTGGAAGGGTGGGACCATTTAGCAAGGTCCTGGTGCCTTTAGTGCTGCTTGAGTTGCTGAAGATACAAACAGTGATTATTTTTTAAGTCCTCCAGAGAAAGAATATGAAGGAGCAACATAGCAGCAATAAACACAGTAATTAAATCCACAATCTCCTTCAGTGGCACTCACAATAACATGGCAACAGACTGTATTCCTGGAATGGCATCTTCCCTCTTGCATCTGCACGAACAATTACACCGTGCCCACGGACTCCTAATTGGCAGTGACTTCTGTCTTAAACAACTAATGCAAATTTACTAGCCAAATACTAAAATTGACTTTTTCAGAATCACTAAGAAATACCATTTTGTATGRGAGAGATCACAATCTTGCCATCTACTCGACGGAAGTTTCTCTGGT
The DNA here is from genome assembly GCA_018881555.1 of Amblyornis subalaris. Taxonomy (NCBI): domain Eukaryota; kingdom Metazoa; phylum Chordata; class Aves; order Passeriformes; family Ptilonorhynchidae; genus Amblyornis; species Amblyornis subalaris. The sequence continues at coordinate 1,026,381 of JACAXG010000192.1, forward strand.
AACAAAGTTAAATATTTCCAAAACACTTCTCTCTAAACATGGGTACAATTTATTGGCGGTGTTTTCAAATCAGACAAAATAAGCACCAGTGCAACAGTCGGACACTGTTGTGCACAACACGGGGAATTTAATATGGAAAAAGGGAGCGTGTATATCAGTAACAGTAAAATAGGAATGATACTGCCATGATTCATCAACCTAAGATTTCCGACTAGCACTTACAATGGGCTTGATGCTAAAACCCTCAGACCTTTCTTTGGAAAGTGCCCCTGAAATACCCTGAAGTGTGCTTTTTATAAATTGCACAGCATTTTAAATGACACATTGCCCTTATATGGCCTTAAGGCACAAAACTTCCCGTTGCTATAAAATCCAGCTTACACACGTGAAACCATATCAAGAGGAACAAAATTAGCAAAACATTTAGAAGTTTTCACTGACACCACATTTGTAAGTGGGATATCTTGATTTTCAGCACTTTTTTTAAAAATTGGTACTTKAATGAATACCACCTGCAGTGCTCATGTTCTCTGGAGAGTCAGGTTCAAGAAAGGTATCACCTGGAACCAAAAAAAGCTCATGAAGCTTTGCAGTGGTATGTAAATAGCTTGAAACATGCTAAACCAGCATGAGAACACAGTCTGATATCCTCACATGGTGACTTCTGGACTGTGCACTAGACACAGGCTCTTCTCCAGAATAATCAGTCAACTAAGCCACTGAATTTTGCATTAGGTAGTGTAAAAAAGACCAGCTTCAATGGGTTTAAGAGCAACTCCTTGAAATACTCCCACAACCAAGAGAATTGATCCAAGTGACACAATCTCTAATTCTCCACCCACACGCAGGAGGATATGATGTCCTTCCTCGTGGGCTGAAAATTCTGCACAGGGACCATGATCTACAGAAGACAGGTGCCAAAACACTCGGCATTGGTCCAACTGGTGGATCTAAACCCTGAATTCTACTGTAAGAATGTAACTTCCCTCCCTCACAGGTGATGCCAGGTGCCTGCACAGTGAAATGGTGAGGGTCACATTGCTGCTTCAGGTAAACCAACCACAGAAGCAAAGTGATCACCCTCAGATTGTCAAGATATTCACAGCCGGTGCAGTGTTCAAGACTAAACCTTACCAGGCTTATTATCAGAAAGCACATATATGTGAATGCAGCTGAAGGTCTATACATGAATGCAGCTGAAGGTCTTCCAAGATAAAAGTGCTTCAGCTGCTGACATACCACCTGGCAGCTGTCCACCCATCCTGTACCTCCTCCCTTGGGCGGGAGGAACAGTAGAAAGGGGAAAGAACAGTGCCCTCGATACAACACATCTGGAAAAATCTCCCTCCAGATATAGACTGACGTTCCAAATGACCACCTTGAATGGCAAAACCCTCCATGGTTATGTGGGCAGAAGGATCAAAGCTGGATCAATAAGAGCAACAAAAAATGACTGTGTTTATTCAAGATAATGGATAGTGAAACAAGGCTCMCTGGTTCACACCTTAAAAGGTGCTGGTCATCTGCTCAGGCTGCCAGCCAGAGGAGGTCACTGAGAATGCAAAGCCTAAGATTTCTCCTGCTGCTGAAGCTGTGAAAAATGTAAAACTATCTGAAATTCCTTTGGCCAAAATCACTCCCTGTTCAAATACAACARGTTAGCATCAAAACCCTTTCATCATCAGGATACAAAAAATGGGGTTTATTGCACATCATTGTAAGGGTTAAAACCACCATAGCGTTGCCCTTACTGCTGCTAAAGGCTCCCACTGGCAGGATCTCCCCGAGCACAATCTGTTACAAGATGAGAAAGTATTTCTGAATAACAACCACTTTTGCAGGAATGTTAGATTTTCATGAAGAAACCATGGCACGTCTGAGAGAAAGGGCAGCARATAATGAGGTTTTGCTGACGTTTCATAATCACAAGGACAGTCTCAGGCACAAGTGAGAGAGAGTACTYGATTCTCTTGTAAGGGCAAGATGTGAAGCACAGGTTGGTCTCTCTGCTGCCACTACCCTGCATCAATGCCTGGCTGTCTCCTGTTCCTGCCCTCAGTCCCTCAGGAACTGCTCCAGTCGTATCTGCCTGGCCTGAGCAGCCCAACACGTCACCCTGTCTACCGGCAAGGAAAGTGCAGCACATCCCAAAATCAGGGCACGCGGTCAAACACGCCCGATCGCTCGTCACACSTGTCTGAAGGGAACAGGGTTACGAGGCCACCGCTTTCAGGATCTAGGTGGTAGGGCTGATCCACTATTGCACGAAGAAGGAAAAAACCAGGTGAGCACCTGTCATCATTTCCCTATCTCAGCGCAATGGTATCACCTTCCAGCGGGCTCAGGTACCGGCAGGAGCGGTTTGTAGCGTAGATGGCTGTTGCCAAAATACACCGCGGGGCTGTGCAGCGATGTCTGTGTCACGGCAATCAATTGTGCTCGCCGCAGCAGCCCCATCTGCTCCGCTCCCTGCGTAGTACACCGACACACACGCCGTGCCCACGCTGCTGCGGAGCTCTCCGGGGCACAGCGGCGCAGGGCAGCCCCAGCCCGGCTGAAAACCTCACCCTGCCCACAGAAATTAAAGCAGCTGAGGGACGTGCATCTCTCCTCCCTATGCAGCAAGCAGCACATACAAAAATACATTAGAAACCTGAAAAAAGGTGTATTGATGTGCTGCGTCTATGATGTCATGCACATATAGCATTATACAGGCAATGCCACTTAAGTGTTCATTTCCTACATAATCTGTTTAATTTAGCTGCACTGAATGACATGCATATTGTAATCTAGCACCAAGCACTGCCTCCCATTCACTCCCCACACAACTACAAATACAAAATGCTCACGACTCGTGCTCTGCTACAGTACATGACCAAACACAAAACACATTCACGACAACCAGCAATCTTCGCCCAGCCCAGGCACACAACCCAGCCCTTACTCTGAGCACCCACAGAAAGCACACAAAGAACACACCCCATAAACAACATCTCTGCCATCTCCCTTCTGTGCATTCCCCCCCAAGTTCAAGCAAAGGCGAGGGAGAAGGCAGCACAGGCAAAGAGCACACGCAGCCCCATCCCTCACCACCCCACCATCAGCTCCATCATGCTGACAAAATTACACATGCCCCTATGTGGAATATAAAACATCCCACCACTGTAGACAGATGTTAGCACACACACACATGCACGTCCCTTCTTGCACTGCTATCTACCCCAGAAAACCTGCTGCACACTCTCAGCACACAAATAAATTCTCACATACACCTCCCCAGCATTTGGTGCCTGCTAACCTGTGTGTCAAATCCATTTTCTACCGAGCTACTCTTCCTTGCTGGGAGGCCATCTCCTGCGTTTTCTTGTCCATTGGAAGATTTGAGAGGAATCTGGCTGGAATACAATGGCTTCGTCACCTCCACCTTGTTCCCAAACTTCAGGTAACAGGGCTGTGGGATGGTCCTGGCCGTTGGGACATGCAGGATTGGAGCAGCGCTGTGTACGGGTTTAGGTAGTCCCGATTTCATTTTGGAGGCTACCAGGATGGCTGGCATTTTCTCTTTCTGCTTTCCTAACACGTTTCTGTTCAGCAGCAGCAACAGCAGAGACAGCAGGCAGGGAGGGAGAAAAGGACACGTTGGGGAAGCTGTTCTACCCTAAAGTAGCCTGGGTTACTGCAGAGATCTCCAAAATCAGCTTAGAATTTAAAATCAACAATAAAGCCAAATTAAAAAAAAAATTGAAAAAAGGAAAGAAGAAAAAAAAACAAAAACAAAAACACACTACTTTCAGCCTAAAATATCTCCCAGCTTTATGCCAGCCTTCCACCTGTTTCCTCTAATTTTATTTTCAGTTCTTTGACACTGTCCTCTTTCCTATTTCTGCTATGTAACTTGCTCCTTTCCTTCCTCTATCTGACTCCTGCAATTCTCTTGCCTGGAAATGAGAGACTTTCACTCCATTATCTTGTCACTGCATCTCCAAAGTGAGGCAGCCTTTGGAATTAAAAAAAAAAAAAAAAGAAAGGAACCTGCTGCTGCATATGCTTCCCCTTCCGTACGCACTAGAGAGTGAGCGAGCAGGATTTCCAGCTTAAGATGTCTTTCTTCAGTCTTAGCCAAGAAGCAGATGTAGCTCAGTGTGTTAATGACTGATGCCCTTGGATACCAGCCTTAGAGAATCAAGCTTCTTAAGCCTAAATAGCTGTGAACAGGACAACGATGCTGAAGCAGAAAGGAGAAACGTCCACTGACAGCGATTTTTAAATCAAAATATGTCAGTGGCCACGAAATTTCCCGGCTCCCCCAGTGCTGAGCGTAAAAAGCTGGAGGGGGGGGGAAACAAAAAAAAACCAAAAACCAAAAAACAAAAAAAAAAATTGAAAATACAAACGGTTCAGCTGGCAGCGGGAAGGGGAAGCAGGCGGCAGCTCATGTTCCCTCCCGCAGTGGCTGGAGCGGGCTCCCGCCCGGCGCTGCTCGGCGCATCCCGGGGGGGCCGGGACCAGCCGGGCGGGAGGCGGCGGCGGCCCGGCCCCGCGGCACCCGGCGGGCAGGGCGGGCCCCGGATTGGTCCTGCCCGCTCCGAGCAGGAACAAAAAAAAATAAATAAATAAATAACGACTAAATCTCTCCCTCTCTCCGCAGGGGGAGGAGCGGCCTCGGCTCCCGCGGCGGGCTAGGGAGACCCGCGGGGCGGAGGGGTGTGGAGGGATGCTCCGGGCGCCGGAGGGATGCTCCAAGGGCGGCACGGAGCGAGCGGTGGACCGGTTTCTTTTTGAAATTTAAAAAAAAAAAAAAAAAAATTCAAATCAAAACACCTGGAGGTGACTCATTGTTCGTGGCTGTTCGGGAAAAACTCCCGCTGCCAGCATCAACAGGAATTTGAATAAGCACAGTGAGTGAGTAATCCGGCCCTATTATAGCAACACTTGGCTTTGGGGAGGCTTTCAGCGTCGCAGGTTCCTCCTCACGCTGCCCTGTGGATGCCAGGACCCGTTAGAAGCCCCGGATCCCCCGATCCCTGCCCATCCTGGCACATTTCAGAGCTGCACATGTCCCTCTTCCTGCCCACACCTGCACCATCCTGGGCAGTGGAGGATTATCAGGGTGCAAATCCAGGCACCGAGAGATGCCTTCAGCCTGTATGGGGGGCGCTCAGCACCAGCATATACAGGCCCACAGTGCCCGGTTTGCAGGCGGTCTGTAAGGGCAGGCAAAGGCTTGACCTGCTCCTCACTACAAGAAAGACTTTGAGGGGCTGGAGTGAGTCCAGAGAAGGGAGCTGAGGAAGGGTCTGGAGCACCAGGAGTGGCTGAGGGAGCTGGGGAGGCTCAGCCTGGAGAAACGGAGGCTCAGGGGGGATCTTCTGGCTCTCTACAACTCCCTGGAAGGAGGCTGGGGTCAGGTGGAGGTCAGGCTCTTCTCCCAAGTGACAAGTGACAGGACAAGAGGAAACAGCCTCAAGTTGTGCCAGGGGAGGTTTTAGATGGGATATTAGGAAAAATTTCTTCACTGAAAGAATTGTCAGGCATTGGAACAGGCTGCTCAGGGAAGTGTTCAAAAAACAAGTGGATGTGGTACTTGGGGATGTGGTTTAGATCTTGGAGGTCTTTTCCAACATTAACGATTCTGTGATTATAGAGAGGGTGCCTCAGCATATTCACAAAACCAACATAAGACATGGAAGAGAAAGGTGCATTTAAATCACATTCTCATCACAGCCCCAGTTATTAGTTTATTTCCTGAGCAAGGCCACTTCCTTCAGCTCCTTATTCTCACCTCACCCACTACCTGAATACGGAATCCCTAAACCACTGCCTGGCTGGCAAGGACAAGAGCGATCCCGGGAAGGAGAAAGAATCATAGAGTGGTTTGGGTCGGAAGGGATTTTAAATATCATCATCTCATTCCAACCTCCCTGCCATGGGCAGGGACACCTTCCATTAGATCAGGTTGCTCCAAGCCTCATCCAGCCTGGCCTTGAACACATCCAGGGATGGGGCATCCAGAGAAGCAACAAACCTACACTTGAAATGTTTGAAATACACACTGGGTGGGCACCTAAACTATGAAGCTCTTTGGCAGGACAGAGGAAGGCCAGCCCCACTGCACTGCCCCATCCAGGCTGCGAGCAGTGCTCAGGGAAGGAAGGCTCAATCATGCTCCAGGACTCATTTCAAGGGGAGCTGGGACTCTGTGTATTTAACACCCTGTCTTTTAAGGAAGTTTTAAATGTGCAAACCTCAGGTTTTTAGACCTGAGACCCTTTCAGCTAGAAAAATGAGGCATTTCTGTGTTGTATTGTAGGTATCTCCAGGATTAGGACAGCATTGCTGGATCCTTCTGCAGATGTCACCTTGATTGACTTACCCCAGGTTACATAGTGACTGAGTGGCAGAACTGAAAATTAAAAGTCAGAAATTGTGCTCTGCTCATTACAAAGTACTATTCTTCCTCAACATCGCAGTGTAAAATGTAATTCAAGTTCTCACAGCACACATAAAGCTCACATGTTGAGTTTTGGTTGTTGCTGGGATTTTTCAGCACATCTGCTTTCACATGTACCAATTCTGCAGGCTGTTTTGTAGTAACTAGAAAAGGGCACATCTTTTGTAGCTGTTTTTATGAGGAACTGCTTTCACCAAGATCTCTTTATCCACCAGTTTCAGATGGGAAACTGCACATCCCTGTTCATCACTGAGATCCCACTGAGACAAATCTAATGTTCTGTCATAACCGTGCACAATGTCAGCTTAAACACAGCTATATAAAAAATTTCAAAACCCTACAACTCGATGAAGAACGCAAAATTTGCCATCTGAGAGGACTGGCAGTTTGCAGAGCAGAAATGTGTCAAATGCTCCAATACCATTTCCATCGCTCAGTGCTGAGGACTCAGCCTTGCTGGCTAACAGAAGGTTGGGCTCCAGCATGAACATCTTGAAAAAGATCCAGGTCTGAAAACAAGGCTAATTTTAGGTCTGTAATAAAATATAGCAAGGTTTAAAAGCTATTAGAAGATCTAATTGACAGCTTTATGTTCTGTTCTTCACTTACATGTTTTATGAGGTTCAGGCCACCAATCCCTGATGCTCACAACTTGCCAGTTTTTGTTGTTCTGTTTTCATCTTGGAAAACTGGCTAGGTTACAGGATACCAAAACAGCCACAAAGTTAATCTGACCAAAAGAAAAGGATTCCTTTCATTGTTCCTTTAACAATTATGGAATCTGATCCTTGCATGATGGTGGATTGAATATTCCACAGTTCCTTTGGACACTTAAGGGAGTCTTACTGATTTCTCAGTGTGCAGTCCTGCCTACTGAAGATGAGGTCTTCTGAACACACTCGGTCTATCATCCTGGCAGTTATTTTGCCAAACCAATAAAATGGACACATTCTTTACTAAAACTTAGTGTGAATTCCCGATAACACATCTGAAGAGTGAGCTAGAATTACTGCTTCTCGTATGGATTCAGTAAAAAACAGGTATTTAAGAAAAAAGTTGGTGTTTAATAAACCTTTGTCATCTAAAACCGGAGGGGGGGAAGGGGAAGGTTTATGTTAGACATATTTTGCTTTATATATGTAAACAGCACAGCATAAGGGCACTGAAATGCAACCTGCTGTATCCAGTGGCAGTGCAGTCATACCATGAGGTCATAAATTACATCATTTTACAGGCTTTATCTGTGAACATGGGCAACATCGATTTTGGTCTATCTTTGGAACTGACTAGTTTTTGGGTTGTCTGGGTTTTTGGTTTTGTTTTGGTTTTGGGTTGGTTTTGTTGTTATTGTTGTTGTTTTTGTTGTTTTTTAATAAATTCATTTTATCTGTTTTTAAGGCTAAGATTTTCTAAAGAAACTACTCCTCTTAGACAGTCAAAGGGATCTGAGAACCTATCTCTCTTATCTTCTTTGAGAAGTCCAGCCAGTTTTCCTTTCCCCTGTTTTGAATCACCCAAATTTCTGTGTCTAAGCTAGGAGTAAGTAATCTTAAAAAAGGAGGCAAATTATCTAAACAAAAGGCAAGAGCTTCATTCCTTCCCAAAAGAAATGTTGGGTAAGCCTCTGACGAGGGGAAATTCCCTTGCAGCTTTAAGTCTGATGAGTATCTTTGCCTGAATAACCACAACATCCCCCCTTATCTGCCTGTAGTCCAGCAAGCATCCACCCACTCCCCAAACGGGGAAATAAGGAAGAGAAAATGCTATAAACAAGCACTGTACTTCTCTGTTAGGAAAAAAAAAATAACCCAAACCACAATGAAACCACAATAAGCCCTACTGATTTGGCTTATACAACTGATTTTGAAGCTCACAAAGTATCACTGCTTGGGAGTCAAGCTGTGGCTACTTAGCACCATGTAGTGTCAACTCAAGTGCCAAGACTCTGGTGTTGAGAACTGGCTTAATACTCTCAAAATTTTAGTGAGCAGACTCATGTGAACTCAAGAACTTCACACATCAGAGGAAACTATTTGAATGCCCTGTAGTTCAAGAGCTTGTAGGCAAGTCAGCACATTGCCCAAAACAAAGCCAGTAAACAGAACAAAAGCCCAGGGTTGACTGCTCTTGAACAGATGATCTTTATGAATGAGATGAATGTTTCTGGAACAGTAAAACCATTGAAGCTGCCTCCACAGCTCATACACTATCAATTAACAACAGAACAGGGTCTCTAGACCCAAGTGGAAAGAAAATGTCTATATGGATTGCATATGGGTATTGCAAGTAAAATTAAAAGCTTGATGAAATGTAGCATAAGATCAGAGAATCAGACCTTCCTTTCAACTTGTGGTTAATATTCATCCTCGATGAAGCCAAATGTCACATTAGCCTAAATGGAAAAACCATGTAGAATTATGCTATCAATTAGAACACCTCATTAGCTGGTCTGGTGATTCCGAACTGCTGATGGAACCAAACTCAAGGCTTGAAAATACCTTGATCAATGCTATCCTTGGCTTTTAGGCATGAAGGATGTATGTGCAATCTGCCGGAAAAACTGTTTCAAGCCGAAGTGAATATTCCTAAAACGTCACCACGCAGTGTCAGAAGCAGAGGGCTTAATTGTACTCTCAAACCTATTCTTGTCAAGCTTTACTACCGCCAGGCAGCTGTCCTATAGACTGTGGGCATGCTCGGCTTTGGCACAGCTCCATCAACTTAAGTTATGACAGGAATAAATATGGATCTATTTTTGGTACTGCAGGCGTTTTGCACATCCATCTTTTGCACATTCACATCCATCTTTTGTCCCTGATCGGTATCAAATATGGAGAAGCCTGATCCCGTCTACATGTTTGTTACCATCCTATGAAAGAACCCACAGAGGTGTAGATGGGTAAAGGTGTAAAACCCCTATCTTTTTGTTGTGTTCCCCCAAAAGGAACGGTAGAGATAAGAAAGAGGAATGTGGATCAAAGCATTATATAATTTGGCATCCTCTCACTACAGCAACTATAATCTGTACATGTGAGTTCTTTATATAGAGCAGTGAGAAGAGGAGAAAACCTTGGTTCTGTTCCCAGTTCTTTTGACAGAAATCTTGTCTGCATTACACTAATTCTGATCTAAAATTCCTTTTGTAATCCCCTGATGTTTCTAATTCACAGTGGGTTTAATTCCACTTCATTTTATAACAGTGTCAAGTTTTAAAAAATACACAAGCCAAGTTCCACCTGGACAAGAACATCTGTTACACTCATTTTCAGAAAATACACAGGAAATTTCACTGGCCACACTAGTGATACAGGCAGATGCTCTTGCATGGTGACAGAAAATGGCACCATTTTAAATTTGCATCTTCTGAACAATGCTCACATTTAATCCTGTTTCTGTACCAGAACACTTCACGGTTTTGTAATGTAAGCCTGTAGTAGTGCTTCATAAGTTTCTATCATCACAGCTAATGCACACTCACAGCTTTGAATTCATGATGTTCCCACTGCTTTTGGATCTGTAGCCGTATCAGTTTCTCACAATCTAATAAAAACTGGGCTCAGCTGTCTTGAGGCACACACTGACAGGGGTTCTGTGATGGGCTTTGAAAAGGTCCACCTCTCTGACTTTGCCTGTGAAGTTCATTCCTTGGACTTAAACCTCATCAGAAAGAGAACTGAAAGGGATGAGGAATGCAAGAGCTTATTTTAATTAATGCTTTCTGTGGTGGTGTAAGATTTAGATGCTTACTGTTTGTCTGTGCCATAGTCACAGCAGTGACCACTGCGTAAAGCATATACACATGAATAATCTTTACGATCCTAACAGAGGAGCTCTGTCAGGCCAACCTATAGCTCACCTCGACTCACATACCTCAGTGTCTGTGACCATAACAATAGACATCATCTTTCTGTGCCACTAAGAGCACCTGGAATAAATATTTCAATACCGTTCTGGGAACAGACTTGCAAATCACGTCTTCCTGACAGAGATGTGCATCTGGGTATTCTTAATCTATTCACGTGTCCTTTGTTTCCAACAAGGTTAATAGTACCGGCTCCCATATTACTTTATGCCTGATTTGACATCGCCTATGGCTTCACGTGTTGGGAAAGGCAAAGAAAACATCTGTGACTGATGAGAATATCACAGAAGGAAGGTGATGATGACGGTGATGGTACAAATACCACAAACTACTCTCGACTTTAAGAGCCATCAAGTTGAGATGAAATATGAAGAAGAGGACCCGAAAGAATGCTCTCTTCCCTGTGCTGCTATTCTCTCTACCCTCTCAAGAAGTGGCACGTTAAAAATAGCCACCACTTACAAGCTAACGACCTCACATCATCAGGTAGTCACCTTCTGTAACCTTGCTGGCACGTTTCAAATACACCTGCTCCATCATCTGGAAGAGTTGTCAGAGCCTAAAGGTAGAAACCCTCTGAGAAGCAGATCCGAAGAAAAGGCTGTATTTCAAAGCCTTTTTACAACTGGATCTGCTTAAGCATTCCAACCCAGCCTCAGCTGCCATCAGTCTCTCCCACATCAGCAGTTCTGAACAAACACAAATTGGCCAGATTATCATTAAGCAACTTCAGCTATTTTGTAAAGAGCAAAGTATCACTACTCAAATTAAGTGGCAAGAACCAGATTTTACCACTTGCCCTAAATCAATGTTGTTTCTCTACAGCCAACATCAGAATTTGACTTCCAAATTGCAAGTATTTATCAAAATCTTCTTTACATAACGATTCCAATCCCATCATGTGCTCACATTATCTCCATTCCCCTCAGTACACATTTCCTATCAATTTGTATTAAAAAAATCCTCTTGCATACTGAGCCCTTGCATCCAGTTCAGCTGGTGCTGCACAGTGCAGTTCTGTTCTGGAGCCATGGATGAAGTGCTTGTGTGCTCACCAACTGCCAGCTGACATCAGGGAATGATAAATATCATCCTACACTTCCAGGATTGGCAAGTACACTTCACAACCCAAGCCTGCGGGCAGCCACTCTTCCCTAGAATCCAAAAAAAAAAGGGGGAGCATTTCCACAGGGCAACCATTCAGGAGCAGTTCTCTGCTGGAAATCACCTGCAATGCACCATACAATGTCACTGTTATTAACTGCAGTATTACAGGCACCAGCTATTTCTGAACATATCACCAGAAAAAAATAATATACAAACCTATAGTGTTGACAGTGATATCAAAGGGAACACAGAAAGTGCCCAACACAATGCCCTGACATGAATGTTGCCTACCTCCACAGCTCCTTTAAAGAAAGACTTGCCCCGACTTGATCTTTATGGAAAATAAAAGCACATCTTTAGCAGCTAAAATCTGGGGTACACTACTGGTCCCACTGAAATTCTTAAGGCAAAAATTTCAGTCAAACTTCTTCAGATTTACACAGACATAAGTCAACCATCAGCCCAGCAGCCATGACCATTCCTGAGAGTCAACATCCTAAAAACCAACCTCCATCCCCGATGTGATGATCTATCAAAAGGCAATTTGATGAGGATTGCCTAACCCATAAACTGTGAAAAAAACTCAGCAAAATGTAATAATTCATTTTATTGTTAAAAATCACGTGTGCATTTGAGGGAGAGGTTTACTTGCACTGCCAAACATCACGCTCAGTTTTAAACCAGAAAGATTAAATGATCACTTTGCAAGGAAATGTACAGGAAACAGTTATTCTTTAATCTCCCTATTAACCCAGCACAGAATAATCAAATTTAAAGTGCTGCAGGGCTACTATGCAGCCTCATGCATGGCAGGATCAAGCTTCCCTTCTCAAATTTCCTTATATTTCCTTTGTTCTCCTATTCTCCCATTAGCAAACTGATAACTAACCCTCCTGCTGTTGTAACACTGATTTTTTCAAGCTTTTGTAATATTCACCACCCAAAACTGACATAAAAACTCACAAATGAATGCTGTCCTAGTATTTCATTCCATACCAAATCAAAGGAGGTTCCCAGTGCAATGATTACTGACATGTTTGTTGCCTTAAACAGCCTTGATATTTCAACATTTAATCTTTTTTTTTTTTTTAAGGTGACAGGTTTCCTGCCACCCTGAATTTTACCCATGATGCTGTACTGAACTCACGAGGTTTAAAGCTACAGTATCAAGACCTGACAGCACTGCATTTATCTTACACACCCCATCAGATGATTTTTAGTAACGCTGCTCTCAGTGTCTGGAATATTTTGGGAAGGTGTCAGTGTCAGAACACCACACAGCCCTAGTATGCTGTATCACCCCCAAGGAAGATCTGGCTGATGTTTATCACTGGAAAACCAACAACAGGGCAGAAGGCAGAGCACCGAGAGAGAAATTTCCTGAATTTCGTATTTCCTCTTGCCGTTTTAGTAGTGAGGACATTGTAACTAACACACAACCTCATTTTAAAATAAATGGAATTCAACTGATGGAACGATTTTCTGTGTTCTGAGACATAATCACCTCCCGTATGAGAATTAACATGAGCTTTGTTTATTCCAGCGGTAAAACAACCTGTATCCAAGCTAGTCCAGCTGTCTAGAAACTCGAATGATTCCACTGTAAGAGCAGGTGCAGTCAGTCATTCCTGTCACAACATTAGTGCTTTACTGGCTGCTGGCAAATGGGTCAGCTCGTCACGGGCAAAAGCACTTCTCAGCTGCTCTGCTTCCTTCCATCCCGGCTGGCACACGCAACGAGGATGTTACAGCTGCTGCATTTCAAAAGGCATCCATCTGTTTAACTTCCTAAAACGACTTTAAAGAGTGGGATACAACAAACACATCTGCCAACCTCAGCACGTTAAAAAAGATCATCTGGAAATTAACTGGGAAATTATAAATCTTTTTAGATAAGAGATCCACAGTGAAGTTCCGATACACATGTAACATCTGCTCAATTACACCTCAAGGCTTTGCACCTCTGGCTTTCTGAAGAATTGGGGCAAGCCTTAGTTGTAACCAGCTCTGTAACTCCTTATCTTTCTTCAGGAACACTTCACTGGGCATCCATCTATTCAGTTTTGTCACTCCTGAAAGGCTCGACTGGATAAAGCCTTGAGCACTGTGGTCTGATCTCACAGCTCACCCTGCTCTGAGTGGAAGGTTAGACTGAAGATCTCCTGAAGGCCCTTTCAATTTGAATTAGCTCAACTATTCCCAAATAAAATACAAGGTAAAATAAAAAAATAAAATAAAATAAAAAATTTAAAATCCATCAGCATCCACTGGAAGAACATAAAGTGGAAATCAGCTATGAACAATAACCTGGTCCATCGCAAGCAAATGCTTAGGCAGGAGGGCCAGCAGAAGACACCAGAAGATCAGATTTTTGGAAGAAAATGGTAGCACATGTTTAAGTGTGACTTTTCTTCTGGTTCTTCTCTCGCATCTCTCGCAAACACAAATGTGTTATCACATTTGAATTATGTGAACAGATGCTTACATCCAGGATTTGCAATTTACATTAACCTAGCCTGCATTAGCAGCTATTTCAACACCAAATGCAAACCACAGTGCATGTTTTCCCCCTAAGGTACAACGTATGTGCAACCTGCAGCCTCAGCACATCTCAGTAAGATCCTTTACTACCTGCTGCATTCTCAGTAGGCTCTTAAAGGCATCCCAATTTCATCTGCAGGGTGCAGGCAGAACTGCTGCAACATAACCCAGGAGAGATGTGCATCTTCCACTGGTCTGTGGCACCAGAAAGGCTGGCAAGAATGCAGTGAGACACGAGAGATCACACACAAGGAGCTGCCATATCCACTGGGGAGGCGAGAGGAATACACACGGACACAGAAGAAAGGCAGCCCCTGGGGAATAGGTTAACACCAAACTGGGAACCAGGAGAGGTGCTCTTGCTATAAATGCTCATGAACTATAGGCCAAGACAGACTTTCAGTAACAGGAATTAGTATTTGATACTCAATATTAGAGCAAAGCCTTTGAAGTGCATCACTTTGCAGCAGTGCTAACACTGTTCTGCATGTATACAAATGAGGAACCAATTTTTCTTTGCTGTAAATAGCTTGTGCAATTAATAGCAGTTAGCTGTTCCTGTCTTTTTCCAATTACAGACTCAGGAAAAAAGGGCATATTAAGTTACTTCATGCAATTCTGGACCACCTACTGTTAGAAGAGCAATTTGAGGATGAGCTGCTACTGCTAATTATCAAAATTAAAACCTGAAATAGCAATGTTCACTTCTAAAAGTGAGATGACTTCCTCTTGCAGGCATAACTTTCCATTGCTTTCCTCTGCCAACCGTTATCACTTTTGTCTGAGATTTCTGGGCTGAAACTTTGAACACAGAAATGCCATCATCCAGAAAACCTTTCAAAACATTTTGGGTCACCATTTTGGGTCTTTCAAAACAAAACCATTTATTTACCCTTGGCTAATTACCTTTTAGTCTCTCTGCACAGACAAAAAAATATTTGTGTTTCTATTTTGTCTTTTCTTTTACATTTTCAGACAGCTGCAGCCATTTCCAAAATCATCATCACGTTTCCACTATGATGTTAGGAAAAAAATTCTCCTGAACAGTATTGCTGTTAGTACAACACTAAAAAAATCACAACTACGTATGCATATGCAAGCATGCACACACACATGTAGAGTGAGCTGAATAAAAATGTGGCGGTGTCTAACTCGACCTGAGAAAACCAGAACAGCACTTCGACAGAAACAGGAAAAGTTTGACACTATTTGCAACACAGCATCACCAATTCCAAACCCTCTTACACTGTGCTGAGCAAGCAGTTCCAATTCAAAGGAGTAATTAGCATTCCGTGAAAAAATCAGAGCACTAGCAAATACCAAAGCTTTAACTTGGCTTTAGCAAAGATCAATGGGAATTCATCACTGTAAGCCCACCACGAGCACTTGCTGCCCAAACACACTGGGAGTGCTGGGACTGGCAGGACTGTGCCTGCGCCACCCATGTTGCTCACAGGAAGCTCAAACCTCATTAGGAAATAATTAAACTTCAGGTATCATTCTCATAAACATCATCACCATTTTTTTAAAGCCCACTGAGACTTCTCACTCCAATACCTGATTCCCAGCCACTGATCATTTTGTCAAACTTCAACACTCTGGTATGAAGCACACCGTGCCAGAGCCCACCTCAGGCTGGAAATTTTGGAATGCTTTAGCCAAAGTGCCAGAGCCAAGGTAGAACCACACATCATCACTCAAAAAGCACCAGTGACCTTTGCTTCAGCAGCTCTGGCACTCCAGAGCTTTGAACAAGGAACTCGTGATTGGGCAAGGTACTTATCTTTGTGCCAGAAATAAGTTTAACACAGTTTTTCTGAAAACACACACAACACAGCTGATTTAAAAATCACTTCATTTTACACAGGCTCCACAAGAACGCTTAAATTCAGCAGTTGAGGTCTGCTAGCAGAGTCTGTCCTCCTGAACACTACACCCCCCACTGCCCCCAGGAGTGAGGGACCAGGCCCACAGCTGAACTGAGCACTCCCCAGTCCAGGGGGATCAGAGGCAACAAAAGGAGGATCCTAACCAGAAGGGAGGGTAACAAGGCTCAAAGAGAAAACCTCTACGTGGGGCTGAGAGAACGGATTATGGAAGGACACGGAGATGGAAACTGGTTCTAAAGAGGAAGGTGCGAAGAGCGGAGCCAACGACGGGAATAGGACTGGAATGAACACCTAGGTATGAAGAGAGAGACAGCATTAGGACATGGAAGCCCTGAACCTATAAAACACTACACAGTGTATGCCCCAAAATCAGGTTCATATTTAATGCATGAAATTAGTGAAATACTAATTTTAACTTTCCCAGTGTTTCAGTCCCATATTTACATAAGAGAGGTTATAGCATCCACATAACCCCCCAAACTTCATCCAGAGATGAAGTGAAGGCACATTACTGCTAATACAATATTTAGATATTAAACTGATCAGCACTGTGCACTGGGAAGCATGCAAGAGGAAAAATCCACGGGGGTGTCAGGAGGGAAGGAAAACACAAATTTTGCGGTTAGGGAGGAATTCAGTTAAGTACAGTAAATAAAGCTGAGAGTCTCACATACTGTTCTTTCTTAATTAAACATACTATTAAATAACTGCTTGCTAACTCGCTGCTGTATGAGGCCAGCATTGGAAAAAACAGTACATGATCATGCCCTTAAAAACTGCATCATCACGACAAAAAGACTTTATGTCGCAAAATGCAAAAAGCAGATATATGGGACATGTTGCTTTTAGCTTTTCCTAAACTTTGGACCCTAATATTCTTTTAACACTTTGTTTGTTTAAGGAGTTTGATATGGTTTCGCAACGTACATTAGATGGTGTATCAGACAACTTCAGACACGCACACAGAAGATTCACAGTGAATATATACAATCTGGGGAATCAGCAGATCTGCACGCAGCCCACGCACCCCATGCTGATGCTCCACACAAACACCCCTGCTGTCTGCCCCTACCCTTTCGGCACAGATGGGATCGTAAAACATCCTGAGTTGGAACGGACCCACAAGGACCACTGGAGCTCAACACCCCGCCACAGGCACAGCAGCAACCGTAAGGTCACCGTGGCACAGCGACGCTGGGATGAGTCCCACACAACTCTCTCTCTCTCCAGGGAAGGAGCAGGCTCAAGACCAACTCTGCCAGCCCTCCCCATTGTGGCAGGCACAATGTCACCTGCCAGCGGGTCACCGAGCCTCCGACCCAGCCCCCACGGCCACAGCCAGGCCTGCTCCATGTGACAGCCTGGCGCCCCGTCAGCCAGGCTTGGCAGGCGCGGCTGGCACGGGCTCCCTGGACCGCGAGCAGGCAAGGGGGGACAAAGAGCAGATGGCTTCTCCTATCTCCGCAACAATTTAATCGCGGCGGTCGTGACGGCACCGACGCGCTCCACGCCACCTCCAGCGCCTCGCCGCAAGGTGAGCGAGCCGCTCTTCTCCAAGGGCAGCCCTTGTGAGCAGCCAGGGAGCGTTTGAAGGGTCTGCATGCAGGACACGAGCTACACTTACTCCACTTGAACTTCAAATGAGGAACAGAGCGGGACAGATCCCACCAGTTCAGGCAAAAAGGAAAAGCGCTTGTGTTGCAGGAGAGCTGTGACCCTGGAAGTCAAGGATGTGGGACGAGCGCCCAGTGCCACCGCCGAGCTCCCCTGCAAACGTAGGCGAGCCGGCCTGACAGCTTGGCAAACGCCTCAAATCAGGCCGCCCAAAATAGAAGCAAGCAAAATTAGTTGCTGCTTTGGAAATGTATTTCTTCGTTTTCTTTTTATGAACTGTAAAACCAGATAAAAATGTCTGCACACTGTCCAGGGCAACGTGACAGCTCTGTTAACAGGAGCACCTCAGATACTCAGATGTTACCAGATGGAGATTTCATTTAAGCACGGGAGCATTCTCCTCTATATAGTTAATGCCCATCTACATTTGTGTAACCTAAAGCCAGGCTCCTCTGCACCAAAGGGGACATGGGGATGCCATAACTGACACACGGGCCAATCCAAAAGGAAGGCAAAGCCAGCAACTGTTCTCCTAGTAAAGAGCAAAGACTATTAAATGTGTCATCTTTTCCCAGTCTTGATTGAAAGTAGGAAACAAACAAAAAAAGTTTAAATTGGTTGTGTTTAGCTTACTTGGTTAGAGCACGGTGCTAATAACACCGAGGTTGGGGTTTCAATCCCTGTATGGGCCATTTACTCACGAGATGGACTCAATGATGCTTGTGGGTCCCTTCCTACCCAAAATATTGTGTGAATCTGTGGTTTTGGCACCTTAGCAAGACAAAACTAAAAAGCCCAGTGCACCATAGCTGATTCTATATTTCCTGAAGGGTACAGCTAACATCAGTTCTCTAGGCTAGTCTCCAAACTTGGGCTCTTTGACATATCTAGGGGACTTACACACATGGATGCAGCAGCATCAGCTAAAGAAAACAGCTGTAATTATTTCCAAATCTGTATAAATCACAACAGGGGAGCAGTTGGAAGCAAAGATAGGGAGCCAAAGTTTGACAAATGGAAAAGACAAAACCACTGGAAAAAACCTTTGGGATGTGTAAGCAAGCTAATGAAGAGTAGAATTAAATAAAGTATAATAAATAGATTATATGAAAAAAAATTTATAAAGCAATCTAAAATAACAGCTTTCTCTTTTGATGTCACTATCTGTTTTGATTTCATGTTTATGGCACTACCAAGCCCCAAACAAATGAGATGAAAAGTGGGGAGGGTTATGCAGATAACATTGTTAGGAAAGGAAGAAATAAAGGAAGGTACTGTTTATCTTTCCTTTTACTCTCAGTGTTTTGATGCCCTGCCCCATAAACAGGAGGGTGAGGGAACTCTAAAGCTGTTTGTGACTTAGTTTTGTTCCCTTGATCCAAAAACTCCACAAAGTGTTCCTCTTCCTTTCTGTATTATGCTTTACCACCTACATCCAAAGCACAAAGGGCAGTGGTTTCCAACATGTGTGTGCACAGGCACAAACCTTTGTGTGGCAGAGCTGTGCTGGGAGCAGATAATTACAGCAAATAAAAGGCAGCTCTGGATATAACAATGTGGAAGCAAATTCAATTGCTAAGGACAACTGGCTGAAAACAGCCCTCAGAAACAAAGAACCAGCCACATTAGAGCAATCTTTCATACTTGTATAAAATAAGTAATTGAGTCATGGACAGGGTAAAGCCTGGGAGCACAAAGAAAGATCACAAGTCGAAGCTGGAAACTGTCCCAACGGTCCCATATTTCAGCTCCCTCTCTGTTTGCTATTCTTCCCACTCCGGGTTTAAGCACAGCATCAAAGCTCGTTATTAGTCTGTAATCAAGGCCATTAGAGCTCTCGAATTCAACCTGAAGACGCACTGGGCAAAAGCTGGCAAGGCAGCAGTAACGATCCCCTCTGAGTAATCAGAGTATTGCTCCACACCACGCTGATAGAAAACAGTCCCTTTGTGCCCAGGGGCCTGTGAGAGGGCTCACTTGAGAGAAAATGTTATCTTACACACTATAAATACGTGAAAATAAGATCAGAGGCAACTGTTGTGACAGCAATTAGTTTGCCGTGTCAATACACCCCCTCACACTCTGCCCAGATTTTTAGCTCCCTGGTGACTCAGAAGCAAGAGTGACATTGTCAAACCTCCCACTTCTCCGCGTTTCCCATCCACTTCTACTATCCAAGGACTGCCCTCACCCTCACCTGACTTCACTTTGGCTATCAGAGATAGAGTCAAGCACCCTGCCAGTATTTGGGAACCATGCAGAACAAGGTAACTACTTCTTTGTCCTGGTTTAGCTCTACAACATTGCAGCAAATGTTAATCAGGAGCAATGTTAACACAAAAGTAGACATTTGAAGCACTTCCACTGAAAATTAAATACAGTCACTCATCAATTTTAACTCCTGCCATATTATTACATATTACTAAAAATCCTCAGCGTTCTGTCAGATAATTGTCTGCATTCATTACTTCCAGTAAGAAAGAAGCTACTGAGTGGGAGAGAAATAACCATTTTTTTTTTCACATTACTCTGGGTTGCATATTTAATAGAGTTATTTCCCAGATAACCCAGTGGTTATTTTTATTTATACTGTGTGTAGCTGTCTCAGCTATAAATGCAGATCCAAAACTGGCGGCAGCTATCATGGAACTGCTACAACATGCAAGAGATGCATAAGGACACACTGGAGAACGTGACTACTGCCCATAAAGCTATTGATGGGCAAAGTACAGAGTAGAGTCTACTTATTTCCTAAAGACAAACAGAAAACACTGGCACGTCAGCTCACCTCACAGTCAAAATTTGCCTGGATACTCTCAAAAGCTAAGGGTAATGTATTTCCCCTGGGACAAAGTATTTTACAATATAGGTAATGGGAGACAATATCCTTGGGTAGTAACTTCCAGATTTGAATGAGGATGTACAGAAAACCTAAATCAAGACCTTTGTGCTTCCATTAGCTTTTTAAGCTCACTCTCTGAAAGCACTTCCCAAGAACGACTCAATATCTGCAAAGTGATTGTTCTTCTCTGAGATATTCTTCAGGAGACACAGCAGGTACTGAGTGATGGTGTGACAGAAATCTTACATCCTTTGTACGTGCCATGAAAGGGTCGACTTCTGCTGAGATTCCTAAATTACAGGAACTAGAGAGGTCTGGCTGCTGCCACCCTTTTGGCAGCACCAATTAGCCAAAAGTCATGGTGGAAGGGAAGGATGCAGCAATGCCACGAGCAGATTGCACTGCCTGTGTCCCTGCCACCTGTGCAGAGCAGGGGGGGAAGCCTGCACCCTTCCAGAGCACAGCCCTGGCACCATGCAGTACACTCCCACACACACTCCCACTCCCAGATGGCCTCCAAACCACCCTTCCAACACAAATTATTTTAGGATTTTAGTAATTAAGCCACTGAGCCCAGATTTTTGTCTCACAGTCAGGAGTGAAACTGCCTTTTTTTAAAAGGCAAGGAAAAAAAACCCTGAACAGACAAACGTCCCTGCCAAACCAAAAATAATCATAATAAAATATTCCTCTTCCTACAGCAAGTCACCTAAAGCATTCAAAATACCGCCCCTGAGTTTGTTCTGCTGACAGCTCTGTGTTTACACCTGCTGCTTTTCCTTGTCCTGAGCCTGGCAGGAAACAAAAGCAGGAATGGAAATCATCTCTGTGCAGGCAAGTCACTGAAATCAAGGGGAGCAAGAGAAGGAACAGTGCAACAAAAGGCACAGGCGATGTCGCCCCAGTGTTACAGGCAAACTAAGAGCTAACATTTCCAGCTCGCTGGAGAAGCAGCTCTCACGTTGGGATTTGTATTTTGTTGTTGCTTACAATGTAGAAGATGGCACTGGGACTCCAGTAATCCAGTGGAGGGTGAAAGGCAGCTACAGAGCTTCAGCCCAGTTTAGTGCTAAGTTCCTTTAAGTTTGAGAACCCATCACTCAGGAACTTATCACTCAGGACACTTCCTTTTCAAGACATTAGAGCACATCACCACATTTGCCCTGCAAATCTGTGCATTTCAAGTTTTTGCTTTAAACTTACTGAAGTGAGGCCAGAAACACAGCGAGTTGCAGGAGAGAATTCTCTCAATTTCTGTCCCTCCCAGAAAGAGGAGATTGGGCTAAAAGATTAATCAGATAAATTGAACTGTGTTAGAGATAGGGACCAGACCTTTGTAAGCCCTCAGGTAACCACTTGCATTTAAATGCCTGTAGCAGTGAGCTCCTGGCAACATAAACATTAAACAGCATTTCTGAAGCCTAGCACAGAAAGACAAGGGCTTTTATGCTTGCCTGCTTGCTTTTAATAGCGGATATACAATCCTCATATTCTCTAATTTACAATTTTCTCATCCAAGTCTTTTACACGAAAATTCAATAACAATCTCTGCATTGTCCATCCCATCTCATGATGCTGACTCAGAGGCAGGGCTGACAAAGTCACCAGGGCCAGCTGTGTGCCCCATCCCCAACACACATGTGATTCCAGCTTCCCCTGAGCCAGGCCTTGAGCTGCTGCACTTCACAGAGAGCCACATATAGGCAAAGGAAACATCTGTGCTGCACTAAACCAAAACAGGCCTCTCTGAGCTGCAGAGGTCCAGCCTCTCCCGGTTCACCTTGGCCATCCCACCCCAAATCCGGCCCTGAGTCGTGACCCTGTGCTGCTCCCAGCGTAAGTCACCCCATGACTCACAACCCTCTGCTAGCTGACACATCCCCACGTGTGCCAAAACTCGACCTGCTGTTTGACAAGGCTGTCAGGTCCCCGTGGCGGGTCACCACCAGAGCTGACTCACTCCTTTTCCAGCACACTGGCTGCTGTCCTTGTCCCACGCCTGAAGCTGTCCTGGCTCTGGTGTCTCACCGCATTGGCCTGTGTGGAGCTGGTACGGAAGTTCCTGGAACCCATTAAGGCTGCACTACCGAGGGAAGGCAATGGGAGAAAGGGTGTGAGCACAGATTTATGGGCAGAGGCATTACCTGCAAAATAAGGAATCCACCAGACTCCAAACAAAAGTCACCAGAAAGCCAGACTTTACCATGAGCACAGATACTCCTCCAAGACCGTTAAAAGCAAATCCTTTCTAATGGCTCTGTTAACTTTAATAATTAAACCCCTAGGCCAGGCTTTTGGGAAGGAGGCAAGTCCTAATTCTCATGCTATCTCAGCAGTCCCGTGGTTCTAAGAGACAAGGAGCAAAAATAAATGTGAGTGACAGATTCACATCTGAGGCTGACATCTAGCTATAACATCAGGTAAGTGCAAGATCAACACGACTGAGAGGTATCAAAGAAGATGAGATATCATGCAGGACCAACTCTTCTCTCCCACAAAGGCAAAAGATATTTTTAAAAAGAACCAAAGGACAAAAAAATCTAGGCTATAACCTTTTTTAAAAAAAGACTATGCTTTTAAACTGGGCATTATGCTAAGGACTAGCCTCATGACACTGAAAGGACTAAAAATGGCACAACTGATAATACACAGATCTCTCTTTCCTATATTCAACTCAGCCCCACAGCCCTGTACCAGACCACACAGGTTTGTCTTCCCCAGGCCCTTTGCTCTTGCTCCTTAATCTCCAGATAAATCTCTGATCCTCATGCCATGCTGTCAGGAACGAATGGCACGAGGCTGGGCAAACGTTTCTTTTCCTTTCTGGCCTGCAAGAACACAAATCACACCTTTACAGCTCCCACCACTGCTTGCCTATTTATTTCTCAATGCACTTTACCCAGGCTTGCCAGAAGTTTCACTTCGTGGCAGACATGAATAGTGAAGCGAATCAAATATCAGGCTGAGAATATTGCAAAGAAATGTTTCAATACCAGTAATTTTTGTGAATAGTGAAGTAAATCAAACATTAGGTTGTGAATACAGCAAGGAAATGTTTCAATAGCAGTAATTTTTGCATCTAAGCTGAAAAAAAACCAGGATGGAAAGCATTTATCGCCTGAGATTTGTAAAAAGTGTGGTTCCTCTCTACCACCCTCAGTGCAAACCATGTATTTTGGGAACAGTCAGCTCTTTCCGTTGCTCTCAGCTGGTATCTTCCATGCCATAACTCAGCCTCTGCTGAGAAGTTCGCTGACCTGGCATCCTGTTTAAAGCAGTCACCCTGTCTGTCAGTCCATTTCTGTCACCAACATGGCACGGCAGAACTACCACCATCGCTTTCTTCAAGCCTTCTCCTTCCTCCCTGCCAGCCCTGAGAGCCAAGCTCGGAGCACAACCCCTTCCAGGGGAACAACAACGTGCTGGTTCCTGCAACTCAGCAAAGGATGATTTCCGAACGTTGGAAAAAAGTGACCATGCCATTACAAATGGCCATTTTGGGGCATAAGCTGGAGCCGGGCACATCTTATCTTAATACGAGCAACATACACATTCTGGAGAATATCCATAAGAGAGATGGGAGCCTGGCCAAACACAGGGAGGGCCTTTGCTAAGATGACAGGATGAGGCGCTTAAGCGTATGTATTTGAAGATGAGAAGGCTACAGGGGGGATCTTCTTGTGCTGTGTAAGTACCTTAAGGGGGATCACAAGGATCTGGTGGACGGATAAATTTGAACTAAGCAGCAACAGAACAACATGTGGACAATCCCAGGCTTTAAAATAGAAGTAATTTATATTAAACAAAACCGTGGTGATTTAGCCAAAGTGGGCTGCTATCTAGCCGTGTGGAATTTTTTTTGTCCAGGAGACTTCTGCAGCATATAAACAATGCAGGAGTCAAGAAAATAAAACCAGATTGCTTGGATAGCACTGGTATCTATGGATATGTATGGGATTAGATGCTCAAACACGATAGTTTTGCTCGTGCATGCAGGGCCTATGTTTAGCATCAGTAAGCATCCTTTCCTTGGGTTACTCTACATGGAGTTGGAGAGAGAGCAGCTTCACAGAGGTGGTAGAAAAAAATGGATCTAGCTTTAATAAACAGATGATGTGGAATATTTTTCTAGCACCCAAGCATACAGAATAATTTCTAGCAGACAAACAGAAACATCAAAGACACACTTATTGCATTATCCTTAAATCACAGAATGGGAGAGCGAGAAGTTAAAGTGTCTCTCACCTGCCTGTCAAAGTCTAACCCCAGGGGTGTAGAGACCCCATTATGCAGAGCCTGCTCACTCACAGAGGGTCACTGTCCCCTCTCCCAACACTGAGCATCACAGCATCATCAAAATACCCCAATCTTAAACTCCACCTTGCAAATTTTCTTAACACATTTTTACTGAGCATTCACAGCCTGTGTTGTGACATAAAAGCACGAAAAATTCTTCAAGCCCCTTGTAAGGGGTAATGGTTTTAAACTAAAAGAGGGTTGATTTAGATAAGATGTGAAGAAGATGCTTTTTGTGGGGAAACACTGGAACAGGTTTCCCAGAGAGGTGGTGGATACTCCAGCCCTGGAAACATTCAAGGCCAGGCTGGACATGGCTCTGAGCAATCTGGCCCAGTTGAAGATGTCCCTGCTCATTGCAGGGGTTGGACTAGATGAGCCCTGAAGTTCCCTTCCAACCCAGACCATTCTATGATTCTGTTATTTTTCCCTTTCAAAAACCCAAGCATGCTGAAAATATTACGTGCCACGTGCAGAGTGACTTCCCGGAATCCTTTCTAAAGAGAAAATCTTGCCAGTGGCCAAAAGCTGCTGTTTTATTTTTATTGGACTGGGAGTTTCACATCACCTCCCTGCACCCGTTGAGATGAAATTTGAATCTGCTGCTGCCGTTTCACCTCGGGTGCCTTGACTTTCTTGTACTAAACAGGAAGCCCTTGTCAATACAAAACTATTTGCACTGGCCTCACTAGCCTGTGCTGTGTCTAGATAATTCAGCCTAATGAGGGATTATTTCCTGTGTTCGTGGCTGACAACACCCAAAGACATTCTGGGATTGTGCAGTGATAAAAACTGAACTATATTAAGCTGATGGCATGGAGCTGTTAATTTTAAATAGAGAATGGGAGAGAGAATGGATACTGCTCCACACCATCCAAAACTCACTGAGATTTGGGCTTGAGCCAGGAAATTAAAACAAAAGCAGGCTTTCTGGTTTAGGACTGACATCTTCACGGAATCCACTGGGCTCCATAACCTTACCTGTACGTTAAAATGCAGAGGGGTAGCTGAAACAATGTGTGTGTGATTACAGGCCAATGAGAATGTGACTTCTGTCCTCAGTGGATGCAGCTGGACTAAAACTAATTCTATTCCTAATAAGCAACAGCAAAGGTCAGTCCAAACAAAAGATAAGGATCACATCTCTGGCAAAACTAACAGTAGCTTCTTGGCAGTTTCACCCCCAGGGAGCTGCTGGAAGAAGCAGGTTTGTCCCAGCAGTGACACAGGCTCCCTCACAGGCACCTGGTGGGTGTGAGGTTAAGGTACAGCCTTTCCCTGCTCCACCAAAGGCAGCTGAGCCCATAACAAATATGAATATCACATATTATACATATTACACACATTAGTATCACAATTTGATTTCTTTCCCGATTTCGGAATACGGGCCAGTTACCCAGGGTCTCATGTGGACATCATGGATGACTGACTTGCTCACCAGCAGCTAAATCAAGGCTTAAGCCAACATGCTGCAGAATGCAGCATATTTATAACCTTTGGGACGTAACAGTGAACTATCCCTCTGTGGAGCAGAAATACCCACTGTGTTTGAAGAGGAAAGATGGCCCTGTATAAACAAGTCTATGTACATTCCAGATGAAGGAAATGAAGAGTGGCAATGCAGCACCTCCCATAATTCTAGCCAGCTGTCAGTCCAGCTAGGAATAGAACAGATCAAAAGCAAACCATTTTTTTCCTTGTGCATTCATGCACAGAAGACATTTTCTTATCATAATTCGTTCCATTTTACAGTATCATCATTAAGACATGCAGATTATTAAAGCCAAACCAAATACTTTAGTTATTCTCCATCCACATATCCTCTTTACTGGTGTTTATAGGGAAGAGTTTGAAGGCTGCCTATCATTTCTAGCTGTACTGCTGTTCACTTCTACAAAGAAACAGACAGAGAGCTGCGTGAGACATGGATCAAAAAAACCCAAACCCTAAACTTTGTAATACAGCTGTTGGGCCACCTCCTTGCACCAAGGACAGTGTTTCAGACTTGTAGGAGCTCCTTCAGGTCTACTTAGAAGGGAATGGGAGCCTGATGGCCCAGCCTACAGGCAAGGTGCTGGGCAGCCCTATTAAAAATACACTGTTTACTCAAGGAGAACATGGCAGGTTAATGAAAGAGGAGAACTTGAACAGCCTGGGATCACACGATTTCATCTCACCTCCCATCAGCTGTTACTACGCAAAATTGGCACTAAAACTAAAAAAGCAC
This sequence comes from Amblyornis subalaris, assembly GCA_018881555.1. Lineage (NCBI taxonomy): Eukaryota > Metazoa > Chordata > Aves > Passeriformes > Ptilonorhynchidae > Amblyornis > Amblyornis subalaris. Next base: position 1,053,210 of record JACAXG010000192.1, read on the forward strand.
CACATTAGCTTAATTACTTCCCATATTTTTGATTGATGTGACTATTTATTTCAACCGCACAAATCATTTTCTCTTCTTTTTTTCTGCAGTTTCTACACATGATTCCCTACTTGCTGTTTCCAAGGCAATCCCACACTAGGATTTCAATGGTTTGAAGGAACTTGCAGGGTTCAGTCATACAAGGCAGACTGAGCTGGTCTATATTCCCACTGCTGATGGAATTACAAGTATAAAAGCAGAAAAGTATCAAATAAAAAAAAATCACGAGTTTTGTTGTACCTTCAAAGCACAAGAAGAGACACCCAGGATGCTTAAAGGCTGTATTAGTTGAGAAGTTAGCTTGAGAAAAGATCACCTTGCATGTAACACAAATCCACCTAGGACACAGGCTGGACACAGAGGGAATGATTATGATATGTTGAAAGCCAGGACCAGCTAGAACTCCCTTTGCCATCAAAGGGGAGAAACAGCACTGCTGCAGCACACTGAGATCATCCAACGGTGTGTACCTAAAATAGTTCAGGTGAATCACATCCTAAAAATGCTTATTTCTGTTCTTTAACTATAAAAGGAGCCTCAGGCAGTCAGTTCAGCTGCATATGCCTACGCTGCAAAGGTTTAAAGGAAGATGAATTCTTTTCTCATTAAAAGCGATTCTATCCAGAATCACAGAAAGTTCCTTAAGTTATGCAGTAGTGAGATACCTGAGGAAATTACTACCCTGAAAATGGAAATGGGATCTGCTTTCTTGATAACAAAAGTAGCTATCCAACCTCTCTGTCCATGATTAAAAACATTAAGTTATCACCGTATTGCTGTACCAAAAGGGCAATTACCAATATGTAAGAAAGCAGATGACTTGATTCTACTAAAGGAGAATTTCCACAGTGAAGTTACAATTTCCACTCTCACAAAATAAATAACAGACAGAAGTTTTAAAGGAGAAAACAAAACAATATTCTATACAGCCATCGACTGTTTCTTCAAGATAAACTCAGTCTTTAATGCACAACTCTGCACTTCACAATAAATACAGACTGATAAAAGGGTAAGGAGTGAAGAGCACCCAACTTTAAGCCCTTGGCTCTACACTGAGGTCAATGAACATGAAGAGAACACTTGCTGCTGCTTATGCTGCATGTTTCAATCCAATCTCCAGATTCCAAGCCTGGTAGCTCTCGCAAGCATTAAATTTCCCAAGTACTAGCATAATTAAAAAATGCTACTAGGAATTAAAAATACACTGACTTGACCGCACACGCTTGGTTAATTCCCAGCAACTCTGCTTCTCTCTAGTACTTTTTGGATGCCGGAGCCCGTTCCTGTAATTCAAAAGTAAACAATTATTCAGGAAGGCTGTTTAGGCAGAAATCAGACTGGAAACATCCGAGGAGAACGCGCTGGTCCGTCAGTTACCCTCTGACTCATCAGGGGAGTCACTGGGCCAAGAGGCAGCACATGCTTTCATTTTCACAGAACTTCACTGGACTCGTCATGCTGCACGAGGGAAAAGCATCCGGCCTCTGCACATCAAAAGCAGGAACCTTGGAATGATGAACAGCCACCAGCAGCCTGCTGACAAGGCAGTCAGCCTACGGATACCGAGTCAGGCTTACCAACTCAGCTCGGCTCAGCCCAGGGATCTGCTCAAATCTCTGCCATGAGCAAGGACTTCTGCCTTCTAAGGGCCTGGCTCACCTCAAGCAGCTTGTTTGATGCTTTTCCTAACTCATGGGAGGAAGGAAAGGGTGGAAGAGGCTTTCATCCCCTCAAAACAATAGACTACGAATCAAGCAGAATGTCTTTTATTTTACCAGAGTTAAAAATGATGTCCCACACAGACGAACAGAAAGTCCAGCGTTCTCGTTTCGGAGTCAGACAGAGCAGAGGCGGGACAGTGGGGATTTGGGGAGCCTCTGCCAAGTTCAGTCCCATCACGCAAAGTCCTTACTCCCAGGAATTCCAAGGCAGCTGGCAAGAGAGCACGCCGACACCAGGCAAGGAAACAGAGGTGAGATTTCCCTGACATCGCTTGCACAGGCTAAAAGCAATCAGCTCCTATTTCTATTTTGAGCTCTTCCAATCCCAGCTTGTCGTGGGCTGCTCGCAGAAATCACTGCCAACAGCCCAAAACTGTGTGAGCCTGTCGTGACAGATCACAACTTGGGAAAAGCCGTGGCAATGGCTGCTCTGCGAAGGGCCACAACCCAAGATTGAGGGTCAGCAGCCAGCACCAGCCACGCTGCAGTTTTAAGCACCAATGAACTCCCATCTTGAGCAGAAATTGCCCATTCACTTAAAGCTGCTTTCTGTTTCCCTGGGGACAGGGAAAAAACCAGACCCTGCCAGCTTTATCTCCACTCATGAATCACATCCCAGTCTTTCTAGTCTCCTTGACTACAGCTAAATAAAACAGGGGCAGGAATCGTTTGCTGGCCGCTAAGTGCCTGAAATAACGCGACGACTGCAGTGCAGCTGGGACGTTTTATGGCAGGAAACGTTGGGATGTGTGTTTCATGCCCTGGGTTGTGGCATAAATGGCACCAAGGAGTGCCTGAAGCTTCAAAACATGTTGAGGTAGTGCCAGAGGACAGAGCAGGATGAAGGGAGCCAAGGAAAGGTGGTCCTTGGTGGATGTTGCCGCAGCACATCAGAAGGATGAACTGCCCCAGGACCTGATTAACAGGGGTGATGGACAATTGGCAGCACCATGGCTAAATTCACTTATTTATCAGTATAAACATAGCCTGTATGAGCACAAATCCATGACTCTTGTGGGTCCCTTCCAACTCAGAATATTCTGTGACCAAAACAATAAACCATCTCCTCCGAGTTGGACTCGATGACCTTTGCAGGTCCCTTCCAACTCAGGATACTCAATGTTTTTAAATCTCAAGGTGAGACTGATGGACATGGGGACTCAAACTCCCACCAGTGATGACCAGCAATGAAAGCCTGGCTTCTGAATTAACATTTCACCCCCCAAATCCCAAAGTTATTTTTGCTTATTGGGTTAAGTAGCTCCCATTGCAGACACTGCCTCGAGCAATGCTTCAGTTTAATTTCACTTACAGGGCCTCATCAGCCACTTAAACACACATCAAGAACAGCCTTAAAAGTCTGAGGTGACAACTACCCCTTCCCTCCAGAAACAATCATCTGAATCACTTTTCATATCACTAAAGGGACAAAATACTGACTGTATTTCCTCCTGTTCTGAAGCTGAGTAGTTTATTCCTATTTCAAATAAATCCAGAAGGGCAAACCATGTTTTTGCTTAACTTCTAGGTTTCAATGAACATGAGCTGGAAAAAAAGAAAAAACCTACTGATACGTTCTCCTAACCATCCACATCAGTAAGTCTTTGTACACAAACTAAATGGAGTACCTAAAGCCTCAGAGCAGGAAAACAGGATTATAATGGGATTTTGGAGGAAAACTAATTCCCAGGAGCAAGTTGCACACAACTCTCCTACTCTGCCCTTGCGTAATTAAATCTGTATCCACGGAAAACTAGTACTGCATGAATGAAGCAACCTCTTGAGAAACAACTGCACGAAGACTAATAAAACAGGACATGTCAAAATTATTGCCAGGAAATCTCTAAATCTTTGCCATATATTTTACAACATGTTTGCCCACGGTTGACCTCAGCACAATATTTATAAAAATACAACTGCCAGAGAGCTACAGCACTTCCTTTCAGCAATCCCAAGGTGGTATGCAAGCGGGGGTTTTTTCAGCTCAGTGTTGAATCTTGGGGCTTTGGAGAGTGGAGTTGACCTGCAACCAGTAGAGATATATTAAAAAAAGCCTCCAGCAATAACAATGTCCTCCCCAGGAACATTTGCAAGGTTTCAAACTCAGACCTAAGACTGTCAAGGCTGTACTTTCATCGGTCTACAGCAAAAAGATTGACACAATAATTCTGAATATTAACTGATTCCTCTACTTTTCTTAATACAGTTTATATCCACACACTCTAGAAGCAACAGACCCCCATGGTAACACACTGAATTATTTGCTCTCAGCCAAGAATCCAACCATAAAGGACAACAATCCTGCTTAAACGTCCCAGGGAACTATTTGTCACTGGAGCTCATTGCGAATGCACAGATACATGGGAGTTAATTTCATCCTGAAAACTACCCCGGAATGCGTGGAGGCTGACAGCCACTTTTGGCACCTGAGATGCTCAGAGGGAATGCCCTGCCTGTACAAACCAAGTGTTGCTCCTGGATCACGGTGCTTTTTCTCCAAGAGAAAGCATTATGCATTCAGCAGAAGGAGCTCACTGTTATAGCTGCTGCGAACTAAATTAACAAAGGTCTCTCCTGTAAACACAGGCACCATCAAATAAAATACTCCCAAACTGTTGCAGTACAAGTATTATCTTCAATTAAAGAAATGAGAGAGTCTTTTGTTGCAATACCAAAAGATAAAATGTTCTGGGATGTCATCCAGAGGGTTTGGAGGGATCATGTATTCAGGTTACATGGGTCTAAGTAAGGTTACTTTGTTTAAAAAAAAAAATTAACATGATCCAAAAGAAATACAAACTTTATTAGGTTATAGCTCCCATGTTCCTGCAAGAAATGCTGAAAAATAGATACTGCCCCAGCCACCCATAATTCTTATACTTCTTACAGTATAGCACTGACTCGTACAGATTTAGAGATTTTTATAGAGGAGGAGTGAGCATAATTTTGCCAACTGTAAAAGACCATCTACAAAGCCCAGCTCAATCCTCTGCACTGCACTAAGAGCTCTGTAATCGAGCATCTTGCATTGGCTGTTCAACTGCTTAAGCACTGTGACAGTGGGAGTGCCTTCCACAACATTCTCTACAATAAGTCTATTCCTGTTGGTTCCTTCCTGACCAGGTAGGTGATTTTTAATTTCTCAGTAGGCCATCCCACATCAACACTTTACCTGGAAAGTATCTTTTTAACAGTCTTGCTCCAAAGACCAAGCTCTTTGTTAACTGCTATTTTTTCAAAATCCACTTCATGTTACAAACTCATTTTCCACATTGTACTGCAGGTTTCTGGTGTTTGTTTGGAGATCATAAATGCAACAGCTATAGCTATAATAACAGCTTTATGATAGCTATATAGACCTGGTTAAGAAAACACAGTCTGAGGGACTGCATTCTAACTAAAGCACAGTAACAAAGTGCACAGTGCTGAACTTTTTCAGAAATAATTATTTGGGTTATCAGACTTGTCTTTTTTTTCCTTTTCCTTGTGGATTTGATTGTCAGTGTTCTCTCTGAACATGAGAAAATCATCACCCATCCTGTGAGAAAAATTCCAGGCAAACGGACACTAAACCCCTTCTCTCTTGGGGGTTCTCAATGCCACCCCTTCCTCTCCTCCTCCGCAGTTCACCCATGCAGGCTGAGGTGTCCTCCTGCCCCTCTGTTTCAGCCAGAGCATGCAGCAGCTGAATTCAGCATCTCCACAAAGTCCTTAAGGTTGCCTGAACGGCAGTGATTGTATTACACTGAGCCTGTTCCGACCAGCACCAAGCGTGAAATTTTGCCACCCGATTAACACGTCCCTTTGCCCCAGGAACGAGCGGCAGAGCGGCTGGAAACGTTTCCTAGAGAGCGGAGACGTTGCCTCAGCTGCAGGCTTCCCCCTCTCCATCCCCAGGGTCAGAGGCTGGAAGTGTTATCCCACGGAGCAACAGGGACTCCTAAACACATGGTGAGCCGGGTCATCCGAGGGCAAGTCTGCTTCAATTACTTTTTATTTTAAAACCCCAAAGCCCTTTGCTGTGCAGTGCTGTACTTTCTGACTTTGTCACAGGAGAGCCACTACAGTTTCTAGGTCAGTAGGACTCCAGCAGTGCCCCTAGGCTGTATTTTCACAAGGCTCAATGCAGTTAACGTGTCGGACACACCACAGTAAATAGCTCCCATTGTCTGTTGCTTTAGGGGACCATCGGTTTCACATAAAAATATCACTACTTTTATTAACAGATATTGATAGAGGTCTGGAAATGGTCATTCACAATCTGACATGCATCTCCCTTGCTCTGACAACGAGAAACTAGGAAATTAGTGACCCATGCTGTGGCATCTGCTTGACACTGTCCTCATGCACACGAGCCAGACTGACAGACCACTACGGCAACAGAGCTGGTGTATAACAAGGTGGAAGCTCCAGTTCCTCAGCACTGCCTTCAAAAGACACTGTATTTAGCCTTAGGGATGAGTTTACAGCAGGAGATATGAAAAATACTGCATTTATGATACTGCCATATTTTTTTCCCTTCTCTTCCTTTTAAATTAGATTAAACTAACGGGCAAAAGCCCTCATTATAGGTGTCATGCCTGATGCAATTCCCACAATAGCACTGGACTCTTCCTCCCTAAAGAGAAGAAAAACACATATTGTGCAGGATTCCTTTGTTCACTGTGAGTATGTTTTTTAAATTGGGCTTCCCCTTTAGCTACTTCGGGAATGTATCACAATCAATGCACAGGACCAGACTTCAGTCAGTTCAGATTATCTTTCAAAATCTCCACAAAGCACGAATTCCCAAACCCCAAAGAAGAAAATTAACATTCCATGTCTGTTGCTGAGACACCTGGAAATATTAGGAGATTGTTTCTCAAAAGCCAGGACATTTCTCAAGCATTTCCCCTTAATTTCTTTCTGTCCTTTGTTACTTCTCACCTGCATAAGTCCAAAGATTTGAAAATGCTGAAGAATAGCCTCCTCCTTTAGAATATGGAAATATATTTGGAGATTAGGATCATTATGATCGTTTGAATCACCAGAGACAACCTTGCCAAAGCTAAATATCACAGCTTCAAGGAAAGCTCATCTCTTGATAGGGAGAATCCAGGCAGTAATTTGTGTCAGGATTGATTTTAGTCAGGCTTCTGTTTGAAAACATCAGAATTATTAATTAGCTCATGCACAAAGAGTGAGAAAAAAACTCACTAATACATGAGCACTGTCAGAGATCTTATGGTAGGAGGCTGTTACATCCCACTAGGGAGGAAATCCTCATGTTTTTAACATTTGTTTTACTTTCTGATTAAAAAGACTAGGCAAAGACATTCTTCTGGCATCCTAGTCCTATAGAACTGGTACATGAGATTTCAGAGAAGAAATTCTAGCAGTTGTTTGGCTTCCTTTGTCTCTCCTTAGGCTCTCCATTCCCTCTTGGAAATTCCCGAAGTGATACAGAACCATTTCCAGAATGAAGTTCAACAGCTGTGTAACAAGCCATGTCTTTCTCGAGGATTCCACGACTTGGAACACAAAGTAAAGAGAAACCAAACCTGATGCTGCAGGAAGGCAAAATATCACTATCTCCATGCCAAGCTGTGATATTGGTTCCCTTTAGATCTTAAGGAGAAGAGAGCACAGTGAACCACTTGCTCTACTTACGGCAGCCTCTGAAAGCTTTGGGCTTTCATCCTATTCAGCTCGCTAAAGGCAACACATTCAAAAGCCAGAGTGACATGTTTTTAGGTATGAAGCTGAGTAATTAAACAGCTGAATTCCTTTAGCTCATTTTAAGTCAGTTCTTTCACACAATCTCATTTTTACTTTGAAACCGAGGAGCACTGTGTGCTAACTTACTGAATCACCTCCGGTTCGGACGTCCGAGGCGTTCTGGTTCATAAAGCTGCGGTTTTAAACCATAATACCTGCCCGAGGTGCTCAGCTGCCGATGTGTGATGCACAGGCAGGTGGGAAGACATGCCATCGGTGGAAATCCCCAGCTGCCAGCCTTCCACACATTCCGGAGCAGACGGGATGAATTCCTGATGCAAACCCATCAAATATGTATGTGTTTTGCTAGGAGAGAAACGGAGCAGAGAGGCTGGAGGTGCAAAATGAGCCGTAAGGAGCCACCACCACCGTTGCTGCCCCTGCACTGACAGCAGCCTCTGTGTTGTGGGTTTGCTTTTCAGGAAACATCTCCACCTGTGTTTCAGGGAAATGTCTACAGACTGGTAAAATTCAAGACAATGGAGAAATAATCTCCTGGTTTGTTACAGCAACTACATCAAAGGGTCAGACTGTCTCAGCAGTCTGCACACACACACCCCCCACACGTTCTTCCTCCACTCACATCATGCACATGACGTATATATTTACATATGTGGAGATAGATTTATTATATGCATATTAAAAGGGGGAAATGTGCCTCTTCTGCTGTGTCACTTGACTTGGCTAAGCCTGTTGAAGGCTGCAGTTCCTATTTAATGGTTGAAAGAGATTTAGGTAATGAAGTCTTTGGATGAGGAAGCAATGGTATTTATGAGACTAAAAAATATTTGGGCTTATCCAGCTTTGAAATGACTATAATAGGGCAAAATAGAGGAGTCAAATGGGCAACCGACAGCAACAACAAGCAGAAGCTTTCACAATTCAAGCTCTAATTATGTGGAATGTACTGGCTAGAGAGGATGACCCACAATTTCACTAAATATTCTAGCACATCACCCTTTCTATTCCATGTCAAAAAGGTTATTTCTGCTCCTCAAAACACAGTAACAGCAGTTATTTTCTGATTACTTCTAGAAAGAAATTTCCTGAATCTGATTTGATATTCAGCTTTTCAGCTTTTTTTCCCCTCCAAGATGCTTCTTGTTTACTTTACTTATTCATTAGTAGTTTCCTTACACACTGCCTAGATTATAAAGCAGAGAATGGCAAAGCAAATAAACGGAGATTAAATAAAGCTGCAGCAAAGTTGGGTCTTTAAGAATTAAATCCAACCTCTAAACTGCAGAGGCAACTCTTCAAAAGTCACGCTAAGCAGAGTATGTACATTTGCAGTCCAACTTCCATTTAAAGTGGATGACAAGTTTAGCAAGGATAATACCCTTCAAATACTGGCTGATTGGAGAGGCAAGGACATTTGCTCAATTTGCCCATAGTATTATCCTCCTGGCTTGCTGGGAGTTGATGCCCCGCTGTGAGCTTACAATAAGAGTTTTCCTTCTGAAGTCTCTGATGCTGGAGCATTTTTCTTAAAGATCATGGGAAAGTTTGGGAGGGTTTTATTTTAAACCACTGCAGCAAAAAAGTAGAAGAAGATTAATTGGGTTAGCTGCACGATTCATCTCGCTGCTTTGGGCTAATTCACATCAGTCAGCATATCCTAGAAGACAGTCTTTAAATCTCAGATATGTCCTTGTTAATTATTATAGCATATTTTAAAAGACAAATATTTTTGGGTGCTGATGAAAAGTGATAAGAGCATTTTAACCTATACATGCCTTTTTTTTTTTCCAGATTATTAATCTAGTATTAATCTACCTGCAAAGTTATATCCAAAAATAAAATATCCTGCTGCTTTTCCTTCTGGTTCCTAAGGACTTAACGATCAAGATGCACAGCAAAGTGTTGATCTGATCCAGTACCGTTTCAACTGCAAACTTCCCCCTGCAGCAGCAGGTTCCAAGCAGATGGTGCTTGGATAGAGCCAATTGATACGCAAGTAAACCGGGACACCCCGACAGCTCCGGCCAACAGGCTGCACGACAACTCCCAGAGAGCTTATAAGGCAAAGCTCAGTCTTAGGGAAAGGCTAACGCTTTCCAGGGAACTTGTTAGGGCTGCTAGGACTGACGTGCTCGTGGCAGTAAGAGCCCACTTGCACTGGCGCTTGCAAAACATGAAAGAATTTTTGAATGTGACCCATCAACATTTTTCCTGCAATTCATAATTAGGCAACTCATTGCTTAGCAGTGAGAGAGATCAGGTATTTAATTTTCCTGACTGGTCACAAAACAGGTCAGTAATTAAAGAAAATTCCTAATGCTACACAGGAACACATTATTATATATATTTACCATCATTTTTTCTACGCATAGTATCTACTGTTTTATTGCTCTGCATCTTGTATTAAGAAGATCATTTTCTCCTTTCTACAGATTAAACAACTACATGCTGGTTTTCAGCAGAACATGATTCTTCCCTGTAAAAGGAAGTGGTAAGAGACAACCAGGGGCAGCCTCCAGGTAGGGTGCTGCTCCTGTGACACCTGGAGCACTCCGACCATCGCAGCTACTCCCTGGGAAAGCTGCATTAACCCTCTTCTCTGGGTCAGGCTGCCTCTTCCTCCCACACCTCACCACCACAGCCATCCAGTCTCTCTGCTGCAGCTCCAGGGAGGGCAGGTCACCAGGGGCCACTGCCTTACTGGGATGGGGATGAGGTTTATTGTGCTGAGCTGCTTTTTCTGCCGTGAAAAGGGAAAGAGCATTACTGTACCCAGGAAGGGAGCAGGGGTTGCTCTTTACACATGGGAGCAGAGATGGCCTAGAGCCAAAGCCCAGCTTGGATTCCTCCCCCACAGGTGCTGGGGCAGGACCAGCCTGGCACGGAGCTCCTCCCAACGTCCTCAGCAGAGCATGAAAACCGAAAAATGGGCAACGCATTTATTGCATTAGTCTGAACGATCTGTGCTCTGCAATCCGCTCGCTAAATATTTTATCACTTCTGATTAATTGATGGATTTTTAATTTTTAAATATGCTCACGCATAATTCTACGTTCTTGGCGAGAAACAAAGGACTGACATAGTTTAGTAACCTGCACTCTGTGAACACTGTGCCCTGCCCATCTCTCCTTATAATCAAGACCATCACCTTCCAAACCACAGGAACAGTTTCAATGAGTTTAATTTTTCATTGAAATATTCTAAGATACTTGGCATTTCTGAGGCACAATTTGCCCAAGATTTCTATGTATGTTACAAACATGAAAGGAAGTCTGCAATACCTACTACATACAGTAGCTTGGGGCTCTTTCACTCCACAGCACAGGGAAGGTAAGATACAAAAAAACACTGTGCATCCTTAGCCTGCACAATTAATGAGCTGAGACTAAAGCTCCTCTTAATCCCTGGTCTCGTATCTGATTGAAGTACATTGGGGATAATTCTTTTTTTCTTTCTTAAACTTGTTAGTACATACAGGCAGGTTGTATCTCTTCTGTAAAAAAGAACAAAAACAGCCAAACAAAACCCCACTGAGTAGCAAATGGGATCCAGTTTCCTTCTGTTTACCACCTTACTGTGTTCCAGAAGGACTGAAAGAGAATTAATTTATTCTATGGTTTGGGGGGAATTGGAGTTGGTTGTCGGTCCATAACCATATTTGTGTCGACAGCTTTTGGGAACTCTCTGCAAGGTCTGCTGAAAAAGAACCAATATTGATAAATAACCACATTCACATTCTTGAACATCACCTTTTTGCAGGGGTTTGTTTGCCTGTTTTTACTGAGACACTTTCTTCATAGAAAACAGGCTCTCAAAGGCTAATCCACGTGATCACAGCCTCAACTGTAGGTATAGAGCTGGCTTTGATTAGCCCTTTTATCAGTATTCAGCCAACTTGGAGATCAGGTAGGATTTGTATATGCTGGTAAGAGACATCATCAGCCACAATAGGGACAGACACAAGAAACAAGGGCTGGAAAAGCAAGGTACATGTCCCTGTCGTACAGACGAGGAACGGGGACACTGAGAAACAGCGACTCGGGATGTGCAGGAAAGCCACGGGAAACCCATCTGCCTCAGCCTTAGAACCAACCATTCCTGCTGCTGTTTGCCACAAGGCAAGCGTGACCCAAAGCACCCTCAAGAACTCACGTCTTCTATGTCCTGTATTGTAACTTTCAGGCATTTACACCTAAGTTCTTCCGTTTTTACCGCGTCGCTGCTGAGAGGCTCCCCCCACGTGAGCGCTGGCACCATCCCACATCGCGTGCTGAGCCAGAGCATTCCTGCACAGCCCTCCCTCCTACTGTCATGAATAGCCAGACTGATGTGGAGTGGCCCCCCGGGTGGCAGCCACTCTGATCCACACTACATGAATGGAGAAACATCCTTTGACTGAGAAATGAAAGCTGACAGTCAGTCGGACTCCTCCTGTACTCATCCGCACAAGCTTTCACATCCAATACTACTTCAAATGCAGAAATTTAAGGGCTACAGGGCTCTTCACTTTCATTTGGAAAATAAAGCTGCAGCTCTGTGTCCCTGCTCTTTATTTTGAGGCTGGGTTTGTCAGAGGGGTTTCTGCTGTTGTTCTGTTTTACTCAGGGCCTCAGCAGCGCACTCCTGATTAACTGTTCCAGATCCAACAGCACAGCCTGAGCAGGTGATTTCCTTACTGCAGAACATGCTGCAGTGATGGAGAACAGTGAATTCATCTCCCTGAGTTTATAGCTGAAGCTGAGACAATTCCTCATGTCCCCGAGGGAAGACGAAAATGATTCATTGTGCGAAAGTACTGTTATTCCACTACTACCACCATGCTCTTATTTCACTACTAATTGATGCTTGGAGCAGTGCTAATCAACTCTGAAATGAGCTGGTTCACCTATCCCTTGGCCAGGACAGCTGGAGAAAGGTCACTAAACGGGAAGATGTATGAGGGACACAAGAACTGCAGAACAGGGCAATGCATCCAAGCAAAAAACCCCTTTGCAGTCTCCTCACCTGCTGTAGGAACACTCGGATATTCAGAAGAATGCTCACACCAAAGAAAACTGCACAGAGCTAAGGAGTTTGCATCGAGTGATATAATGATCCCTGGGTAGGCTGGCCTGCTGAGATGCCAGGGATACACATCCAGCTGCTAGGAAACCAGTTCGATTTACCACACACTTAAACCAAAGGAGATAGGAAGCAGAAACATATGCTCCATCAAAACCAGAGTCACAGCAGGAATCAGGAGTAACCATATGGCAACTGCTTTTAAATATAAAGTGAAGGGCATTCTATTAATGCTGATGTAACGCTGTAATCTCTAGTTTATACCCTTATTGATCTTGGATGCTTGCAAAAATAATTGAAGCAACACTGAATATATTTCCAATTTTGTTGCTCATTCACTTCTGTTTCACGGTTCTTTGTAGGCAAGCTACAATTTCTATGCATGTATTATTTTATCAGATGTATGCTTTTCCCATTTGTTCATCAATTATGTGCATTAACTCCTCAATGACTTGCAGCTTGAAATCTGCAAGCCATGTTTGCCCTATTTTTAGCTTTTGACTGGCACAGCCAAGGAAAGAAGTTGCAAAGTAATAGCATTAATAAAGATTTAAGAAATCCACAAATTAAATTATTTAAGTCAATACCAAATGATGCTTTTTTTACTGGACTATGAAACATATGTAAAGTCCTAGCACATTCTAGAAATACATACAGCAGCACAGTTACTCTGTAGGTATAAAATGACTGAGCACAGCCACCTTGACTTTGATCATAGAATTATAGAATGGTTTGGATTGGAAGGCACCTTAATACAGATTCTCTGGCAGCTCATATTTATATCAAAATGCTTTAATCAATATCTAGCAGCTAAAGCAGCCACTGTCATGAAAACACGTAAAAGCGGATTTGTACAACCTACAAGGATGACGCAGTACCTGAAATAATTCCAGGGGGGGAAAAGCCTTTTTAGAAATCCTACATCCTAAAACCAGCTGTGGGCAAAGATGTTTTTTCCTTTGTGGCAGTAAAGTGCTTAGAGGGAGAAATTATTTCTTGATTTTCCGACATAATGCTCCAGTAGGAATGAAGCCGCCAGCTGACCTGAAGGGAAAAGTCAGCACGAGTTCATGCACCATTGTCTGAAGAGCAGACCTACTTGCACAGCAAAACTGCTGCTTCACATCCACAAATGGCAGCCAGACACATGCTAACACAGCAGTTTTATGACACAGGAATACATTAACATTTATCAAACCAAACCACAATTAATTGGGTGCCACCGGAAAAAAAAGTTTTCCTGCCCGCAGTGGAACAAGAAAAGATCTCCCGTGGATTTGTGCCCTACATCCCATACACACACCTCCATCCATCATTAACAGTCCTTGCTCTTTGTCCTCCTCAGTGACATATTCCCAGTGATCACTCCCACTCCCTCATCCCCCGTTTCCCCCAAGTCCCTGAAGACGTAAACCACTTCTCTCCTACCTTAGTACTCCTGTTGAGACCGCTCTCCCTGGCAGTATCTTTATTTCCCCTAAACTATCCAGCATTTCTTCCATACGTTCTTGAACAACTTCTAGTTTCCTCACCACAGCCTAAGGTTGCATTTCCCTCCACAAAAAGATCAGTTTGAACGCCTTTCCCTCCAGCCAGCCAGTGACTTTCATTAGCCTCACCGAGCCTTTTCTAGAGATTGGATGCATCAGCTCTGCCTTCAGGTGGATTTGAAACTGGTAAATGGGTTCAAAAGGTAGAAGGAGGCAGAGGAGAAAAGATGAACTAGCAGACAAAAGGAGAAACAGAATTATCCACAACAAATTTAAGTTCCTTTCCAAAGTAGATTAAATACACAAAAGAAGGTGAAGCAAAGGTGAATCAGTAACACAACACTTCCCAGGAAAACAAAAGCACATCAGGAGAAGGGAAGCTCCCTGAGCACAAGGCTAAGAAGAACTGAAATCTCACAAACAAGATTTTCTGAGATTTCAAATCCACTGCCCTGAACAGTATGGCTCCTACCCTGTTCCACTGGATTCGGCAATGTGTTCCTGCACATCATGCATGCAAGAGACACAGTATTTGCAATTACTAACTTTGCAGGTTTTGTCTACTTTTACTTCAAAATACTCAGCTTGTTCAGCCACTTCTTTTGTCATTCTGGCTTACATGTTCTGAAGCAGTGGACCGTGCCTATCTTACATCTTTGCAGTTCAGCCCATCAGTTGAGGAGGATCTTTACTGGAGGAGATGGCTTGTGACCTCCCACAAACTGGCAATCCCGCACATACATCTCTGTCAAGGTGCAGCTTGACAAAGTCCAGCTCTCGATCCTGTTTCACGTCACAAAATTCAACTGCCGATAAGAGAAGGGCGAGAGGACCATTTCCATTCTTCGCCTACTGGCAAGTAAAATCCAAAGGCTTATCTTGGACTTATCAGCTCCCGTGACTCTGCAGTGGCCGGTGCCTCTGTGCACGATCCAAAGGCACCACTGGAGTCACCTCCGGAAACAATTCAGCCTCTGCTGGCATTGAAAATCGGAACCCACGAAAACAATGGGGACGGGTTTGGGTGTTCACAGCAGAACAGGAAACGGAAACGAAATCCAAAAATCAAGTGGAGCTTCTACTGGACTGCCGGCCACTTTCCCCGTCCGTTGGACTTCAGAGCACAGACCTTCACACTCTGAACTCCAAGGCAGAAAACCACAGCAGGAATTCTCCACTGTTAATGGCAGAAAGCCATTGCTGACGGTTGGTAACTGCCGACTGGGATTAGAGCTGGGTTCCTGCACATCCTTCTTAAAACTAACTACCTATGGTTTAGATTTACATCTAACAGTCTTCAGCAGCAAACCTTTCTATGAGGTTCAAAAACCATGCATTAAAATGCAATAAACTTACTATTTTAAATGAATTTCCAAACTGCATCAACTGACTGTTTACTTCTCCCTGTCTTAGTTTCTCAGCACGGTCTTAAAATAAGAAGAATTTATCCAGGTAAAGAAAAATCCCATCTTATTGATATGGGGTCCCCAGCATGAGAAGGCATGGACCTCTTAGAGTGAGCCCAGAGGAGGCCAGGAAGATGCTCAGAGGGCTGGAGCACCTCTGCTATGGAGACAGGCTGAGAAAGTTGGGGCTGTTCAGCCTGGAGAAGAGAAAGGTCTGGGGAGACCTTAGAGCCCCTTCCACTACTTAGAGGGGCTCCAAGAAAGCTGGAGAGGGACTTTGGACGAGGGCATGCATAGAACAAGGGGGGGGATGGCTTTAAACTGACAGAGGGCTGGTTTAGGTTAGATATTAGGGATAAATTCTTCCCTGTGAGGGTGGTAAGGCACTGGCAGAGGTTGCCCACACCAGCTGCGGCTGCTCCACCCCTGGAAGTGTTCAAGGCCAGGTTGGATGGGTCCTTGGAGTAAGATGGTCTAGTGGAAGGTGTCCCTGGCCATGACAGGGGTGTCAACAGCAAGGGTCCACACTGTACCTGCATTCCATTTGGATGCAGCCTTCACACGCTGTCCCGGGAGGTGGATTTCTCTGCCGCACTGGCAGCTGCTCGGGACAGCCCTGGCAGGAGCCACGCTCTGGCAGCAGATCAAACCCTGTTCCCTCCAAACGCAGTTCTGTCAGCCTTGGGCTCAGCCTCTGCAGAAATACCCCTGCTATCACTTCTTGCTCTCGCTATTGCTCCGGTAGCACAGTTAAATTGATTCTTAGTGTTCTTAGCTCAATACAGCCACAGGTTTATGTGATGGAGCGGGGGAAGGGCAAGATAGGAATTATGGAGAAAGAAAAAAAAAGTCTTTTCATTGTTTGGATTGTTAGCTTACTGTGAAGATAAAATATGCACATTCTGTATTAGGCCTTTGTTGGCCACGCATGGAGCACAAAGAACTAAAAAAGCACTAATTACTAGGAGMTGAGATTAGTCTCTCCTGGCCTGTGGTAAATACAAAGGTGAGTTTTAATAGAGGAGCAAGGAGATTAAGCAACATGAATTCTAACAAGAGCCATAAGAAAAGGGCAAGTAAATTATCCCTTGTGATCCAAAAATATAAAATGAAGAATTCATTATGACCTCCCATGAAAAAGCCGCAGCTTCTTTCTTCATAAAAATTCAGCCTAGGACAAAGAGGCACTTATCACACATATTCTGCAGTTGTAAAGAACCAACACACTGATCTCTGAAATTCCTGAGTCCCATTAACTTGTGATCAGGAAAGACATTTGTTAAGTATTAGCATTGCTGCCTAAGTCAATACCCTCTGGAGCTTATGGTGTGTATTTCCTTTCAGTGCCTCAGTTCCACTGACCCCAGCTGCTGTGTAATCGAACAAAAATGCCACACAAGAGGAAAGCACGTGGCCCACTTCTGAACATTTTCCTTCTGAACACTTACTGTTTCAACTGAAAGAGCTCAATCATACAGACCAAGTACAGCTAGGAACAACCATAAATAAGCAAGGGTCTCAGCAGAAGAAAAAAAAGGCCTGTTATATGTCCATCCAACAGTTCTGGGATAACGAATAGGCATACATAAATATATATATATAAAAAAAGCACTTTAGACTCGATAGAACATCTTGCTTCTAAAAATTACCATGTCTGACAAAGTTCAGCAGTTTTGGAGAATCTGAACTGTGCTAACGTCACCTACAAGCAGATGGAGGCAGAGCTGGAAGCAGGCTCAGCAGGGTGGAAGAGAGGGAGAAGCAACAAGGCAGGTTGCAGAAGGAGAATATTCTAATTTTCCAGCAGCAGAAACGTTTTTTAGCATCTTCACAGATGTTGGCCAATTTATACAGCTCATGAGGAATACAAGTTAGAAAATAATCTGGAGCATTTGGAACAGTATTCAGCTCTTGTGTATGGTGCTCATTTCCCTTTGAGTCTGTTCAGTAAAGCTAATGAAGCACTAACGAAGCTGGTTTCCTTTGCCTTTTGTTTGGTGTTGGAATTGCTGGAGTTTAGTAAAATGTGAGCTCCTTTTACTTATTTTTTGCTTGATTTTATGTGGTAGATGCATTGACAGGTTTAAGAGAGAATGGGCTCCTACTGCAAATTTCTTGTTGGCAAAAGAACTGATCTTAGAGCTCACCAGGGAGATAATGGTTAAAATAGGCCAAAAGATAAAATAAAATAAAACAAAAYAGATTCGGAAGGTGTGAGGAGGACTGGGACAAGGAGGCTGGAAAGGGCAGGGGAGCAGGAGAAAAGACMACCAGAGTGAATTAAATTGTGCAAGTCCCACTTCCCTAGATTAAAATGCATGACTTTGGAAGGGAAGCAAGGTTATAATGAGGAAAGCTAAAGGAGACACATCAAAACCACACATAACTGATGGCTACAACCCATAGTGAGTACAGAAAAACATTTTCTAATTCATGATTATTAATAGGCTAAAATAATTTCTAAAAAAAAAAATTGTCAGTTGGAATGCTGGTTTTTTGGAAATGGGCCTACATTAACAGGGAAGCATATCAAAGCTTTCAGTGGTGAAGACTTCTTCCATGTGGCTACAAGAAATGAAGAGGATTCAATACTTCTGCAATCCTTTCCATGGCTTTGCTAGTGATTTACAGCATAAGGCAGCAGAAGTTAAATCTTCTCACTCCAGAGCTCCCCAAGCAGTTTTCTTGTCTAAGTCAAATCAACCTCCTTTGAAAAAACYGTTGGCTTTGCTTCATTTTCGTTCCCACCAACATGATGTTCCTCTGAGACAGAAAAGCAAAATGCAGCTACTCAAGGCAGAACATTGGGCAGCAAGGGAAGGTGTCAGCCTGAACCTCACCAGAATGTCCGTGCCCTTGCTAACATTTAAAGTGTACACAAAAGGCAAKAAACTCCTACGTAAAAAATACCAAATAACCCAAAATACCAGTCAGCTCAACACAGCCAGCAGGCCAAAGGACGACTGGYGTGGAACAGAAGAAAATCACTTTGGGATAAAGCTCGTAGAAAATAAAATTAACTTAAATCAACACAAACTACTTTTGTTTTCCTCAAATACATACTAACAATGCTTTCCTACATTCTCCCTCCTTATTATGCCATGTCCTTTGCATGCACTCACATTATTGATTTCCTGAAAAAAAACCTCTTTCCTACAGTACATTCCTGCTTTCACTTCTCCTCCCCACCTGAAATCTCTGTAAAAACTCATCACCTGGATGATTTTAAACCTCACAGGCTTGAGACAAAACTGTCTTGGACAGTTGCCCACTGTGCCTACCAGAGAGGAAGATGTCGATCAAGTATTTGCCAGGCTCACCCATTTCTTCAACTGCCTTGCAAGTATTTCCAATTAGAATAAAATTACTGAGCTCTGTGCAAGTGACTTTCTGGGTTCACTGAGATGTTTTTGCCATTCACAAGTAACTGGGTGAGTTGGTTCCACTTCTGCACCTCTTCCCAGCCATAACTTTCCAAGGTACATGTATACTGAAGTGAATTCATTTCCATTCATTAACAAGCATCCTCTGGACAGGATTCTGCCTCCATGAAATTGATTTATTAAAACTCACTRCTAGCAATTTAGTAAAAGAAAGACGTATTTGTGGCGCCAGTAGGAGAAGCAAATAAGAGCAGAATAATTCTGCCTCTTCATCACACCTTTCAAAAAGCCCCCAGAGCATCCATCACACAAAGAACGTGTCCTCCCAGTAACAGCATATTCTTCATACGTATGCACACTTACTCCAGACTATAGTTAATTATTTCCCCCGTAAAATTATCTCTATGCAAATTTAAATAATGTTCATAGCTTAGTGAAACGAAACACATGCACAAAAAATAACTGCAGCCCCAGACATCCGGACCAGATGCTCATATTTTTCATTCGTTACAAGAAAAATGGAAAGGGTGTTGCAGAAAAACAGAGAAAGTGACACCATTTATAGATCTCTGAGCCTGAGTAGAYGCAGGAAGCCCTGAATCACACAACAGGGGGGGGTATCAAACCACTTTCTTATGAGGTATTGMAGGGGATGCCCACATTAGAGTTCACAAAAGCAAACATAAACCCAAGGTCTCCTCGCTCTTGCAAGTTCCACTGCAAATGTAAACCTGGACAAAGCAGAAGGGCAGCACGTTGTGGAAATCTCAAATTACGTTAAAGATTTTTTCTTACAAGTCTCCCTCATACAGGTGCTCATGATTTCGCTGCAGTAAGCACRGCCTACGCTAGAAAGCACTGATGATGGCTGCTTAAATACATGTTCTTCCAGCAACTGCAGTATGGGGATTTAAAGACAGAATTCTTCAAGTGATTTATGATTCATTTCTGCATCTCAATCTAAGCACTGAAAAGCTTCAGCCCTCATTTTTCTCAACAAATGTGCAATTTGATGCGTAAATGAATATTCAGCCGATGAAGCTGAACAAAAGCATCTCAGAGAACACCAGGCTGCAAATGCTGCTCCGTTTTGGGAGCCAGAGAGTGGCGGATAATGACAGCCTTTCTCAGTTTGTCATCACTGGGGAGCAAGGGCAAGGCTGGAGACGACACAACACCCACGCCAGTGCCCAACCCAGTGCCCTACAGACCAAAATGCCACTGCACTGAATACCACTGCGTCAGGCACACGACAGCGCCAGCCCCACGCACAGAAGGACTTACTTCTGATGAAAATGCTCATTTTTACTTAACACCCCAGTGACTTGGCAAAAGTAACAACCATCCTGGTGTTAACCCTACATGGCAGGCAGCACTCGTGCCAGTTCACACGTGCTGATGGCAAAACAACAACTTTAAGCAGGAAATCCTGTACAACTACATGCGAATACAGCTCCATGCCTACTTTCCAATTCCTCCTGGGCTGCACAAAAATGGTTTTTAAACAAAAGTCTGACCAGAGACAGTGAAATTCTGCATGATGCGCAGTTATACACAAYATTAACACCCAAGAAGCACATGGCACACGCACAGTGCGGGGAAGGAAAACACAGAAAGTGATCTTTAATTAAAAGGCTTGAGACAAAACGATTCTAGCTGCTGAAACAAGATTTAATTTTATATCTGTCATGCTGCACTGGATTAAGTAGCTTGGAAGCRTTCATATCACAAGGTTAAAACACAAAAAGCTTGCTCAGGTCAGTTTGATTCTTTGAATGTGTCAGTCACAAAACCAGGAATAATTTCGTCCCATCAGCTCTTCTCCATATTGTGTCCTTGAGGGATCTCCCAGAACACACACCAATGAGCAAAGCAGGTTTGCTTCACTTCATGCTGAAAACCAACAGCCTTCAGAATTCTAAGAGCATCTCATGTACCTTAAGAGACAACATAATTAATGGGGTTTGCTCGCCTTTCAACTTGAAAAACCTTGAAGATGCAGGTCCACGCCATGCATAGGCCACACTCTCAATCACTAGGACTTTTAAAAGCATCTCAGATTAGACACTTAGATAAAAAAACATCCAAAACTATTAGACATGGCAGAAATGTTTATAGATATGCGTGCACTTACAAGGTACTACATTTTTAAACATCTCCTACTGGCCAAAATAGAGAGTTTTAGATGGAGAAAACAGGATTAAATTTTATTAGGCTGGTCCAGTACATGAGGACTGGTACAACAGCCTGTATTAATGTTATGTGGATCTTGTAACAGTTTCAGGATGACTCGGTAATTATTAACAACATTCTTTAATTCTTTATTAACATTCTCCAGAGGGCCTAAAAGCCTATCTTTAGAAACACGAAGGCAGATTTTATTTATTTGAACTCACTACTGCTAGATCTACCTTATTCATTCACCACAAATGAAGGAATCTTTGCTAGGTGATGATGCAGATATTAAAAAAGAAAAAGAAAAAAGGAAATAAATCAAACTCGCTCTAAATCCTTGTAGTTATTTAGCTGCCTCGCTCTCCATGAATTTCTTAAATGGTGTAATTGCCATTGACCTTCTCTGTTGTTTAAGGCTCTTAAACATGCAGGGAAGGTCAGAGCCAGTAAATTGCCAGCACCCTTGACTGAAGCACATTGATCAAGGCCAGTTTAGTACTTGCTTAGTTTAGCAGATAAAGTGTGGCAGTCAGCATTTCTAAATAAATTATACGATTTCCAGATAGTGATGTACGACTTTCACAAACATGATGACTCAGCATCTGAAAGAGAGGAAAACAAAAAGAAAATCTCAGGAGTTTTAAGAGAGGCCAAAGCATAATTTAGCCTGTCTT
Source organism: Amblyornis subalaris (assembly GCA_018881555.1). Classification (NCBI taxonomy): domain Eukaryota; kingdom Metazoa; phylum Chordata; class Aves; order Passeriformes; family Ptilonorhynchidae; genus Amblyornis; species Amblyornis subalaris. Next base: position 1,074,877 of record JACAXG010000192.1, read on the forward strand.
TTTACTACATTAAAAAGTCCCTAAAGAATTGGGTAAGAACACCTTGAAACAGCAGCAGTAACGAGCAGGATGGTTTGGCACAGACCAAAGGCACAAGTTGCATAAAAGCACAAGAGGCTGAAGTTTGCAGCACTGCTGTGGAAACACAAATGCTCTGTTCAAGTATTCGAATGCGATGCTATATTTAGAAACCATTAGAAGATGAAGATCTGAAGAAGACATTTTAAGACTCGCTTTGTTTACAAGTGGCAATTTGTTTTTCTTTTGAATAGATGAGCTTTAAGATCAGGTGAATTATCAAAAACAGATTGTGGTTCCTAGTTTTATTAGGCATGTTTTTGTTATTGTTTCTAATAGATGTATCTTGTGTTATCTGTCACTGTGTGATAGCACACTCTGCTATCTTTTATGATAGCCTCACCCCAACAGATGACTATCTAAAATTCAACTTTTTTTTTTCTTTTTTTTTTAATTTACGTAAAAAGAAAACTTGCTCTAACTTTTGAAAACAGCTGTGTTAGCACTGACAGCCATTCCTGGCTGGGACCAATCTTTCCTACACATTTTACCAGCTCCTGCCTGGAATTTTTGCCTGAATTAAAGGAGAAAAAAAAAGGCAAATTTTATCACTCAACCTGTGCKTTTTTTTTTCTTCTCTGACAACTCTGACAACTCTGCCACCACCCAGGTTTAACAGATGTGTTAGCAAAGTCTTTAACTTATCAAGGTCCAACAGGGTTCAYGGACTAGAGTAAAACTCTCACCAGAGATGGCTACAGCTGGAGCCACCGATACCAGGCACCAGAATTTAGCTGTGAAGGCTTCAMAAACAGCCAAGCTGAAACTGGTATTTCATTTAGCACCAGAAAAACCCAAACATGAGGCGGATCCAGAGAGATAACTCTGTAGGAGAACTGATGTGCAGGTAGCTGGGTTACTTGGGTTTCCAGACCTGCTGTGTTTGATGTAAAAAAATACTGCCTTGTATTTATTTACTGTGACTTGAGCTGTTCCTGCTCATTCGTGGTTTCTGCATCACATCCTGCTGGCAGTGTCCTCCACCAGCTGCACTTGCAGTAACAGTTAATACGTGACCAATAACAGAATGTAACTCCATGAAAAGATTAAGAAATGCTGTCTCGCTTAGGGATCAAATAGATTTCACAAACATTTTGCAACACCACCGTGTCTGAAGAACAGTGTGTCCAACGGGCTCTGGTCCTCACCTCATCCGCTCTTCTCCAAAACAGTTTCTTCAAGAAATACTGCCAAGATTCACCTGTGTGCCAGGCAGGAAYGCCAAATACTGCTCTTGCAGAGTCAGGTGTAGCGTTTCTGTGATGGTCAGAAAGGTCGACAGGAAAGAAGGGAGCGCTGTCCTCTTCCTGAGGCAGAGATGAGGCCGCGATTCAGGAATGTACTCGAGCACACGCTCACTTTTAAGTACGTCCTCAAATACCAATTCAGTCGAGAGGAAACAAAGGGTGCAGATGTGCTTCGTCGAGCATGGGCAATATTTCCTCCCCAAAGGTCAAGTTTGGACCTTTTCATGCTTTTTAGCTCCACTGATACCAAATGTTTTTTCAGGCAATTGCATTTAGTGATTTTGCACGGTGAAGGGCTGGAATACAAACTTGGCATATCTGCGAACTTCTGCAAGGTGCCCTTGCTACTGTAACTGCAGATATKTCAGATATAGTAACAAATAAAAAATAGTGTTAATAATTTTTAAAAAATCATTAAACCAATACATTTGAAGATTCACTGTCATTCGATGGGACATTCCCTGGCAAATGATTAAAATCTAAGGGATTTACCAGACACTCAAGGTGAAGATTTTCCCCTCATACCAAGTCCTAGGAATGGGAATAAACCTAAGACAAAAGATCACATCCAGAAACTTGCAAAACTGTAAACTTTTAATTCAAATCTAGAGGCAAACCATTGAGGTTGAAGTGTCTCAAAGTCTGGGTTTTCTTCAGACACAGGTTTTGATCACTGTCTTTGATCAGCCATGGAACCTACACACTGAAAGATGACATTTTTCAAGACAATCTGACCACATATTAAGCACCATAAGTGTGTTTTGCCTACAAGCCAACAAGCCATAATTTAGAAAAAAAAAAATTGTTCAATTACCAAAAGCAATAAAAACTCAGTTTTAAACTATTCAGACTTCTTTAACCTTATAGAGAAACCTAATGTAGTTTTCCCCTTTGGGAGGTCAAAGCTTTAGTTCTTCTAACAACTGCCACTGCTGAATGTAAGACCTGCTACAACTTTCCATCCAGCAAGTGATGGACATCAGGAGAACCCCAGCCCCTCAAAAACGGTAATGATTTACCAAACCAACAGAAAACAGTCTCATTCAGAGATGAAAAAAGCTCAATACCCAAGTCAGAACCTCAAAACCACAGCAGCCCATCACTTCATACAGATGACTAAGCATCAAGGACTAGTCAGCAGTGCAGATCTGGTGGAGCTGCCAGCTCTCTCCTTATCAACACCCCGTACGTGGATGCTCCAGGATTCCAGATAAGCCTCAGGGAACATCAAGATAAGAAAATAGCTCTTTTCCTCCCTGGAAAACGCTCTGTCGTCTTGACCACAGAAAGCAAAAAGTTCTCCATGGACACCCGAATACAAAATTTTAACCAGTTAGCAAATTGAGAACTTGACAAACAGATCTGAATATTTACATTTGGCTATATACACCCAGTGTATATGTATCTTGGAACAGATTTGTAAATGTTTCCACTGTGTACTGCTTGTAAAATTTCAGGGTTTGGAAAAGTGCCCTGACTGCTACGTCACTGCCTTTGCTGCCAGGGTAAGAAGGGGGCTAATAAAATAAGCATTAGCAGGAGAACACAATGTGAGAAGCATGTTTTGTAGAAGGGAGGCTGCCCTCAGGTTCACTCTTTTCAGCATCAACCTCAAAAGGAAATGATTGTGGAAGAGGAGAGGAATGGAAAGGAACRGCAGGTGGCTCAAAAAAATTATGTATTCAGACCGATGGCAACTTTTTACAACAAAGCCATCACAACCAGAAACACAGATGCTGAAAGCCCAACTTTCACCTTATCAAACATCTGCTCTGAAAGATGTTCTTCCGGCACCATTAACATGAATTTTTAGAAGTTAATTTTTAATTAAACGACCATAAAACTCAAAAGGTCTAAAACTTCAAGTTTTTCTTAAATTACAGAGTAAGGCTCATCTGTGTTTTGACTTTTGTTGTATTTATCCTCATAAGTGTTTCAAAAAACTTATTGTACAAGTAGTTGCGCAGGTGCAGGAGGCAGCACTGGAAGTTACCTCCATTCTAAGGAGGATTATGGCTGGAAGAGGCCATTAGCATCTCTTTAGCCTCCCCATAACCCAACTCGGCATTCTCTTTTCCCAACAACATCAGAAACCAGAGTTCCCGAGCTGGAACACTCACACAGAGCGCGTGGAGCACCGCAAAGTGCTCTGCTTGCGCTGGGTGGGAGTTGTAGCAGCCCCTGATTCTCACCTGGGCAGTGAGGTTCAAACAGGCATTAAGAGCTGACAGGCAGTGGCTTATTCCTGCAAACGAGAGAAATTCCCAGCTCCTGTCATAAGGACAGCAAAGCTTCATTTTCCAGCCATCCCAAATGTGTTAAAAAACATTTTTGCCCTCATTTCAGCTACATAAGCAAACTGTGACACAGTGTATTGAAGATCACACAGTTTTTTAAGAAAAGGATCCTTAATTCAAATGGATGACAGATAGAAAAGAGTCTTTAAAGCTTCTAAGTTGTTTATGATAAATAAATATATGCCTGTACAAGTTCATTTCATGATAAAAAAATACTGGATGAGAATCAGTAGAGTTGCACAAGGAAGCAAACATCATCCAACACACGTACAGAGGCCTATCAGAAAATTTTCCTTTGCTTTTCTACACCCACTCTCATGCCATTCACTTTGTTTTCTTTCTAAGCAAGGAGAAAACAGCTACAGAGATAGTATTAATCTTTGCTTGACTAATTCCAGATCCATAGATGACCTCTGTACACACTTGCAGTTAAAACTAGCACATCAATTCCACTGGAAAAGCATTAAGTGCAGTAATTTAGCAGAGATTTATACACCAAAATAAAATGCGAGAAAAACTATTGAAAAAAAAAGGCTTCTATAAGACAGAGTTGTTTCACTGTGTCCACAGTACGAGAGGATCTACACCACCTACACAGAAATGGGATGTTAAAGCCTATTTCATCCAATGATACTGTGCAAGACCTTTGTGGAGCATTATAAAGTCAGAGAGCTGATGACCCAAACACAGAAAAATAATAACACTTTACACCCTTGCACCACAGCAGTTTGCACATGGGTCACTACTACCCTTCACTGCAGAACACGAGACTTAAAAGGCGACAAATCCAGCAACTTCACCTTTAATTCTTTATTCTCCCCTCACCTGGACCAGCACAACCATCACTCACAGAGCAGCTCCTGTCTCCTCAGCCCCATGCACCTCCCGTCGCACTGGCACATGGAGAGCCAGGGGGCAAGTGGGAGTGGCTAACTCAGCTGAGAAAAGGCCAAAACACCAAAACCCAGCAATTTCTCTTGGATTACTGTTACCTTTGGGTGTTGGTTCCTCAGCCCATGTCAATGCTCAGCTGCAGATAATCTCGCACTGGCACGGTGGAGGAGGCAACAGGGGAGGAATGTGAACAGGCTGCCAGGGAAGGTGGGACTGTTTCTCTTGGCAACAACACCAGCTCATGCCAGTTAAAGGCAACTATTATTTCACGCCATAATAACTGCAAGATGAAGTATCTTTTGAGGTGTGTTTGTCTGGTTTCCTACTTTTATTTCAGCCAAAAGAATAAAAAAGTAGAAGTTTAGGAAAAAAGAACTCATTGGAATCCCTCCTTTGAGTTACTTTAAAATCAGCCGTTCTTTCAGCCATCACCATCAGTGTCCCACGCAGCTTCCYTGGTAGGATACCTCGAGGATGAACAGCAAAACTTCCCAGTTACTTTTCAAGCTACAGAAAATTATTTTCAATACCAAAAGGGACTCTTCATATCCTATGAAGCATGAAAGCCACATCTCAGAGCTCTTAACTATAACCGGCCAAAAGGATTCTTCTGGCATCGGAGCAGCGGCAGAAACCAGTGCCAGCCTTATCCTGGATGGGAGTACAAAACAGATGAACAAGGTTTCTTTATGTTCTCTCTGTCTCATGTACATTTTATTCTGGGTTTTGCAATACTCTATCACTGCAACCACGGGTAGCTACATAGCCGTAGCTGAAGCAATTGCATTTTGGAAGTAAAGAAATTGATGTTTCCACAGGCCAAAAATTCTTATGATTTTCCTCAGGGACCTAATACAATACAGAGTCATTTTTAAAGCCATGTATCAGTTTGAAAAAGGATTTACTCAGCTTTCTGACACTAATATTTCCTTTGCAGACATGTATGCAAGAGCCATTCCCCTGCAGCCACACAGACGCCGTGACCTAAAGTTGTCATGATCTATCCAGATGATCCAGAAATGGGCACATTTGCTGAACTGCCACAGCAATGAAGGCAAACCTCGTGCTGAGCAGCAAAGAYGTGTATTTTGTTTCCTCACACTGATGGAGGCTTTTTGAGATGGCAGTAACAGGGAGGTGAAGTCATCATCTAGTCTCAATCACAGTCAAAAGTGACATTAGTGACTTCAGAAAGGCCCAAATTCCAGTCAATACGAACAAGAACAATATCCACTAAACTTTCCCCCCTTCTAATTCCTTTTCTTACCAAAGTTTTYCAAGGACTCGAGTTCTCAGAGGTGACAAGTTATTTGTACAGAGTAAAAAAGGTTTCTCATTAATAAAGAGGCAAATACTCTTGCAGTGACAATACTGCATACCAGTGAGCCACAGCCACAAAAAACAAGAAGAGATTCTGAGTCTGGCAGACCTTAGATCTTCTGTGACCTCATTAAACTCTGCCATCAGCAAACCCTTGTCAAGAGCACAGCTCTGACATGAGTGTACCAGCAGCCATTGCTTGTCCCAGTCCAAGGCCAAGCATTGGGTGTTTCAGTGGGTGTTTAGCCCCAATAAAACCCTTGTGTACAGCAAGGCATCAGGCTCCCACAGGAAATGCWTGCCCCTGTCCTTGGCAGAAAGGCAGTGAGGAGGAAAAATATAGAAGGMAAAAAAAATCAGGAAGAAATTACAAAATTCTTGAAGATATTCTCTGCCTCCACGAATACTACGACCTGCAGAGCAAACATATTTTCCATGTTTTTGTGATGCCAGTGCCTCACCCAAAACATTTTGTGACTAATGGGCATCTGGAAAATCATGTCCTGTGTAKCCACAACRCACAGATATGGCACAGCATGTGGAGAGGTCCGATAACTGCAGCAACTCCAGTGTTTACCTTTCAGCTTGCTTTTAAAAACCATTTCAGTCTTCCATTAGATAATTACAGGTTTCATATTCTCACTTTCAAGGTTTATTTTCAAAACACTTCTGTCACTAAAGCAATTTCTAAGTTATCTACTTGCCAAAAGCAATTTAGGGACTTTCACATGACAGCAGTGAAGCATACAAAGTATTCCCTTCTTGCATACAAAATAGTGGTATTTAACTACTTTTTCCTCTCAATATTATAAAAATAAGCATGTAAATCAACCTGCTATTTTAGAACTCGTGAGAAAGTGCCTTACTACTATAATGACATTCACCTAAAGTGCACTCAGGGTAAATRAGAGATTTTGCACACTCAGTACAAGGGAAATATGAGCTCCCCTATTCATGAAAACACATATGATGCTGACAAAAGTAGATAACRAGATGCAGAGCCATTAAAAACAATGTTTAGATTGAAAAAAATGCATCAGAGGCACAGGACAAATGGTGCAACTGTATTCATTTCCTCATGGTGTTTAAGGAGCAACACTGAAATACTTGATTAGGTTTTTCCCCCTCTCATCCTTTATCATAGAAATATCAGAAATTTTAAGTCTGGATACCCTCTTTTTTTCCTAGAAACCTCTTAACAGAAACTATCCCTGAAAAGCCTTCAGAGAATTGATCAAGTTCAAACTGAGCTGCCTGCGTACTCATCCAACCTTTCAGCAAATTGTTCTTCAGATGCTAATATTAAATAGGAGACAACCCCTCAATTCAAACAGATACTCAAACAAAGACTCTATCAACTCTCAGATAATTTTTTTTAAAAAAAATAGAAGATGAATGTTACCTTAGGATTCAGGTATTAACAAATGTAAGACTTGTTAAAACCCATCTTCAGATAAGGATGCATTTCCTGTTAAAAGGACAGGGATGTTCCACATCAACAACTGGTTTTAAAAACAAACCCCAGGGTATTTCTAAAGGCATGTTTGGGTTGATCAGTTCTGTCTTATCCACAATAAATCAAATACAGACCCGTTGGGGTTTGTGTGTGCACAGTTTGTGTATATATGGGTCCAGTATCATCAGGCTGACACCTGCTCCATTAGGGAAACACAAGAATTGCCAGCTCRTGGCTTTGATGGTGGACTCAGAGCCAGAGGTTCTGTATGAATGTCCAAGAGCTCACCCCAAGATTAGGTTAGACAAGTTCAACAGCCATCAGCTACAATCCCCAGTCTGGCTGAACAGAACAGCTCTGGAACCATTATACTTGGAAAACTGCAATTTTTTCCCCTCTTTTGCATTTCTAATCTGGAAAGCAATCCTCCTACCAAGTTTAACACATGTGCTGGCCTGGCTGTTGAGCAGGATGAAGACCAAGCACCTAGGAAGAGTGTCTGATACACATCCGGGAAGTCATCCCCTGCTCCAGCTGCAAGTCTGACAGAAAGGTTATTTCTGGGAAGACAAGGCACCATCAGCCTAGGGGCACCGGCAGCAGGGGAAGGACAGAAGCTGCTCCTAACACAGGAGGAGCAGAAAGCCTGAGCAGGGTCTCCTGGAGCTCAYGCTGGTCCCACTCCAGACAGGCTCTCTGTGCACAAGTCAGGGGCAGCCGAGCATTCCCTGAAATGCAGGGAAGGGGGGACAGCTGCTGTTAACTTTTCTCAGCTGGGATGTCCTGGCAGCCCCCTCCGACAGCTCTGCTTGGGTAGAAGCGGCAACGGTGCCAACCCTGCACAAACCTGCGCACCAGAGGGACGGGGTGATGGCCACCTCGGGCACAGACCTCAGAGGAGGACAGAAACCTTTGCTGAATAAGGTGACAAGGACCAAGGACCACAGGTGTAGGTGAACTATTGTCCCAACCCATCCTGCTGCTGCCTCCCCCAAAATCCAAGGCACCAACTGCGCCAGCAGCAGGGACCTGGTCTGCAACAAACACCTCCGGCTGGGAGGAAATGGTGAGTCACATTTTCTGTATTTCCAGGTGATATTTGTTTCTTTTTGTTAAATGATTTATTTAAAGCTGTTCYCCAGTCTAAACTTTTCCACATACTACACTAAAAACAAAAACCCAATYGCTGTTCTTTTTGTAATGTACATCAGATTTATTTTTGCTATCTTGGTTTTAAAACGCCATGAAGTTATTCGTTTTTGAGGTGATGCAAAACTAMACATGCTGCTCTGAAAAAGCCTGTAATTAAGCAGGCTGTAATCATTTTTCACTATCTGGCTCCTTTTCAAAGTGCACGTCATTCTTTTGTTCTTCCTGCAGTATATTCTCATGGCAGCAGCAACCATGCTGATCCTAGGCATTAATTACTGTTTAGGAGAATGGAAAGGAGGAGGGCAAAGAGAATGGAGAGAGCAAAGAAAACAACACTACACATTTCCACAAAACACCTCACTGTGGTATCCGAAAAAGTAGCTTACAAACACCTACCCACACAGTGCTTGTTGGAGGATTTTTCTGCTCCTTTTAAGGACCTAACCYGGTAAAGAATGATCTTTAGTTGCTCAGTCTGAGGCAGATATTGACATCGAAGTCTATTTTTAGTTAACAAAAAAAGAGGCAAAAAAAATCACTGCTAAAATAATACACATATATATATTTATGGAAACTATTTGCCTGGGTTATTTTGAAGATGCTCCAGAGAGGTCTGGTATTAATCTAAATTAAGATTTATTTCTACACAGTAGAGAATAATTAAAATTAGCCTGGGTATTAATGAGTTTCTAATGTAGCCTCTCCAGGTGCRAGTGACAATTTTTAGACATCTAATGACAAGGTGTTTAATGCACAGTACGAGGGGAGCCACAGACTCCTACCACAATCTTCTAACCTATGAGCTACAGGCTTGAGGCTTTCACATGAAGAAGGTGGAATCTGTAGAGYTGTCTTTTTTTAAATGTATTAATAGTTCAGTAATTATTAGTGCAGACCAGTTATTAATCACTAGCTAAGTCCATTTCGAAAGATCTCCACAGCAGCCAATGTTTCCTACTCCATTCCACACTCAGAATTGCTATTTAGCTTGTATTGAGCAATATTCTTTTTGAGGTGAAGGTTGGAATCAGGCCTGGGAAAAAAGGATTATTTGAAGGACATAAAAATTTTATGTGTTTGGCACTCCAAAGAGTACGGAATGATCCRAGGCCCCACAGGGCGAGATTTATGCTATCGGTGTTTGTGTTCCRTATTCAGCTGATGCTCAGAGCCACATCCGCCTGAGCCAGATGAAGTTCAAAGCTAAGAGCCTCGGCTTCCTATCTCAGGTACAATAACATGCTCATACAGCTCTATATGTGTTTTAAATTGGATCTGCCTCATGCTTAACCAGCTCAGAGCAGGTGCAAAACCAGCCAAAGGTTATCTCTGAAAAATCAATACGTAACTAAGTTATTTACACAGATGCTTGGCAAAGAGGATTTGGTGACATTTTTCAGTGAAAGAGAACTGAAATTTTAGTGACCATATTAAAAGACCGAGTTTGAGCACAGCCTTTGGTTTTCTGAACTATACAAATACACACATACAGTTATTATATATATCTATCTGTCTATCTATCTCCATTCTATGATTATATAACTTGACTAGCAATGAGACTACTGGCACAAGAAGAAACTGAGGAATCCACAGCATCCAGGAGAAAAATCCGAAGGAAATATCATCCAAAATTCTTTCATATCTCCAGCTGCTTTTCAAGGRACACTATAATCCAGAATCTGGATTGAAAAAGGAACACAGATGTTGCATAATGTCTATGCATAAATACCTCAGGATTTGTTCCTGCATGTAGTATCCTAAATAGCATCCCAAGTCCCAGATASTGTATGTACATATGTATAAAAGCACAGACGTGTGTGATCACAGACAGCCTTTAAATCAAGTTAGATAGAAGCTTTGTACTCTCTTGTGCAGCCTGGCTTGYTCCTATCTCAGCTTCACCCAACCTGGTGTTAAGCATAAGGATGYGTGAGCTCTCGGTAGCTCTTGAACCCTGATGCCTCTTGGACTTGCCAGGCTCCTTCATTTTTATCTTCAGGAAATTTAATCGTGTTTGTGGATAACACCAGAGTAACAAAGCTTGCAAGGCAGATGACAGGGTCTGTGAATTCACATCACAAATCAGCAGGAGGAGTTTTTGCATTTCCTGATGGTCTTTATATCTATATATCTGAGTACTTTTCATCTGAAACAGATTCTAACACAACATCACCACAGCATAAAGCAACACTTGATTTACAAGTTGTATTCCTGTGACGTGACATCCATCAAGGAAAAAAAGACACATTTTCTAGGATCAACAGTACAGTTCATAAGAACATAAATTATAAAAACATTTATCTAAGCAAGCTAATCTATCATGCTAATCTTGAAGCATTAAGTGTAAAATACAACACTTAACAGGCCAAGAATGTCAAACATGCAAACTGATAATCGTTTGAACCAGTCTTGCTATGCCAGATCCAACTCTGCCAGTTTTCCATCAACCATAAAACACAGATAGAAACTTAAATAATTATGGCATGCCGAAAATATCATATTATTTGTGTGTTGATAGATTATATATTAGCATAGGAACAGGTTTGAGGGATAAAAATTTCTGATGGAAAGAATTCAAATTCAAAACAATTCGTATCTGCTCCAGACTTCTAAATCATTTCCAGCTGGTAAACACTATTACCAGCAGTACAAAGACAGCATAAGGCTTTGTTCTGAGGCACTAAAACCTGTTGTTGTGAGAGAATGCATAATCAAGTTGATCCAAGAATACAGAAGACAAAGAAGAAGTCAACATTTTCCTTCTCAAGGTACAAAATCCTAGAAAAGATACGATGTAGCCCAATACTGTGAAAGGAATTGATTTTTTTAAAGTAGGATTTGCTTCCCAGTCTTCCTCTACAAAGGATACAGCTTATCATCTCACTTGTATTTCTCTTCCCGGTTGATCGGGATGGAAAATTCTCTTCTTGCTTGAGGAAACTCCAGGCTAGGCTAGTCCTTCTCAGTCAGTCACAGCTCCCAGCAGTCTGCCGGCCATTTATTGTGTGATTCATACCCAGACTCTCAGAAAGTCTGGGTATGAATCAGCAGGTTAAGGAAAGACAGAATGAACATCATTTTAATGATTATTTACTGAAAATTCAGACTTTCTCATAGATACAATTGCATTAGAAAAGCCAAACAACCTCCAACAAAATGCTGTTACTGGAATATCTCTGTGAAGTCACTGCTGCTGAGAAAAGGTTACTATTCCCCTAAAAGTGGAATCACCATCTTAGTCACCAATCTTGGCACAGACCCAAGGACCAGAGAACTGCATTCAGATTAAAGGCCAACCCAAACCCATTTATGTCAAGATTTGATCCTGCGAGTCCAAATTTCACCTGCATTTCTTCCAGTGCAAGTTATTAACACTGGAACAGATTATCATAAACCTGATAATTACTCCTCTTCTCCATGCCTCTGAAAGAAGCCTCCAAGGGCTCAATGTGATGAATTTTTTTTCATGCAAGAAGGAATAATGAAAGAAGGGCAAGGCTGCTTTACTGGGGGAACTACAAGCAAGAAAGCTCTGTGTTTCAGTGATTGATTGGTTTCTTTCAGGTTTTTGAGAGGGAAAGTATAGAGGGGAATGGAAATTCGTAAGACTGCAAGAACTTATTTTTACCTATATTTCTACCTAAAATAAGATTGGAGACCTATGAAACACCACTGGAATATACAACTCTTCTATGGGTTCTGTGCCTCTGCACCCCTTTTTTCTCATCCTGGGTTTTTCTCATACATCGTGTATGAGACTGCTGCCTCTTAACATTTTAGCCATATATTCTATTAAAACAGATAAAAAAAAAACCCTAGATAAGCAGCAACCACTTGATCTTAATTCTTGTTCGTGTGATTGCTTCCTTGGTATCACAAGTTCAACTCCAAGCGATCTCCAGAAGGTTGAAGAATCTTTCCAGAAGCTGCACACATTTAAAAGACCACGGCTGTTCTCAGCCACTATGAAGCAGTGAACAGACTGGATTGTGTCCTTAACAATTTAGAACCACAGAATGGTTTGGATTGGAAGAGACCTGAAAGATCATCCCCTTCCAACCCCCGTGCCATGGGCAGGGACACCTTCCACTAGACCAGGTTGCCCAGAGCCTCATCCACCCTGGCCTTGAGCAATTCCAGGAACTGGGCAGCCACAGCTCCTCTGGGCAGCCTATGCCAGGGCCTCACCACCCTCTCATGGAAGAAATTCTTCCTAATCTCTAATCTAACCCTGTCCTTTTTCAGTTTGAAGCCATTCCCCCTTGTCCTATCCCTACATGCCCTTGTCTGAAGTCCCTCTCCAGYTCTCTTCTAGCCCCTTTAGGTACTGGAAGGCTGCTTGGTACTGCTCCTCTAGATGAGTTTTATGGGTGCATTTAAGACAAAAACAGATCCAACACCACTTTGGTGCTCACCAAAGCACTTGATGTAAAGAGGGAAGCACTACTTCCAGGGATTATTTCAAAGGAGCTGAAGTTGCTCACAGAGCTCATCAGTCCAAACCACAGTGACAGACATAAAACCTTCACCAACAGAGCTGCCATTCCGTTTCAGACAAATTGAATCACAGGAATGTGCGTGCATTCGAAGCGGCTGCTGAATCACAGCATCGGGAGGGTAATTGCTCCATTAGGAAAAGTCAAGATGGAGACTTAATAAAATGAGATCTACTATCAATCAATAGTTTGGAAATTATTCAAATTGTTCGGGTAGAGGAAATAAAAAGGCTTCTTGGTCTTCTGCTTGAAACATTTTACTGCTTTGGGTACATGCATGTATAACACAAAAAGGAACGAAAAAGAAAATGGAAGCTTTGTTTTCGAACTCGAGCCATTACAATACCGAATTGAATTATATTCCCCTCAGGTTTATTTCATCATAATTTGATTTCTGACAGGAAGCAACAAAGTATTGCTTATGGATAGAAACACTCCTACCACAACTGAATGTTCACTCTAAATGTACTGTGCACATCTAACACATTCTTGACAGACTTTGTTATATGTCATTGCTAACCCTCATCAGTAAACAAAAATAATTTAATATTATAATCAAATTATTTTCAGAGAGCAAAATTAAACTTCACCTCAAACTCTCTAGGAGACCCTGCATTTTGTGCATTGTGTAAAAAGAAAGCCAAAAGAAATAGAACCAGCTTTGCACGCTATTAGAGGATGACTTAAATCGAAAGGATCACACTGCAAGTGTTATAATTTTCAGTATGATATATATTCTTCTCTTTTTAAATTTATTTTATTTTGATTTGGGCTGCTTTTTTACCCCCCCTTCTTAAATATACACAACAATATGCATTACTGCCAAGTTAAACAGAAATATTACATCCAACAAGGACTAACACACACCGCCCTGCCTTGGCAATCAGCTGCGACTACAGCTCACACAGACGTGCCCAAACTGGCTTTAAAACAYCACAACAGTGATCAGTAGCACAGAGTCAGGTGCAGGCCACAAAATCCTTCCCAGCAGCACGGATCCTGTGAGCCTTCTGGTAAGGGTGCTCCTCTGGAATCCGTGGGGAACCTGCAGAGCACCACGTTAGACTGGGGATGGGCATGGTTTAGTGGTGGACCTGGCATTGCTGGGTTAATGGTCAGACTTTCCAACCTGAATGACTCTGTGATTGTGTCTACATCAATCTACATGTCTACAAAGAGTATCAAGTCTATTTATATATTTACATTTAAATTCATGAAAAAATAGTGATGGATAGTCACAGCTATGCTAATTGAAGTTTAATTCCCTCTTTCTGTCATTTCTGGGTTTTAAAGCAGAGATAGCAGAAGATTCTTTATAAAATCCCCTATAGGTTATCATAGAACACAATACATTGTAAGGCATTGGGAAGCTAAGAAATTCACACGTTTTCATGTCTGAGGAATAAACAAGTGGAAAATGCAGTAATGAATCAAAACATGTAAGTGAATTATCTCAAAGGTCACTGTATTTATGGTGCTCATTATATATTAATGAAATATGCTTAATGAACATGCTTCCAATTATGACTGCATGATGTCCCACAGCAAAAGCAGCAATCACAAATGTGTGAATAGGATTAAGCCTCCCCAAATCAAGCTTGTGTGTGAATATTGTATCAGATCCAGATCAGGGCATTTAATACCTCCCAAGCACACTTAAGCCAACATTACGAAATACTAAATGAGTCGATAGTATCTGTGGGTCTTAACTCAGACCTATTAACTTATCCTTTCTGCAATCATTAGTAAAATGTGGCATTAATAAATGTCKCCCTTGCTTTTGCAAACAATAAATTACTCACGATGCTTGCTATCAATTATAGCACTGAAGAATACACTGAATGTGTAATTTTCTTTAAACTTACATCTGCAAAATTGATCTAGAAATGTAGGTGGCTCGTTAAGCAAGACAAAGAAATTAAACAGGAAAAAAAAGATATTTTTATCCCTTCTTCCCGCACTCCACCGGGAAGTATGGAAAAACCAATTCTAAGAATTTGCTATTTCAGATTATGCAGGACTTCCTCACAGTCCTTAACAGGTATTTATCACCTGTGATATTTCTGTTCAAGTCATCCATGCATAGTTTAAGGGAGGTTCATGCTAAAACTATGCAAGGGAAACAAGTACAAGTGTTGCTTAATAGAAAAGGACCAAAAATTCGGAGGAAGTTTCAGCTTAAGGTGAATCTAAAAGAACTCCACAGGAAATCTCTCCCTCACTTGAGACTGGAGTTACATAACTTAACTAAGAAAATACTCTTATTCACCAGGTCACTTGATTTAATTACTAAATTTTCACAGTGGAGAAATATATTAATAAAATTCCTCTCATTTAAATAGAAAATAGTAGTTTCTTTAAAGAAAACCCACTATACTTGCTGTAGCTTTTTAAAATTGGAGGTTACGTATTTAAAATATCTGGTCTAATCCCACAGAGTTTTCTTCCTCAAGACAAAGTATTATATACTGGAACTCAAGAAAAAAGTACTTAATACACATGATATTTGTTTAAGGTCACATTTTCTTGAATAAAAAAAAGTTAGCTTCAAATAATTTAAAAAATGGTCATACTCTTTATCACTAGGTTTGTTACCTCTTTGAAAGAACACTGAATAAAAACAAAACACTTCTGTATAAATAAAATGACAGGGACTTGTTTGAATGCTGCACTAACAATTGCAAAACATAAAACATTCACTGCGTGAACACCAATTACTTTTTCTTTTGTTCCCCAATGACGCTCAGCAACCAACTATAAATTAGGTTAAGAAAACTGCACRTAAGCTTTGTCAGGCATGTCCGTTTAGGAATCAAAACTAAAGGAAGCAGGCTGAACTCGGAGGGAGCTAAAACGAAATTTAATTGCATATACAAATCCTCTAATCCCAAGGACATGTAATCAGCTRCTTTCAAGCCTGCACCTCACCGCTGTCAAAGAAACACTGGAATGTCCAGTAATTCAAACCATATCTGAGGGAGTCTCTCAGCTGAAAGAGAAGAGAAGAAAATTATGCGTTTGGGAAAATAAGCCGCTCTACACAAGGCACCACAGCATTTGCACAAACCCCCCGTGCATGGGGCTGATCCCCTCCCACACCTGCTCTGTCATGGCCAAGGAGCTGCGATGTCCAGAGGAGGCCACAAGGATGGCAGAGGGCCTTGAGGTGAAGCCATGGGAGAAGCAGCTGAGGGCACTTGGTCTGTTCAGCCTGGAGAGGAGGAGACTGAGGGGAGASCTCATGGCAGTCACAACTTCCTGGTGAAGGGAAGACAGAGGCATGCACTGATCTCTGCTCTGTGGTGACAGTGACAGGACCCGAGGGAATGGCCTGAAGTTGTGTCAGGGGAGGTTTAGGGTGGATATTAGAAAGAGGTKCCTCACCCAGAGGGTGGTTGGGCACTGGAAGAGGCTCCCCAGGGAAGTGGTCACAGCACCAAACCTGACAGAGTTCAAGAAGTGTTTGGATGATACTCTCAGGCACATGGTGTGACTCCTGGGGRTGGTGCTGTGCAGGGCCAGGAGCTGGACTCGATCTTTGTCCCTTCCAACTCAGCTGATTCTATGACTCTGCCATGCACCCATCACCCTGCTGAGCTCTCCCATCTCCTGGCCTCCACGTCTCATGCCTGCTGTAGAGGACACACGATCTGTCTATGGTTGCCTCACACCCACCTTTTTTTTTTTTTTTTTCCCCTCTAACTCTTTAAGAGTAGAATAATACATATAACCATCATTTGGCTCCATCCATCAGCCCTTTCCCCCATCATGAAGGAAGCAGACCAGGACAGACAGCRAACACCTCGTGGTGCAGCTGCAGCCAAGGCGGTGGCTATGCCAGTGCCCCTGTCATTTACTCCCAAACCCCATCCCAGGGTAACACAAAAAAGGCACAACAGTCCCTGCCACTCATCTGAAGCTGTCCAGCTAAGCTGAGGCAGCTCAGAAGCTGAAAGACAGAGCAAGTTAAAAATCTGACAGATAAGGTTSCCTCAGCCTTGAGCATCACTTACAGACAGACGCTGCTTGGTCTCTGTGTATCACAGCCTTTTAACAATGACAGATCCACGTAAGGAGTCAGGTAGCATTACCAGCTAATTACACATCTCCTCACGCTTTAATTAGAGATATGCAAATACACCAGACCTGACCGCTGCTACATGAAAAGCAGAAAGTGCTGTTTGAACACAGAGTGCTGCAGAAAACCTCCAGGTGGGATGCGCTGAAAACGTGTACCTGGTATGAATATAACGACTGATAAACGAAAAAAAGATGGAATGCTTCTTAAATGGATTATTCTTTTCTTCCCATCCGTATATATTTGAAGTAGTACCCTGGTCCCACTTCCATTATCTGGCAAAGCACATAGCTGGAAAACAAGCTGCACATTTTATGACCCCCTAACCTGGCTCTACCCCAAAAGGCAACCATACAAATCCAACACGAGACCTGCCCGGGACATTATCAAAGAGCAAATACCCCACAGCGCTTCCTCCTGCTCCGTGTGCTGCCTTTACATGCACAGTCCTGCCCTCCTCGCACACCCAGTGCTCCCATTAATGGTAAAAGCATTTGTTATTTGGTGTTGATTGATTAACTCTAATGGAAATACTTATACATATCGTGAGAAGAACACATACCAAAGCTTTTAAAAAAAGATAGAGCAAGGTCCTCTCAGGACACTGTGATGGGAAACAGACTAAGAGACCTAGTTTGGAAACAAATACAATGATGGCAACCAGGAACTTTTAACAAGTTGTTTGCCCAGACTCTCTGGTTGATATCTTTGTTGTTAAAARGTAGCTGGGATTAAACGCTGCTAAATATATTGCCAAATCAAAAGGGAGATGTCAATTAAAAGTGTTGAAAACACCACTGGTATTTTCGTATTACAGTACATTTGCATCAGTCCTCTATTCCTCCCTTTGGTCTGGTAAGAAACCTTAGGAATCTCTACCCTGCAACTCTAATGCTTCTTTTACACGGATTTTGCTTGGAATTCACAAGGCAGGTTGAAATCACACATGAGAACTCGGCCCAAGTTACTGTTCTATACCTACCTACTTCAAATTATTATCCAGAAGCAGAATTGTCACTAATTTGATTTTCCACCAAGTTGCTGCTAATAAGCAAAGGCAAAGAAGCCTGTCAGTGTTAATGTAGCAGCTTAGAAACAATATCACTCTCTGGTACAAAGGCAACAAACAAGATGTACAGACAACTTTCGCTTAAAAATCAGAAATTTGGTCTTGAACTACAAAACTTTGGGTTTTAGTAATGTTAAATAGTAAATYTACCATTTTAGGTACTGGCAGACATTTTTCTATTAAACACTRATATTATTTTTTGTAGTGTTTCCTGTAGCGCAAAGAAGCTAAGAACACCTGGTGTAGCCTTTACAAAAGGATTYTCTATTTATCCATGACAATTTTTTAATAGAAAGGGACAAGTTGCAAAGCTCATCCACAGCGCTGCTCTTTCACCCCCCAGCTGTGATACACACAGATTTTCTAATAACTGAGAAAACTCAGTGCCAGAAACACAAACTGGATCATTCAGTCATTCCACARGCCTTCTTATTGACACAAACATGTTACCTAATGATCACTGGAAAATTCCAATTATCAAAGCTGCGTGATCTMTTCAGCAAATACATTACCCATTAAAACCTAATTTTGGTTAAACCATCTCCGGTAATGATT
This sequence comes from Amblyornis subalaris, assembly GCA_018881555.1. Taxonomy (NCBI): domain Eukaryota; kingdom Metazoa; phylum Chordata; class Aves; order Passeriformes; family Ptilonorhynchidae; genus Amblyornis; species Amblyornis subalaris. The sequence continues at coordinate 1,093,519 of JACAXG010000192.1, forward strand.
TTGAATTGAATATACTAAACCAGCATAAATTTAAAAGCAYGGTTTTTCACAGGCAAATCTAGAAAACAAAAAAATGGGGCAGTGGTGGTTTTGGACTCCCCAGCAGCACCGCGGATCAAACTCCCTGCTGGCCCCATCCCAGGCCGGTATTGGAATGAATCCTTGCACAAGCCTGCTGAGTGTTGCAATCCCTGGCTCCCAGGGCATGCCAAGGTGGCTCCTCTCCTGTTGACAGGATTTCGTTTGCCTCCAGTGTCTGCTGGCTGTGGCACTCACCTGGAGGCAAGGCGGGAAGTGCTCGGGCCAGGAAGCGCCCCGGATTTTTGTTTGTTTTCCAGGGCTGTAGAAAAGAAGAGGCTAAGGCAACCCTATCCTGAGTATTGAATGCTCTTGGACCACTCCAGCAGGTTCATGCTTCATCATTAGAGGATGGGGATCCAACACAGGTTCTCAGGCATAGTGAATAAACATCGAAACCAGTAGAGTAGTGACTGGCAATCTCCTCTTCCATCTCACTTTTTTCACGTAAAAAATGGTGATTGAACCATCGTTCGTTCAGATTTCCAAACTGGAATCAGGGCAATTTATTTATTAAGGAGAAAGATAAACCTTGTTCTCTCTTTTCTTCACTCCCTGCCCTTCTCCACTTGACCAAGCATATTTAAAAGAGCCTGCTTTTAACTGATTCCCCATGGCATAAATTATGTCAGCTTTCTTCCAAACAAGTGCCATTTGTTTTCCATCCTCTAGGTAAGAGACACATGCTAGTACAAAACAGTGAGAAAGCTGGTAAGCCAACCTCCATAAGTTACAAGCACTGGCATAGAGTTTTAGAGCGAGATTAATGCTGAAATAAAAAGAAATATCCAGATTTCCCACAGTTTTCCCAATTAATTTGATCCTTACCACCCTTTAGCTCAGCGTGTTTCATGACGTGATAATGCGAGTGACCACTGTGAGTTGTAGGACGCACGTGGGAAGTAGATTTGTAAGTTTAATAGCTCCCTTTAGTAACACTTTCAGGTCAAATATTAAATACAGAGAATCCTTTGTGGTATGAAACACAAACTAGTCTACATGACAAAGCACCCGGGTATCAGTGAAGAGATAAAAACACAAGCRAAGCTTTTAGTCGCCTGACAGCAGAAATCCCTCTGATATTTCAAGGTTAGTCAAACTGAACAAGGGGCATATCTTCAGCTGCAGCTTACACAACAGCATTACAAAACCAGCTTTGATTTCTCCCCCTGGGCTAGGATGCAGGTGGCAAKCTGGTGCTCAGTGCAATGAGAAGCTCTGTAAGATCCAAAATTCTACAGAYAGAATTGGTTCAAGTTTGTCTAAAGCTGATCTGTCCTGCTTAGAAGAGAGAACTTACTCCTGACACCCACTATTAATTAATAGCAACTGCCAATTACAGCAGTGTTAATTTTACAAGTAATAATCCGTCAAAGCCATAATCCTATTGCAATCAAATATACCCAAGGACAACGCCAGGTCTTGGTTTTCTTACACATTAATAAATATAACAAAAAAAAAAGGCACCAAATGCTAGTGAGCCCAGAGACAAAAAAGTGATACTTCGACATTTCCACTGAAGAGTTATTTTCAGGTAACCATCTTTATTTCATTAAGTCAAGTCAGATAATATATGCTATTATATCTAGAAGAATAGAAGATAAAATTAGTAACYGAAACCCATTGTTATAGATTCAATAAAAGAAAAAAGAAAATGGATATGAGAATGCTGTAAACCCAGATAAAGGTGAGTAGTAAGAGCATGGAATAACTCAAAGACATGAATCTATGGGAAGAAACGAAAAACAGCAACAGAATTCTTTGTACCGTGGGAATGGATCAGGCTGAAGGCTGAGAACAGGAGAAGTGCAGTAACATCACACCAGCTCCTCCAGTTAATGATGTTAGGTTTCCAAAGTTAACATCCAGTTACAAATTAAGGTAATAATAATAATGGAAGTTGCAATTTAAATTTGGTTGGGGCGACTATCCTCACRGCATCACCACTACACCACCAATGCAACAACATTTTGCTGAATAACAAAATTCTCAGTGGAGTTAACATATGTTAAGAGATCTAATTTGCAATTTTTCTCAAGAACAATTTAATCTGCAGCCAAATTATTCCAAATGACCTTCAAATACAACCACAATCAAATTAACTTCTGTCAGATTCCCAACTCCAKTCCTAGCTCCTATGATCTCCCTTGGACTCACACTTTTTAGTTTGGAAACCCATTTTTCAGCCTTTAATATCGAATATGATGCATCTTACAGCTCCAAGGAAGTTACCAGCAAATTCTGAAAAGCATTTGCCTCAACCCCAAGGCTGGCTTAAAACACAACAAAGGTTGGATTTCTAACTCAATGAGTTTAGAACTTGTAATATATATAAGTCTTTATCCTCTTCAAGGCAATCCTTTTCAACAACAGAGCACCTAAAAAATTTGCTTCTGTCTTAAAGAAGTTTATCAGYTAACATTTCCTTGGATCGGCTTCTGTGTGTTTAAGGAAGTCAGAAGTATTTTTAATATGTTAAATTTATTTTTTTTAATACAATGTGTACAAAAAATGACCCAGTAACAGAAATGAGTAAAAAGTCTTCAACTTAAATTCTAAGAAGTCCTACAGCTAATGCATGTCAGTGTTGTGCATGTCAATGTTAACTTAAGCCCTAACAAAGTGAGGGTGTTTAAGAGATTAAAAAGTGCTTATATATTTTTCTTCCCTTTACAAAGAAGTTTGACACATGATACACATTCACTTAAATCAGTACCTGCTCTGCTACTACTTGATGTATTGAGTTCACATAAAATCTGGGGGAAAGGATGGCATTTTCTGGAAAAAGCTTTCAAGACTCAGACAACTGCTCAATCCAGCAATGTGCAGAGACACCTATGTAATTCCCTCCTCCACACCCCTGTTAAATTTTGAGCGATTATAAATTCAGTAAACCTCAGTAAGAAAGGAGAACAAATGCTCCCAGGGAATCTTGATAAAAATCCCCCCCAAAAGGAATGTAGGGGAACAATTACTTTTCTAATGGGTGGAACAGCATGCAAAAACCTTCAAAACTACTGAAAATATTAAGTTATGATAGACCATAACAAATAGCACATAAAGAAGCACATATTGGCTCATTTGGTCAGAGCACGGTRCTGATAACACCAAGGCCGTGGGCTTGATTCCCGTGTGGGCCATTCCCTGAAGAATTGGACTTGATGATCCTTGTGGGTCCYTTCCAACTTAGAATATCCTGTGATTTTAGGATCACATGCCTGTAAGAGCTTGAACAACAGGAACCCTGGTTTCCATGCTCCTGCTGTGCAGAGTGGAGMTTTTTCAGTCCCCACTTGTTTACAGTGATTTTTTTTGTTTTTTTAAAAATACCAGAATCTTTAATACAGTAATCACAGGTCCMTGCTACAGCTTCCACCACTGCCCTGCAACCTTCTCCACCAGGTACTTAGATAAGAGGCACYGTCACTCTCAAACTACTGGGAGAGGGAAAATATATCTAAAAACCAACAAAGAGCATACATTCATAAAATTTAGTCTTTTCCCTGGGGTTGGGTTGAGGGCTTTTTTTTTTTTTTCGCTTTTCCTTTTTCTTCCCCCTCTTTTTCCTTCTTCAAGGCACAATCCTGCTGACAGAGGAGCTGTTTCACTTGAAGCAGGCAAAAAAAAAAAAAAAAGAAAAGGATTTGCAGTGGTGCTGCCTCTCACCTCCCACGCAGCCCGCACCTACTGTACCACAGCGCGCCTTCCAGCTCCCAGCAGCGCGCTCCGGCAGCAGCGCCAGGAGAACTATTTACCCAAGGAAATAGCTGTGATAAGAGGACAAAAATAGCCCGAAATGATGGAAAGCATTTTGTTGATAGATATGTTGAAAAGAGAGGAAACGAAGCTGTTAGGAAGACAGAACACGGAGCAGGGCGCGCACGGAGGGGGGCAGCGCGGCGGTGGCTGCGGCGGGAGGTCTGGCGCGTTCCTTCCCCGGCTGCGCTCACACCGAAGGCTGGGACAGCTCCAAGGCAGGAGAGCTGCCCTCCACAGAAGGCCTATTGCAGAGACATTGCCTTACATAGCTCTCTCTCCCATTCACTCTGCTCSCTGAACCAGCAGGTCAAAATAAACCACACCGATGCCTACCTCTGGGATGCACAGTAAAACCCGTGGGCGCGCTCCGGGCTCTAGGGCGGCCCGGGAACTGCATTAGGGAACCCTGTATATTTCAAACAAAACATGTYTGTGGATCTGATAGCTTATGGAGAAGGACATTAATACCATTTTAAACTGTTTTTGTTGGCATTCAGGCCCTCTGTGCAGGGGAAGGGACAAAACCAAAGCAAAACCACCAAAACCCCCGCAGTAGAGAAAGAGAGAAACAGGTGCTTACTTCATCTGAARTCAAATCCCTTATTTTGCCAATGAAATGGTGTCCATGCCCGTATCAGGCAACCAAAACAGATTATTTTTGTCTCTTGTTTTTTGAATATTGACTTTTTAAGGGTTCGGTACCTTCCACGAGCAACAGCAAGATCCATTTATTGCTGCAGAACAGAAATAGCAGAGTGCCTTCGTATTGCAAGGGAAAGCTAAGAGCATAAAATATAGCAACTACTGACTGTGAAAAGAGGGCAGCTTTACACTGGATATTAGGAATAAATTTTTCATTGTGAGGGTGGTGAGGCCCTGGCACAGGTTACCCAGAGAAGCTATGGCTGCCCCACTTCCTTGTCCCTGGAAGTGTTCAAGGCCAGGTTGGATGGGGCTTGGAGCAACCTGGTCTAGTGGAAGGTGTCCCTGTCCAAGGCAGGCGGGTTGGACTAGACGATCTTTGGGGTGCCAACCCAAACCACTCTGTGATTCTGTGATAGATATTGCTGCTCCTTAAATAATAACTTTTTCTATTTGGGAAAAGTGTTTCTATTTGAGAGAGAGCCTTAAGCAGATACTAATTCAAGCCAAAGTCAGGGATACTTTGGCATTTATTTATTCCAAATACTTCAGTGTGGGTTTTTTATCCGTACCTGAGCTGCAGGAGCTGGGCCAACTACTCAAGTCAGTGCACACTGTACTGATTTGATGAAGGTTTGCATTATATCTGTAGTMTCTGGGTCCACCAGTGATGTCAAGTGCAGAAAGGCAGTCCCATAATTGGGAAATGGAGAGCTGGACACTTGACAGTTAAATAAAGAGAGTCCACATTCAGACAGTGCATGTGGTAGGTAAGGGGATATGCTGCTACCATTTCTCCCTTAAAGTGAGAAGAAAATACTAGAACATAACCTAGACTAAATTATTTACATCACAATTGTAAATATTACAGAAAGAGCATTCTGTTGTGCTGCCGTTGGCTTCTTTTCATCCCTAAAAGCAACTGTACAACAGATAGTTTTGGAATAGATTTTTTCGAGCACATGTGTGTAAGCACAAACAGCAAACATGTTTGCAATTTTTATTTGCAGTCGTTTGAAATAGTAAAAATTATTTTGGGAAACACTGTGACACTCCTACTACACAGAGACCATGCAAAAGTTTAGACGTTAGATGAATATTGTCTTCAGGAATTTATGATTAGTGGCTGTATTTTAAACAGCTACTACACATGCTATTATAATTTCAAAGTGATTTCCCTGTAATTTTTGCAAGATGTAGCAGAATTTTAATTACAACTTCTAAGGGATAGATTTGTCCATCATAACATGTAGGTAATTTGTCTCCCTCCCATTTCAGAAAAATGAGCTCAGAGGCATTCAAATGTGGGAACTACACATCCTACTGAGGGTAGGTAGCTCTGAGATACAATCTCCCCTTAAAAGGCAGGAAATGAAAGGACATTTCACATGTGGTTGAATATATATAAATACATATTTTTAATATGTATATACATACACACACACACACTGTTTACCGCCATTAAAACACTTCATCTATTGTCTGGCATGATGCATTGTATGGAGAGACTGTCCAGATGAAAAAGAGTTGCTTTCCTAAGCAGAAGTTTATATTGTATAAACATTTCCATATAAAGAACGTACATGGAATTTCCAATGTCTTATTCTAAATGAAGACTGCCCTTAGCCATTGCCTTAACAATGCCCCTAATAATTCAGCTGGGCTCAGCTAAAAACAAAGAAGTCTATGATCTGACTGTACATCAGATGTGCTGGGAAATCCAACTCCAACATAAAGAGAGGGAAAATCCAAGATTCTGGACTATGAACCACTGTGTTACCTGTGAGCTGTTACTCACAGCTCTGACACCTGCCAGTACCTTCCACAGGTGATTGTTCATAGACATATGGATACAAAACTCAGCACTGAATCCACTGTAGAGAGCTAATAATTCTAATAATTTTAGAAAAAGCCTTCAACATATGCAGTTAGGATTGTTAGCCTATTCCAGAAGCAATGTGTTACCTTGTCAAATAATTATGAATATTTGAAAAACATTGCAAGTACACCCTCAAATCTATGCTTTGCCCCTTTAAATAAAACAAAGCAAAAATTACAAGGACCGTTTCAGATGCTTTTATGCACTTCTCTAAGTGCAATAGAAACCACGTCGCCACTGCATCAGCATCAAAGTCCAAATTAGATCAAGGAGTGTGGAGGTAATAAAGGCAGCAACAGATTCCCTTCCTACTCCTTTCATGGTTAAGTGAAGTTTGTTCCTTTTTTATTTTCTAAGTATGGTTAGGCGCCTCAAGCATGCTTGTTAGGATGGAAAAAGCGTGCAAATCCCAGACCTAGGACCCTGCCAAAAGTCTCTTTAGACAGTCAAGGCAGCCAGAAGTATGCTGAGAGCTTGCCAGAGCCATATTGGGTGGCTAAAATTAAATAAACAGTTAATAAAAAGATTTTGAATCAACCTAAATAAATACAAACTTATAGCTTAACTGCCTTATCTGCTTTATAGAAGAGGATCTAAGACAGCAACCAATCCTTCGGAACGCTCTGACATCCACGAGTTCTGCACAGCAGATTTAAACAGAGGAGTACTCGCTATTATCTCTTCCATAAGACAAGGCTTACATTTGGAATAGAAAAATAACCATTGACTGCTCTGACAGGGATTTCTCTTCCTTTAAAACACAAACTCGCTCTGCCCCCTGTTGTCAGGAAATTACACCTCGGTCCCTGCAGCAGCAGGCCAACAGCAGGACCCCGGCGCCAGAAATACCCAGAATTAGCTAAAACAAAAGGCAGCACGCCCCAAAAGTATTTCAGGAATACATTTCTGCATAGAGAAGAATGTTCCTAAAYCATTATCTGCGTGCTTGAGGCAGTTTGTTTTCTCTGCTTGGTATTTTATTATTTTTGGAAAAATATTACCACGAACATCAAATCAAGTGTACACAACTGGCTGGTGGGTTTTGGATATTAAAAAATATTAGCTGTTCTAGGAAGAAAAAAAAAAAAGTTTGAGGAAATAAAAAATGAGTTTTATCAAGGTTCAGAARGCTTTTCTTTTCCTTTACCTCTGAATTCTTATACTGCATAAGGCAAAGATCGATGCTCTGAGTTCAGCCATTTACCTTCTGAGCTGTAATGTGAGTTTATAACCCAGTTTTGATATGTGAAATGAGTGCAATAAATTGTCACTGGTGTTTTTTCCACATCACAAAATCATGCAAACTTGCTGTGCCCAACCTGTAGTGAGGAGATCACACAAAGATCCACACCCATCAGGATAACTCAGGAAGCTTCTCTTGCCTGCATAACTCTTCTGAGCTACTTAGGCCTTCCCTGGCACCTGGGGAAGAAGAGGATAACCAAGGGGGAAAGAACTTTTGGGTGACCAAGCACGATCCAACAGAAAAGGAATAACCAAAATCTTAGATCACAGCATTCCTAATGAACACGYTGCTATCCCTTCAAAAATAAAAGGGGCTGATAAAACAAACTCACCAGCGACAGAAATACACAGTCCCTACCTCCAAGTACAGTTAACAATAATATTTGCACTCCTGTGTCCTTCTTGGAATAAAATTGTTTAAATAGGCAGAAGGAATGGCTTAGTGGGCTAATCTCAAGTGAAATACTCCTTAAATCCACAGGTTTAAGTGCCAGTGGGGTCACTYGCTTTTCTCCTTTCCAGGACAGAACAGATGAACACCACACAGCTCAGGGATAGCTGTGGCTTTCAGATGGTGCAACTGGAAACASAGACTTTTTATAGCCCACCAGAGCAATGAGGAATCAGTTACACCTATCCTAAAAATCAATGTTTGTCTGTTGCCCCAGGATATATTTTCCACTTGTGGTGCTTTTTTCCCCTCAACTACCACTTCTTCACTTAGGAAGAAGTTGCAAGTCATTAACTTTCAGTACTCAGCCTCCATTTTCTACAAACACTTCTAAATTTTGCACCTAGTGGTATTTTAAAGCCACTTGAATTRCTCACTTGAAATTCAGAGCAGGACTAATACCTTTATAGATTTATTTACAAGCATCCTCACTAGCTGCCCTTTAGCCAGTGATTTTTATCAACCCTATTTTGTGCGTGCAGTTGTACCTAGCAAAAAAAGAAATAACACAATCCTAAAAAATAAAACAAAATGAAATCACATTGGGGAAGTTACCAATATTTAAACACCTTATTGTGAGTCTCAATGTTTCCTCGCATGAGAACAGGAGAAATCAAAAGTACCATCAAGAAGCTTATTTTGGCTTTGCCTGTTGTATCAAAGCGTCCATGAATATCAAAACTACTGTTCCAAGAGCAGTTTTGGTGTTTATTTCCCCAMTCCAAAACAAACCCTGGCAGGAGACAAAGGCCAAGCACCTTCTAGCTCCCTGACCAGACAAGAGAGTGAAAATGGATATATACATTAATGTTTGAGTCCAGTTTGAATAAAAACTAAGGATTTTTTTCTCCTCTAGATGTGTTTAGCTAATACACTCTTTTGAAGTGCACATTTAAAATACATCCACAGCATAAGAGACAAGAGCTTTTCATAATCCTGCTCTCTCACATGGTTCATTTGTCTGTTTTAAAACACATGCAACGCAAACTGTGCCTAATACATCAGTCTTTTCTATATAAACCTAATTTTTTGGAAGCGGCTGCAGAGGATGAGGAGGGTTTATGAAGGAGGATGATTTAGCAGATATGCCTGATTACATGCAATCCTTACCTTTAACTGGAAAACATCTGAATTGCCCTAAAATCTGCATTAGAAATCTGACTTTTCTTTGTTCAGGCACTCGAACTACAAACTTGAATGACACTCCYAAGCAGGGAATGAGAAAGGGACACCTCTAATTTTGTTGCTGTAAACCAAGTAGTTGGCCACATTTGTAGAGGAAAAATGAAGTTTTAAAACTGTGTGGCTGGCTGCTATATGGCTTCTCGTGTATTGTCTTTTATACATTGGTATTAAGACCACCACTACCACTTCTTTAACTGAGTTTAACATAACGCTGCTAAAATACACAAATGAGAATTTTAACAAGAATTCTATGTTTCTGCAGCAGCTAAAGCCAGAAAAAGTGACTTTTTAACATCTGAGCAGCAGTTTTACAACACAACTAAGGCAAYTTAACAGTTTCCAGAGGCAGGACTGGCACAGCAACTACTCCCACAGCTGCATTTTGCAGTTCTTTTCTGCTATTTTAACCTCCTATGCAGGCTCATACCTGGCTTGGAGAAGCAAAATCATCACTACAAGGAGTGTGAAGAGCTACTGTTCCTTTGAGGGAAGCAATGAGGGTGGCTCCATTCCCTCCTGCCTCCCCCCAAAAGGGAAACCCTAGAGCTGTAATGGATGCATACACCTGSTTTTATGAGCATTCATCAGCTCATCATACAATCCTAGAATGGTTTGGCTTGGAAGGGACCTTAAATATCATATTGTTCCAACCCCCCTGCTGTGGACAGGGACACCTTCCACCAGATCTGGGTGCTCCAAGCCCCATCCAGCCTGGCCTGGAACACATCCAGGGATGGGGCAGCAACAGCTTCTCTGGGCAACCTGTGCCAGGGCCTCAACACCCTCACAGGGAAGGATTTATTCCTACCATCTTCCATAAACCTGCCCTCTAGGGAGAGGGCTTCACTCCACTTTACAGCAGGAAAGCAAAGCACACATTAGAGCTTCCAGGATAGGAATCATACAGGAAGCATAATTCAAAATATGGGAAAAGTTTTTGAGAAAGAAATAAAGTAAAAACTATGCTGTTTCAAAACAACCTCCACAATATTTTGTGACTTAAGGGTACCATAAGTCCAGGACAAATTACAACCATTTCAGAAGCCTAAAATTCAGGTGTTTTGTGTTGAAAGCTTTGTTTCTGATTAGAAGCATTTTAATCCAATTTATTTATTCATTTATTTGTTCCAAACCTTTCCCCAATGTTTCATCTAAATTTTGTTAATCTTATTTAAATTTTCTAGCATTAGCCTGCCCAGTGGGCCCTTCAACCTCMGTTCTGAGCCACTTCAAGAAGGAAAACTGGGCTCAGGGAGTGTTTTTGTTCCTGTAGCTGCCAAAGGCAGACGTAGAGTCAAACCCAGCTCGCTATGCATGGCACAGAGGCCTTTCAGCACACTGTAATTTCCCAATTGCAATTTTCTACAGTATTTATCAAATTAACTCAACAGAATAGCTTTATATGGGATTCCCAACAGATATACACAGCCAGGACTTCTGCATTCCCTCTCCCCTGCGATGCTATTTGCTAGTCATTAACTCCTGTCCTGGGAATACCGCAGAAGGCAGGGGAGGAAACGATGCCTCGTTATTATCCCTCCCCACAGCGAGGGGCCAGAAGCATTTGTGCCRCTGTTAGGAAGCTCTGTCTCAGTCCTGCAGAGACAAGGGCTCATCCCAAAGAGGGACCACCAGCCCACAACTGCGTGGAACACTGCAAAGATATTGAGGCATCTAACCCTACAGATGGATGTACAAAACCRGCACACGGCAGTTTAGAGTAATTCTCACGGTGTTACAGAGACACTGATTTAATGAGTTGGTTAAAGGATCCCTTCGGAGACCAACTCAACTAAAACTAAACACAAACAACATCTTTCAGAGAGCAGAAAAAAAAAAAGTAAGGTTCATTCAGGAAAGCCCTGAATTCTTCCCAACTTCTGTGTAAAACCAAGTTTTAATATGTACCAGCATAAATCAGCTGGATAGCCACAGGCATCAGGTGGGTGTTCTGTACTGTTTGCTTGGTTGGTTTTCCTCTAGTAATGTAGGAGAGAGGAAAAGAAAAAGCAACCAAAACCAAAGTTCAATAGTGATCCTTAAATACCAARCGAGGCTGGATTTAGCTGCTGAGATCTGTTCCTTGGTCCCGACTTTAAAAGGTAATTTCTGGTTACAAGTGAGCAATGTGATTTGGCCACTCCTGGAAAAGGAGCAGCTCAAGGAGATGAGGGCACCATCCACCACAGCTTTTCCTGAAGGAAAACCTCCTCCTAAAGAATAGTTGTTCTTCATGCCTTTGGCTATTCTTCCCCTTTTAACCTCTTTTCAGTTTTCAATGGCCTCAGCAATGAGTCTAACCCAACTTTTCACATAAAAAAAACCACAAGCCTGCTCACACAAAGGACTTACCAGAGGGGGAACACCTCAGGATGGGACAATCACTGAATCACARGACGGTTTGAGTTGGAAGGGACTTTTAAAGGTCATCGAGTCCAACCCTCAGCAGCAGGGACATCTTCAGCTAGTTCAGGATGTTCAGTGTGTCCAAGGATGGGGCATCCACCACCTCTCTAAGCAAACTGTGCCAGTGTTTTACAACTCACATTGTATGACAATGACCAGTCCAGATCCATTTCCAACCAGCTCTTTGCTCCTAATGCTTCACTTGTAACTCAGGCTCTGCACAGCCACTCCTCCGGCTTGGTTCGGGTATGTATAAATTTTTACAAGACTCTTAACTCCAGCATTATACACCACCTGTCAATCCAAAACCACATTAAAAACTCACCTCTGACTGCTGTTTCAAATCACCATTGACACATTCTAGTTAAAAATTAAATATCCAGGTTTAATCTGCAGTTTCTAACTTTGAAGCCACCTTTGAAGCACMACAGTGCTCTTTTCTGCCTGCTCGTTTTCAGTGAGTTTAATGCATTTTTAAAGAGTCAGCATGCTGAAACACAGAAGAATAACTCAGAAAATTTGTGACAGTCTAGCAAGAATGGATTATAGCAAAATACACATTTTATCAGTCTTAATGTGAAGCTCTGTARATTACCAGTTTCTCAATACTTGCAGAACCCAGCAGAGGGCAGGTTCTGCCCTTCTAAACAGCGACCAAAYCCTATCGAGGACCGTCTGCTGTGATTCAGATGGAAAATGCCCTCACCCAACAGTTCAGCGAACATTCACCTCAACAGGCACYGGGAAAAGAATCAGAAATTTAAAATCTCCTTTTACAGCCCAATATCCACCTGGAGCTACATTCCAACCSATTTACAAGACAAACTGCTTAACTCAGACCCACTTCAATGGGCTTGAGAGTCAAACCAAGCAAGAGCCACAAATGCAGTTACCTGATCCAGCTCTGATATGCAGGCAAATTATACATCCAAATGTTAATTATAAATACACTCCCCACATATCCCTTCCATCAAGAATGCTGAGGGCAGGACGGAGGATATACATAATTTCCCCGCCCTGTAACCTTTAGCAAGAAGGGATCGTTTTTGCCATGCACCATCACAGTTAAACCATTTTTATTAGGTAACTAATGTGTTTTATTAAAAAAGACAATCTCTAGTTAGATATTTATAGGATGTGCATGGGTGGGGGCAAAGAGAATCTATAATTARAGAGTATACAGCTCTCCTCACAGCCACCTTTGAGGGTCTAAGGAGGCATTTACAAATTTTAGCAGTGSTTTATATGCTATGACTTATGCTATAAGACAAGGAAAACAACCACACCTACAGGGCAACTCCATCCAGGTTGCTCAAGTCACCTGTCTCATACCTTCCCTCTGACACACACAGCTCACCAGGCCTTGCCTTTACCAACCCATTTGCACACTGAACATCCCAAGAACRGTGCTATTGAGAAAAAGCATCCTGTAGAAGAAAATGCAAAGATGTTTTACAAATCCAGTGGATGAAAACTGCCACTCTAGATGATGCTTCTTTGGGTGCCTGAGTTAGTATTTTTTTTCTGTAATTTCAAATGGATTCATATTTATTTTGACAAAAAAGTTTTGTTAAAATGTTTAAGTAAGTATTAGCATAGGAATTCCACTAAGAAATAACTTCCATTTAAAATAAAAGAAAAGGTAAAGTATCTGCAAATACCTGCAGCATTACTGAAACACAGCCATGGCCAGGGCTGGGAGAGAAAGTGATAGCTCGTGCTTCAGCAGACAAGTCAAAACAGTTTGAGTTCTGCTTCGGGAAGCCTTGGGAAGGATGCCAAGATAGTCACAATAATTATGTCGAGCAAACAAAAATCTTAGTTTCAATACTAAGAATAAAACCCTATTGAGGTGGGATAGCCTCTGGGGTATGTTGCCTTGGAAGAAGAAAGAGCTGAGTCAACCTTCCTGGGCRCATTTCCTCCTGAATCAGTGTATTTTGGAAAAAGAAACAGCTCTAAGCTCAGATTATGCCTTTTAGCTGTGACGTACTGTTGACTTCTTTATTCCCCTACCCACGTAATAGCCAAAATGACTGGAGGTTCAGCGTGAGCACCTACAAAAGTGGCAAGGCAGGGGAAAAAAGCCTCCCCCTCTTAAGAGATTACACAGTAAACTTTGAYACTTTTAAACTAAAACCAGCCTTCATACAGATTATCAAGCCTTAACAGCTACCAAGAAGATCTATAAATTTCTAAGAACCCTACAGCAYTAAATAATTCAGTTAGCACTGTCACCGTTTCTCTGAAAAAAAGAAAAAATATATATGGAGTGAACGCTGCTGTTGGCTGCAGCTGTGTCTCATATACACGAGAGATTTCTCAAGGGTTTTATGGCAAATGAGCAAGCTGAGGATTCTGCCAAAGGTTGTATTTATCACTTTTGGGTGGGTGGAGAGAAACCCGTCTCTGGATGACCTCATCGTTCCCCAGGAATCACAGAGAGCACTGTGTGTCAATAAAAGACACCAGCACTGTGCAGCACCTAAACCAGCAGGCAAGAATTCAACATTAGGTGTGCTTCCCCCACTGCATTTCTGTCAGTTTGGAAAGGGGAGATGCCAGACAACATTTTAATTAATTTTCAGAGATGTAAATAAGAATAAAAATATTAAGAATGCTAACCTATCGATAGCTATGAAGTACAAATTCTCATTGCCACAAGCTCTTCTCACATATTCCATCCATCTGTTTCCTCTCCGGCGCTGCTGTTGGAAAGTACCCTTTTGTCCTTCCCTCAGGCAAAAAAAAAAAAAAAAAAAAATCCAACCTAGGGAAACCTGACGGTCACTGATGTGAGCATCCCTTCCCTCTGCACCCCTCTGAGCTGCTCAGGGCTCCCCCAAGTTCCCCCTGCCCACGTTCCCCTCCCGGCACCCCCAGCCGCTCCGCCCGACCACCCCGCTCCCCTTTAGCGGCATCATTAATAATTTACCAGCTGCAAGAGACAAAGAAAACACTCTGGTGACACCACGTTGGGGCTGCTAAGATTCTACCAGGATTGTGAAGCTGAGAGAAATACCCAAAACACAGAGCTTATGAGAATTTCGTACATAGTAAAGAGTAAAAATTCATCATCAGGCGTAGACACCACCTTTTAATCGGCTCTGTGGATCAGAAGAAGAGAGATGAGCAGTCAGACCCGAAACAAATACATGCTTAGGAGTGCAGCTTGTCACAGCTGTCAGGATAAAATAAATTTACAGGTTATACTTTTTTGAAGCAAATTGCTGCAATATAATTYACTACTTTGAACCGCCTTAGTGCTGGGAATTTAAAAGATTCTCAACGAGCATATTGCCTTGTGGTTGTTATTTTGACAGTAAGTCTGTTATATTATTATTTAKAACCAATTAGAGCACTAATTACTGTTTTTACTGCTTTGTTAAGTTCTGGAAAATACTGGGTAAAGGACAGAGAACAAGCTATGGAGATTGAAGCAGCAGTTTTGATCATTTAATTAGGCTGGCTATGAGGTTCTTGGAAACTGCCAGAGATGACAGACCCGGGAAAGGGAAAACGTGACACCTCAGCTGCGACTGGAAACTACAGACAACACAAATGTTTAGTTTTTAATTACATGGGTTTGGGAGATGGCTACAGGCTACGACCTGCAGATTCCATTAGATCTGCTGTACTAAGCAGAGTTGGACTCAACTACTGTGTGCATGAGAGACCGTCGAGAAAACCCGGAGGATTTGGGTTTCCTGCAGCAGATGGCCCCATTTCCCTCAGAGCAGTGACCAGATGTCCACACGTGGTGTTGGAATTGGCATCCTTCAGCCAAGTGTCTTTAAAACACAATTACAAAGAACTATAAGGAAGCTCTTACAGTACTATGTTCACGTAGACAAACCAGCAAATCCTTCAAGAAAATAAATCATCCTCTAACCTGTACAGCAGTCAGATTGTTCATTATTCTTGCAGATCAAAGTATTTTGTCAATAAGCAGATTTCCGTGGCTTGCTGCAAAAAGAGCAACGTTGTGTGAAACTGGCAGACAACCAACTCATAGATTCAGCTTGATTTTATTTGATAAATCCAAGATCAGTCCGCAGCATGTAAGAATGTAATACCCTCTAAATTGCCTGTTTATTGTGGCATGGATGGAAACAGATATCCTTCAGATTCCTACTGACAAGGTCTTTCAAGAGGTTAGTCAGCTTTCTGAAACAGCCCATCATGGAAGACAGAGTCAGCACGGGACTGCTGCGAGATGTTCCTCAAAACACTCTCAAAGTAGTCAAGTAGCAAATACCTGCCCTTTGGGATTTTAAAGGATTTAGTACTTAAAAGTTTTCCTGCAATAAAACATCCAGTGGCGTGCATAAATCTGAACTGCCCTTGGCAGCAAAACCAAACTTCAGGCATTACCTCCTCCAGCCAAGTGACTCCTGCCAGACACACATCCTCTGTCAGTCTTTGGCCACACAGCTTTTCGTACAATGGTTTGGGTTGGAAGTGACCTTTAAAGGTCATCCTGTCCAACCCCCCTGCAATGAGCTGGGACATTTCAACTAGAGCAGATTGCTCAGAGCCCTGTCCAACCCGACCTTGAATGGGTTCCAGGGATGGGGCATCCACCCATACCTCTCTGGATGGTATTTTACCACCCTCATTGGAAAAAAAATTTCTTATCTCTAGTCTGAATCTACTCTCTTCCAGTTTAAAACCATTGGTCCAGGCCCCATTAAAACCTCTGCCCCCATCTTTCTTATAAGCCCCCTTTAAGCACTGACAGGCTGCAATAAGGTCTCCCAAGAGCCTTCTCTCCTCCAGGTGATCAACCCCAACTCTCTCAGTGCATCATCATACAAGAGATCATCCCCTCTGATCATTTTTTGTTCCTGAGGAGTGGCTCTAAGGAACCAGGTAAAACTCTCTCTGGGAAGTTTTAAATAGGTTATTTCTCTCCTGTTGGCAGAGCATCGGGCCAAGAGAATGATCCTGGCATTGAATATTTGAGGTCATTAAATATTCACGTTTAAAAAGATGYGCAGCACTTTTAATTAAGCCTGTCTTCAGCAGTTTCCAGGTAACTTGAAAAATTGACACTGCCAATATAAATTAGTCTGTCAGCATCAACAGCCTGGTTTTGTTCTTTGTACACAATGGTGCTGTGTATATTGTTATACAGATAATTACTACCAGAATGGTTATTAACAGACAGGTAACCGCTGCAGAATTAGTCAGTGATTGTTTCTTTATGCATCTGCTCTTCCACAGGATGTATTGGTTTTGCATTAAAGTAGCTCAAGAAAAGTAAAATGGAACAGAAATTGCACAGGGAACTCCTCGGCAGGAGATAAGCACAGGAGCTAATATTGATTGCATCGGTTTCCAAAGCACATTAGCATCAAATGAATGCAGCTGACCTTGAGAGCCTGCAGGAGTCACGGGAAGGAGTCACTTTAGGCATAAGATTGGGTAAGTGCTGTATTTCAGCTCAGCAAAAGGCCTGGACAATTTTATAATTATATTTCTTTTACCTTGTAGCACACCATAAATGGCAAAGCTTTTGGTTTGTGCTAACAGTGGGACTCGATGACCTTAGAGGTAATTTCCAACCTAAATGACTCTGTGATTCTATGATTCTGGACAAAAGCAATAATTCCTCCTAGTTTTACTCACAGGGGTTTCTATTTCAATGACTGAATGCTGCTTCATGCTATTAAGACCACATTAAGAGAGAACACCTGTAAAAGGAATATATTCCTGTTTATTGCCTTTTAAAGGTTATTTCTTCCTGAAATTATTGCAAGAGAAGAAATAATAATAAAAAAATCTTCTAATCCCAGTGCACATTTAGATCATCTCTTCTCACCTCCATCTTTTAAATCCATAAATAAGGACATAAAACACAAAGAGAAAGAGGTGATTGCTGCAGCATGGACTGAAGGCAGGGAAACTGGTTTAGCTCATTTCTGGAAATTCATTTCACAGCTGAATTCCTTTTTATTATTAACTTTTCATTTGGCCATATCTGAAATTGTTTAGATCCACATAAATCTGGGGACTTGATTGCCACTACAGTTCTCTAACTACTCAGCTGTGAGACACCCATGGCTGCCTGTGACTTCAGCCTACAGACATCAACCCTATTCTTCATCCAATTAAAAAAATCTGTTAAAAAAATGTATCTTGCTGTTGTTCATAAGCAGCAGCATGATGCCACCTTTTTGGTGACATACTACATCCTTCTGTGATTAATAAGTACAATGGCTTGTTAATTAGTTGGCTAATCACTTTCCACATCTATCATCATCATTTCAAAGAGCAAGTCATTTATTGGGCTACAGACAATACCAAGTAAGAAAATATTCATTTGATGACATGACAAAGTCCACTGATTTCAGCATTTCTTTAAAACATTGTTTTCTGTCCTTTTTCAAAAAGTGAGTACTTTGCAAGGACAAACTAAAGAGGCCTGAAGTCAGCAGAGGAATTGTTCAATCAAGGTAACATTTAAATTTCACATGGAGCTTCAACATGAGGACAGATTTTATATTTTTTAATATTATATTAGAGCATGAGTACTATTTCTGTGTAGAGGGAAAACATTTTGAGAATTACTAACACCATACAATTTATATCTTTTATATAAAGACAATTCTCTTAGAAGAACACTAAGCTGCACAGGCATTTTATACAAGCAGAGCTTTCTCCTCTGATCTACCCAGCTGACTTTCAGGAGTCAGCCCAAATGGGAAAGATTGTGTCATCTTAGACAGTAAACATGGGCCTTAAGTAAGATACCAGGTGGCTTGGAGCTCAAATCAATGATAGCATCCAATTATTACAAAATAAAATGACCCTCTGAAGAAAATGGCTCCCATGGGCACCACAAATCAGAGGGACATGTTTTCTTCTGGCATGTTCTGCATTTTAAGTCCCTACAAATGTTACTAATAACCTGTCATCCTGCATGAAAACAGATGATACCTACTGAAGGCACCTACGAATTCGTGAGTAAGCATATTATGCATATTCTCTGTGATTTCTTTTCACCATCTCCAAACAGATGACCAAATGGCAGGTTTAATAAATTACTTCAGTACTACAGCACGTCTGCTTTTTATTTCCACTTACAAACATGAGAAGAGCTGACAACTCCCCTACATTTCTCTGCACCAGCTGAAGTTCTCAGTTACAATATATATATATATATATATATACATTGTGTGCTTAAATTCCCAGGACACCTAAATGGTGCAGGCACGTTTCACAGTTTGTCTCTAGTTTCCAGGAAAGCAGATGATGCTGCAATAAAGTCCCTCTTTGCTGCAGGCACACAATACAAAATGCTTTGCAGTTTTGTGTGTCTATGCAATACAGAGGTGGGCAGTTGCTCAAATAGCCTGAAAAGTTTCGTGCTTATTTACAAAAAGAAGAATTCATGCCAAGGTACAACACCAATTAAATGGAGTGGGTCTTAAAGCCTTTGGCAGGCATTTTAGGGTTTGACAGACGTTGATTGTGAATCAGGGGCAAAATATACCACAGGCTACAATTCGCCTTTGCTCCAATATCCAGAGCTAAGGATTGGGATATCAGATCTGTTCTGGTGAGTCAACTTGGCTTGCCACTGGTGTAGCTAACAGCTGGCTGGCACTAGTAGGATTTTTCTGATACAGACTGGAAAGAAGAGGTTTAGAATGTAATATAAAGAGGAGGGGGAAAAAAAAACCGTTTACACTCCTTAGGTTAATACAATTATTAGATCAGCACAGAAGGAGGTTCCTCTTGCTACATGGCAAGGCAGCAAAGCCTGGTTTACAGCAAATTTCAGTATCTTCGTTCTACCAGTTCTATTCCTACTGTGTCTGAAGGGGAAATTCCTATTACCAGATAATTTAATTCCTTAAGTAGTCCCAGTGAAATCAGACTGAGCGAAGAGACAACCTGAATTGATTGCTATTAAAAGGAAATTTTAAAAATTGTATTATTTAGAGATTACCCACGCTTGTTAGTACCTTAATACTTTTATTCTCTGACAATAAATAAATCCATTAAATTGCTAACAGAAGTTCTGTGAACCAGTTCCTGTTTAGAAAGCAATGCTGCAATTATACTGATATACTTTCTCAGTGTGTAGAATCAAGCTAATCTTTTTTGACTCAAGAAAACATCAGCTCTCACTGCACTTTATGGCAACAAACACCAGCAGTTCAATGATACAAACAAGTCTTATCTCAGCACCGTTGCCACTGCCACTGGGAATGAATTAATTGCAAGAACAAATTAAACATTAACCATTTAAGTGACTTAAATTTAAGTTGTGAATACTGCTCCATTGCTCATTTTAGCATAAACACATAAAGCTGCTCAAAGCCATTAAAACACACACAGCAGTAAGACAGGGAGATTAAAACAAGGCTGCGCTGTTTCTTTTCTTCCTGCTCAGCTACAGGGGCTGGTTTGGGTCTGTTTCTTTTACCAAACCACTAATGTACAAATCTTGCAAAAAATTCTCTGAATTTTGTATTTTCTCCTGCCCTTCCAGTTATAGCAATGGTTGGGTAATGGGGATGCAGAGGTTAAGATGGATGGGAAGTACAACAGCCTACATTTTACTGCAGAACTCTGTATACAACTCTATAGGAGATATCACAGATGATTCTCTTGGCCTTCAGGTTACCCAATTTGCACACAAATCAGGCATCAGAGATGCAGGATAAGGAACTCTGGCTTCATGACTACATTACTGCCATAATCTCCTGATAAACCTTCACTGAAAATGTGAAAGGTACCCCCTGCATGATAAGAGTATTTGTACCCAGGGTTTCAGGCACCCAGATACAGTTACTGTGTTTGTAGCCTTGTATGCAGAAAATAGGTTTAACAGAGATGCAGGAAGAAAGGCATGTCCTTTGTGTCCATACATACAAACCATCCTGCACTTGTTTCAGGTCTTTTCTTTGATCAGCACCTCTTTCAGAATTATTTTTATTTCAAACTCTTTCAGAAAAATATCTACTTCTAACTGAACACTGAACCATAATGAGTCCACACATTCTTGTTCATCTATTCTATTTAGACTCAGTCCCTGGGATAAAGTCTATCATAATACAGTGTATATGTAACTCTCCTCCTCCTTCATGTATGCCATCTATAAGTGACTAGCAGCTTGCAGTTCTGCTGTTTTCCCTCCAGGGATCTAAAAATGTTTCATAATGGGGAATTTAACTTCAAAGTGTTCTCTGAATGAGATGCAGCTCTTGATATTTTCCYCCGTTCCATATACAATGAAGCTATAGCAAAGAAGGATTACATCAAAGGTCAGGCAGAAGTTCATTGATGTTGCTGACAGAGTCCTACATGTTCCTCTCGCCTCAAGTGGAGAAGTGTTATGAAGCAATTCTTATCAAGTATGGAGTATATTCAGGTAAACGAACCCGATCCCTGAAGGATTTACGGGCCTTAAACGATTTCAAGCCGCGGAGACCTTTTGGCTGGAGTGATTTCTTGCGCTCAAAGTGGTGCTATTTGAATTTACGGAAAAGAGCAGAACTAATTTCCACTTGTACTGTCGCACGGAGAAGATGGGCCCCTCGGCCTACAGCAAAAGGGAGGATGTTCCAACCACGTCCCCTGGCAGCTCTGCAGCACCAAAGGGGAYAGAAAAGAAACTGCAGCAGTAGTATAAAGCATCCTATTTCCACCACAAACAATTTTCTTCAGAGGAGGTTTCAATCTTAGATACTGCAGGAGATGAGAGAAGCCCATCAGGTCAGCCTTAGGGAAAAGAGATGGGTCTGAAAGAAGAGCCTGAAATTTCAGCTCTCTGATACAGAGCTACCTAGACCAAGTCAAAGCACATGTCAAAGTGTTCAACAACAATCACTGTTTCTCACTAAGTTCTTTGATTCCCATGAATTCCCTGTTTATTTGTTGGTTTGGGTTTTTTCCCCTCATTAGAGGAATATTTCCCAAACTGCAGTTTCACAGAAGCAAAACGTTTGCTCRCTCCTCCCTCGGCTGAAACACATTTCCTGCAGTTTAATAAAKAAAGAAATGAAAATCGATGGTAACAGATGCCATAAAGCACTGATATCCACCGCCAGAGTTCCACCATGAGGTCATGCCTCCCGGGATTCACCGACGGATGACCTCACCTCGCTCACTTAATGAACAGCCACATATGAACAGGAGAGAGTCATTCATTAGGACGTTACCACGCTCAGAATCACTAATTCCTCAAACCACGGCCATGCCATGTTTCYCTGCACTGCCACAACTCTGCATTTCAAATGCCAACAGGGAATGGAACTGTCTGTGCATCACCAGGCCCTGCGATCAAAGTCAATCTGAACCATGATTTATTAATAAGGAATAAAGAGAATGCAAATAAACTAATTATAAAGCGGGGTTTATAAGAGCCAAATTCCCAAAGTAAAACTTTAAGCAATGTTCAAGTGATTATCCATCTAATTAGGAACACATAGCCAAACAGCAGCAGCCTGATAGCCAACTTCAGTGCGGTTAACATTTAAAATAAAATACAGACCCCCTGCATGCATGGGATGACAGCAGTGCAGGAGTCAGGTACCATGTGCTCAACCTAAAAAAAAAAAAAGGCAATTAATTTAGACAACTCCATACTATCCATGGAGAATCCCAACAGACCCCATTTGACACACTGCCCCTGCACTCTYCGGTGGGCTCTTCATGGATCCCACACGATGGGGCATAAAGTCCATTTTCCATTTGGATAGATCAGATTGCACACTCTGCACTTGCATATTTTACTTACATTCGAAAATTCATGAAGTAATGAAAGGATGTGCTTCCAGGAGCAGCAAAATAATTTAAAATAATTAYATTTTATCATTCCAGAAAATGGAAACATATCTCAGAAGCTGATGCAGCTGTCCTCTGAGGGGATGCCAGCTGTACTAAATGGTCAGAAGACCATCTTGTTGTGCTGCCTATGTGCAGAAGAAGGTTTTATCTACAACAGCAATGTAGACGTGGTTTACATCAGAGATTTCAAGAACTCCTAATTTTTCCATCTTTAAGTAGAAAGGTTCATGAAAGCAGCTCTTTAACTGCTGTAAAACTGCTAAGACTTCTGCAGTATTTTCTTCATTTTGATGGCATCCAGAGTAAAGTCAAGCCCATAAATAATATATAGTCAAAAAAAGTCAAGCACCCAGTTTTAAAGGTTAAATCCCTCCAATTTCAGCAGCATTTGTCAACAATTAAGCAGGCATGACATGCATTTGGAGCAGCAGCAGATCACCCTCAATATTCACCAAAGAACAGTATTTTGGGAGAAAACAAGTYCAACCACATATACTGACTCATTGAGTTGATTTTGATCCACCAACCAGGTGTTGACTAAACGAGATAGTAAGGCCTGCATCTGATTTTAAACACTGTGCTATTTCATAAAGGCAATGGCTCATCTGGTCAGGCTTCACAACATCTACAGGAGCACACACTGAAAACCCTACAGCTTAGACAGATTATACAATTTCCTAGTTTAGAGGCACAGAATCATCTGCCAGATTGCAAATGTTATACTATATACAAAGGATACACATTAAAAAAATATAAAAATCTTTAAACAGATTAATTTAAGTGAAAACACAAACAGTATTTACCATCTTTTAAAACTGTTCACTGAATTCTTATTTACAAAGAGATGATGGGGATCTTCAGGGTTACAGCACACAACAGCTGTCTCTATAGAGAAGTGCCAGCCTTGATGTTAACAAGATGATAAATTGACTGATTAGTGTTTAAGTAGTATTAAAATTGAACTGAATTATACTAAGATCCAGACTTAGAGAACTGATAAAAGCTCTTACTATTGAGTACAGCAATTGGGCCAGAGGGCTAGGAGAGGAAAGGACAAACCAATGGACAACAGTAGTGAGGAGGTGAAGGACACAGGCCAGCTCAAGCACCCTACTGAGGGCCAAAATAAAGGAAGCCCAATGGATGATAGATGGGAAATGCACCATCACACTTGACAAGGACCCAACTGGCTAATGGGAAATGTATTTGGGACTATGGGGTAGCTGTAAATTTCAGCTGGAAGGGACCTGCACTGAGACCACTGCTGATGGCTGAGACCTCACGACAGCTCAAGKTTCCGAAGCGATGGAAATCAAGACATTTTTGCAAATAAGAAAAAGCCAAGACTGGCAATTACCCAGTTACTATTTACAACTGCACTGATGCCACATGTCACGTCCATGTCTACAAGTTCTGCCTTGCAGAGAAGTTACTTTGAGGCAGGACCACATGTTCCCTTTCACAGGCACCAAAATCCCTCCAGATTCAACCAGGGCTGCAGACATCATGACATAATCAATGGAAAACAACCTGCTTTATTAAAATTGGACAAGCTCTATAACATTAACATTTATGCTTCGCTTTTAAAACGCCTGCGATACCATAATTGGCATTATATCTGACATTTGTGATTGACTAGAGTCACATTTACATTAATGGCAATACTGGCTACCCTGTAGCAGAGGTAAGCAGAGATTTTTGTACCCATTTAACGCTTCAACGACACAGAMATAATAAGGGCGCCAACATATGATAAAATGGTTCAGCTGCCTTATTTTTAATTAAAGCACAGTACAGCTGAGTTCTGTGGAACAATATCCATCTTCCACAATTGCACAGACTAGCTTATTTTACTAGCAAAAATTCCCATTAATTTGAGGCCTCTTGACTCAAACAGATTCATCTCAGTGTAATGGCAATAGATTCCTTTTTCAGCACCCTTCTGCTGGAAGAGACACCATTTTCTTTCTTTCTAAAAAGATAGCAYGTAGAACTACACTCCATCAAGTAARTAATTAAGACATGGAACATAAACTGAGATTAGAAAAAAGGCTGTATATAAAATTATGTTGTGCCCTGAAATTTGCAGCTCCCTATAGCAGAGGGATAACTCTTGCACAAACAGCTAAGCTGGGCTTCCAAACCTTGACTAAAATCTTTAGCCTTGCTGAGGAGTGATGGAATGAAAAATATTTGCATAAGCTTGTAACTTGAGCAAGCATAATGTAGGTGAAGCATGGGAATACAAAGCAGTTTTCACCAAGACACAATTATTCTAAAACACGAAGCTACTTATTAATTTTAAAAAGAAGATACATGTCCTGAGAAGTCATTTAAGATAACAGAGTTTAGAAAAAATACATATGCCTTCTATATGTTTTAAAATAATTGTCCTCACCTTCCAAAAGCAACAGTCCCACAAGGCAATCCTAGTGCAGTTGGTGTTGGGAATGGAATGCTAATCCTAGAAGCACAGTGTCTGCATATGAATGAGCCCCTCTTTGAGTATCTAACATTTCATAATCTTTGATAAATGCAATAAATAGGAGAATKTTATCCAACACTGCTGAAATCAGAAACATGCTTCCTCCCGTGTCGACAGTCTACACAATAAAAATTTCTTTTGCAAAAAGGAGTATTATTTGCCCCCCTCATCACAGGCTGGAAATTTGAAAGTGTATTTTAAGCTAATGGTGGGTSTTAGTATTTTCCATATCAAAGAAAGAAATCCATTTTGCAACTCCACACACCACTAGTTTGTGCAGGAATTAGGTTTGTTCTGTCCTGGCCATGAAGTGAAATCAATCAGCAGCAGCACTGAAGTTTCTCCCTATATATTCCAGAACACCACCCAAAAATCCCCCAGAACGCTGCAATATCTTTCTCCTACTTTCCACTGCAATCCACTCCATCATCCAGGCTGCTCATAGGTAGTAATCTGTTCTTGAGGACTGTAATTGCACAGTGGGAAACTCAATAAACCTGTATCTTATCAGAAAGAGAAGCCGGTAATTGCCCAAAAGAAATGGATCTTTCTGCGGAAGGATATAAGACAGTGTCAGATGTATTGTCAGCCACTCTGTTTCAAAAAAAAAAAAGTAAAAAAGAAAAAGCATGTTATTTTTGTGGGGTTTGGGGAGGGGGGTTGTGTGGTTTTTGTTTTTTAATTAACATTTAGCAAAGATTGACAAAAAGCCCATAATTTTTTCGAAAAAAACACCAGCCTTTTTTTTTTTTTTTTTTTTGGTCAAAATAAAAACGTATTTTTCAAGTTATTAAGTATTTTGGAAGCTCAACACCGCAGAAAGAATGCTGGCAAGATCAATACATACTCTCACTATCAAACTAATCTTCGCTGGCTTCTGAATAATTCAGGCTCATTAGACTTCCAAGCTGTCTGGCCTAAAGGTTACACAAGACGTGCATCAATCTGTCAGAAAGGTGGCAAACATTATTTCATCCCTTCTCCATCCACACACTCTGTATTTRTACAATGATAATGATCATTTCAAAGCCTTCAGTTAAATCATAATTAGCCTGCAACCCTCTGTTTCAAACATATTGAATATATTGGTTAAAACACAAGAAAAAAAGGAAAAACCACAACACACACAKGGGGAGCAAGGGGAATACMYGCAAAAGACTTTAAATGTTATTTTGTACAGGACTACAGTGTGTTTTTTTCATTAAAAAACCCACAACAAGCTGGTTAGGTGAAGTAATTATATAGTCAGAGAAATATTAAAAGAACAGGAACACTGATGCAACCACATTTTGATTTACTAACTGTAATACTTAAATCCTGCATTTATCAGCAGGGTTTAGATATTTCTGCCTTTTGTTTCACTGCCACTTTACCAGTGCTGGCAAAGACTCAATTGTCTCCTAACAACCACAGGACATTACTGTTGTGGCTCCTCAAACAAATAGCAATGATGACTCTCAGGTACAGACTCCTCTGCTATGGTCAGGCAGTCCTAAATCACACCCCCACAACCTTTTCTTCTCTAATATAAGAACACATCACTGAAGAATTACTAATGGATGTCGTCCAAGTCTTTTAATTTTTCAAAACGTTGCCACACCACAACCAAAAAATAATTCACAGATGAAGTCTGAGCTTTAGCTGTGGTTCAGTGGTAGGAGTTGCAATCCTGATCGCCCCAAAAGCCTGGTTATACACCACACTCAGGTGCCCACTCCTGATAAGATGTTTTATCTAATTTCACATTGTATATGTAAAGTCAATTTTCCAGCAAGTACTTCTGAAAGAATGAGCTTCCTCATGCAAAACAGAAAATAAAGAAGAGACTGGTGAGAACATATGCAGCAGCTGGTGCACAACAGATAGTGCCACTGCTCTTTCTCTCATCATATACTGAGGGATGTTTATAAAGTTGAAAGACTGTAAAACTGAAAATTGACCTGAAATTTTAAACAACAAATTCCCCCTCATGTCCACAGCAGGTCACAGAAACCAAAAACTTGATACACAGTGCTAAATTTTATCAGCTCCCAAGCTAGATTCAGTTGATTTACCTCTTTTAAGAAAAAAGKAAGAAGAGACGTTAAGCATTTATGGTCAATAAGCAACTGGCTGACTTGAATTAGCAGAAATTGCATGACAAAATTCCTTGAACTGTGCTTAGCAGGACATTTATCACTGAAAGTTAGAAATGTCAAGTACTTGGATTATCAAAAGTTCTGGAAATGCGGCTATAAGGGAGCACCTAAGTAAGAGAAACACAGGTTTTTCAGAGAGTGGTCACGCAGTAATCTCCGTGCCTGTTCAGCAGTTTCTTTACAGGGGGTTAATGTGGTTACCACAGTCTCCAAATAACATGGAAGATGAGCACCTTTCCCATTCTAGTGTGAAATCCTATTTGATACTCAAAAAAAAAAAAAATAAAATAAATCTATCATATCTGGAGCGATTTTTAAAAGAGCAGCACTGACCTCGGCAAGCAGAGATCTTGTCTCCGGTGGACAGATCACGCATCGTTTCAAGCTATGATTCGAGCTGAACACAATAAACGACTGGAAAAATCGAGCCTCGATTCGTTGGTTGCCAAAAGTGAACTGACAGTGACAGTTTCCTTCAAAGCCAAGCAGGCACTCCCCTGAATGAGGATACCTGTGGTATTTCAGTATCCAAGCTCACAGTACAGACCAGCAAGGTACTGGCCAGTTACAGACTTTGTTGATGCAAGATAAATGCTGGTCTGAAGAAGAAAAAGGGAATGAGCAAAGCTAACAGCTGTTAAGGGGAATTAAGGAACGCACC
This sequence comes from Amblyornis subalaris, assembly GCA_018881555.1. Taxonomy (NCBI): domain Eukaryota; kingdom Metazoa; phylum Chordata; class Aves; order Passeriformes; family Ptilonorhynchidae; genus Amblyornis; species Amblyornis subalaris. The sequence continues at coordinate 1,121,251 of JACAXG010000192.1, forward strand.
ACATGCTAAACATTGACATTTTCAATAGACTCAGTGGCCTCAAACAGTTAAAAGTATTCAAAGATACATTATTTTCCACCCTACTGGCCATAAAATTGAGTACAGGCCAGGAGACATCTATTTCCATTTGCGAGGTCTCTTCCACACCGTAGCTGCACATCTTTCTCCCGGCTGTCTCATCTTACACGTGTTTGACCATCTGGCTGATGCTGTTCAGTTCCAGGCACAATTAAACGTGTCTATCTAGGCAATCCAAAAGTCCAGCACTCCTTCCACATCCCACCATCTGGACCGTGTTCGGGAAACACGAACTCTCAAATCCCTTAAGGTGTTTGAGGACCTACCCCTACACCACTTTCTCCTCTTCCCTTATAACCCTGTCTTGTCAAACACATTTGGAATTACTGCAAGTACAGGGGAAGACTAAAAGGACTCTTACCTCCAGCTTTCAGGGATATTTCTGCTCCACGCAAATCTTTTCAGAAAGCAAAAGCATATACATGGCACATGTGTTCCAGTGGTTAATTTTTTTTTTTTTAAACTCCTTTCAGTTATGGTCTAGCTGCAGGAATAAACTTTTTTTCTTATTACTACAAGTCTTTAATAATGATATAGGTGAAAGTGGGATGATATCTCATTAAAACAAACCTTCTCCAACATGTCACTACAGGACATTTAATGTTTTCACCCTCAATCAGAAACCAAAACTTCATAGGCCACAATTATTATTGGGTTTTTTTATATTAGGTATTTGTATCAGGTTCTGTTGAAGTCTGTATAAGTCCCTGAAGAAAGGGCTCAAGTTCTGCATTTCTACTGCTCAGGCTTTACAAGCATTGAGCTTCCTGCCTCCATAYAGCCCCCCATCTCTGGGCAAGGCTACAACCCCGAGGCTGAACTGACACAACCCTATAAACCTTCCTTTCAAAATCCTCTACAGCTGTCTCTTCATTCAAGAAGTACTTTCCAATCCCATTACTACTTAAACCCTCCATAATCCAATCAACCTCGGCAGCATCATGTCAGATCCCTCTGTCAACACTGTAACCCTGTAATATTTCATTTGGGGGAAGCGCGGCCCTACTTTCCATTTCCAGAAAAACTGTAATTCCTACCCTTGACCCAGCTTTGTTCTGGATTCCCCTTCATTTAGCACAACCACATTAGAAAAATTGACTGTGTCTTCCTCATATCTTTATTTTACACAGGGTAAAAAGAAAAATTAAACTTCTCCAGCTGTTTCTAAAGAAATAAAACATAATTCAGAAGAGTAAGTTGGCTTGCTTTACATTCAATTTTTGTAGTAGGGTTAAGAAACCACTATAGGATATATAAAGGAAGTAAACTGATGATTTAGAAGATTTTGATCAAAGTTTCATCACTTCTTCTAGTGATTTTTTTCTTTATTTCACTTACGTTAYCTGCAAACTAAAGAAAGTCACAGAATCGTTTAGGTTGGAAAAGAGTTTTAAGATTGAGCCTAGCTGTAAAACTGCCTCTACTTTTTTAATCTAGTTACTAGAAATATGACCTTTTAAGAAAGAATGCATTTATTAGCTTCTATTATTTATGTGAGGTTTTTCCCTAGTTATTAATATTCTTTATGAAAAGCTCCTACTTTAATGTAGTCCAAGACCAGCAGGGAAGTCTAAAGGAGCTCCCTGGTCCAAGATACCAAGGATTTAGTAAACCTGTGACATGTTCCCGCTTCCCTTAGAGCACTTCAGGTTTAGTACAGGATGATCATATCCATTTATCATCCTCCTTTACAGTCCAAAAGAGACCACGATCCTGTAACCATAGAAACAYGGATGTTCCTGTGGACACTTTCTGCCTATTATATTTTTAAAAAACAGAACCGAGCCTTATTTGCTCTCTCCACAACACTGCCACAACCCTAGGTGAAAAGAAAATAATCCCATGTTCATTTTAAACCAGAGCAGCAGCCTCCTTACCTTCCCTCTCTTCTGAGAGGAATACAGGAATACAGCATGGCTTGGCCTGGGAACCTTGAACTCTGAGATCTATAAAATTGTCATTTGTCGCCATTAATAGCTGAGCAATCACACAGAAAGCTGACAGCCACTGCCACGTCAGCCACCCACTCCCTGCACTGAGCAGCCCGACAGGCCATGATGGACCAGGAAAACTGTTCCCATCTGGGTCAATTTGCTTTCTTTTTCCCCCCTCTTAAAGAATTGCCTTATTAAAATAAGCAGAGTGTAGCTGCATAGTATTAGTATTGGTAGAATTAAACCCTAAGAGAACAGTCGGTATGTTTACCATATATTACAACTCTCAAAAAATTAAGTCATTATTCACTGTTTGAAGATACTCGTTTCTCATTTAACCATGAAAAGCTAGCACATTTTAAATATATTTTCATACTATCCACAGCCAAGCAGTGAAAGCCAAAACATGTCGACAGAGTCTTCAGTTAAGACTGATGTGGAAGGAGGTTTAGGGGCTATTTAAAAAAAAAMCAACAAAACCACATCAAATTAGATCTGAGGACAGCAGCAGCAATGGCTATTTCGTGTATTTTCAGAAAATGCTTTTRTTCATATCCTGAAATAGTCAACAACCTAAATAGCACACAGTCCCCTTAAATCTYTAAAAATTCAAGGTATTGCCCAGGCAAAGGATGAAGTGCTTCGCTCCMTACACAATTATGCATTTACTGAAGTCAGATGCTTGGAAGAATAAAAATCCATCAAGCCCCCCATCGCCCAACACCCCCCATAGCAATACAATTTAATAATTGTAAATCACTAAAGCATTATAAACAACTTCAGGATATATAACACARGCTTTACTGAACATAATACTTTGAGGTAATTCAAGATAATGATTGATGCAAACCTACAGTCAGAGACATTTACCAAAAATGGACAYTAGTCAGTAGTAACATTAAGAAATTAGGGAAATTAGCCAGAGAGAAGTTAAAATATTAGAACTATAAAGCTCCTAGAGGAACTTTAATGATGCCTATTTTATGTCTCATGCAATAGATCACACAACTTGGAAAATTCCCATAAATTCCTGAATGCATATGCAACAYTGCCAATGATAAACTTGCTACCCTCTCATGGGATCTGCAGTTCTTCATATTTTCATGTGAAGCTTTTTCACTACTGTACGTTATAAAACATACAAAACCCCTCTTTGTCACTGAGGAACCATTTAGTTCTTAGAAAAAAACGCTATTCACTGTAATTCAGCCTTTTTAAACTCTGTAAGAAAATTCTGTACACATTCATTCCCAAAGTGCCTAATCAGTTCAGTATTAAAAAAAAAAAACCACAGGGGCTTTTTAAAATTAAAATATGAACTATTTATCCATCCTCTGTGAAGGAAACTCTCTTATGCTTCCAGTGACCAATTCTGGACATTGAGACAAGGGTGACATTTTATTTTTATTTTATATTTTAGCTCTGCCCGTTAGATGCAAACTCTCTGGTGCAAAAAAAYAAACCAAATTCCATGTAGTTAGTTTAAATTGCTCAATAAACTTGAATTGTTATGTGAGCATTTTATGCTCTATATGAAGTTGCCACCTACAGACTTCAGGGTAGCTACTCACAGGCAGCCAACGCTTAACAAGCAAATTTTACATGTTTAAAAAGGTTTTTGGCTGCCTGTGTAAATCATCTCCCAGCAGAGAAACAGGTGCCCTTGGTTACCTGAAAAGCAACAGGAACAACATCTAATTAAGATCACAGTGGAGCTGCAAATACCATGAAGGGACAAATATTSTTCCAAGTCAAAAGGCAATAATTCATGGAACCAAACCTCCACACACACACRCAGAGCCAAACAGAAGCAGTTCTGCTTAAGAACCATTATGTCCATGTTTTATTGYTTCTAAAAGGCCAAATAATTGAATTTTTTGTGTGTTTGGTTTGATATTGCTCATAGCTCTTTTTAATACCATGAATAAAGTATATTATTTTTATCTTTTTAATACCAAGAATAAAGTGTTTTACAGAGGTGCTGGTAAACAGTTAAGCAGTGCATTTGACAACTTCTTGCTCAGAAATTAATGCTAATATAATGCATTTAATATTAACACTTGTTGAGCGGTCCCAACAAAATTAATCAAACTAATAGCAGAAAAACCCAACCCTGTTATTTTAGCTTTTCATCTGTTTTATCAAAATACAGTTCTGCACTACAGCTCATGTCTCAAACATGTTTCTTGAACAGCTGTGTTATCTCAAAATTCCTTTAGTGCTGTAACAGATATCAAGGAGCAACAACCAAACAAATGTTCGAGGCAAAAACTCCTCTCCAGCCTAATAAACACAAGTCAGGATGTAAATATAATATCAAGAGCATCACTAACTGGAAGCAGTTGCACCCCACGAGACAGCAATAACTTCTCCCAGCGGATTTTGCCCTGAATGTGTTTGTAGCATGATTATTTTGCTCATTTTCACAGGCTTAAATGCAGCGACTGGGGGTTTGTTTTTTTCATTTGTTTGCTTGTTTTTAAACAGCACCAAGCAATTCCATTCCATAAGCACASAGTGAAGGCATTCTTCACAACGTACAATTCAAGCAACAACCTCCCCTGAGTAGTTGCTCCCCTTTCTGAATGGAGCCAAYCTCAGCACACAGCTTCCCTCCACCGTTTGGAAACGAGATGCCAGAGGATGTAGAAAATACTAATTTCTAACAGCAAGTGTGTACACAGTACTGAGAAAAACCCCTAAGCCCAAAACCACCCTATGACCCTTAGCATGGGGCACAATATCCATGTCAGGAGAAGTTTCTCGGAGGTGAAGGGCAGACGGGATCACTGGCCCTCTGTTTTCCCCCTCAAACATCAGCCACTAAGTTTCAAGCTGAGACCAATAACTTGGAATTMAAGCTAATGCTCTCACCACCAACCCACGTGTTGAACTAAAAGCACCAAGAGAGGTACTCCAAGTTTTGRTAAGATTTTCGCAATGTTAAACACCTTCAATTCCGAAAACATTCTTGATTTCGCGCTTACATTACCTGACTTCAGCTTCCAGGGGTTGGTTTTTGTTATAGCTTTTCTGCCACTCAGTATTTTCTCGCACTGAAGTTAAAAATATACTATGATCAAGYCACCTCTATTTATTCCTTTTGATAGGCAGAACACAAAATCTGTATGTCAAAACAATCCACAACCATCACTTCATCCCCAGCATTGACTGAAAACTTAATAGGTTAGATAGAAAAGAACAGATTTTTATCTCCTTATCTCACACAACAGAGATAACCCCCATGTTAKACACACACCTCAAATATGAAGGTCTAAATGTTTTGGCCTAAAATGCACGTTTCTTTTTTATTTTTGTGATCACAGTGAAGCTTTTACCAAAACCTTGGTAAACCTTGTCATTTACATAAAATATTTAACAACACTCATAACGGGGGGGTAAACTGATCATGACCATATAAACATCCATTCACACCTTGGACCACAAAGGYGTGTAAGCTCTGTGGGGCAAGAACTGGAAACAGAAATATTTTATTACACTTCCAAGCTTCCCAGCTCCAATTAGGATAAAAATAAAYCTACAACTTGGCCTTTTTATTGCCCGTTTATAAAAGGTGACATAATAAATGCCTCAGACTCCAAGGAATTGGACGGAGCTRTGAAGACCACCTTTGTGGAAACACTTCTGTGTCCCAGGCACAGGTGGGAGACAGCTGGGAGAGCGCTGGAAACGCTGAGGGTGGGATCAGAGCACTACAGGCAATACTTCCACTCACACAGCAGCAGAGGAGACTGGTGGAAGGTGTCCCTGCCCATGGCAGGGGGTTGGAACTAGATGATCTCTAAGGAAAAAGTTAAAATCTGCAGGCAAGGCTGTAGCTGGATGTGGCCACGGAATGAAGGCACAGCCAACAAACCAGGTACTTCTGTAGGTGTGTTTGGGGTACTTGGGGGTTGCAGCAGTAGGAYAAGGCAGGACGACTGTGTGCTTTTCACCGTCCATCTTGTGATGTTTGGGGGTTTCTACACTTAAATCCCAGTTCTGGCAATATTCAAAAAGCAGGGAAAGTTTGCAAGTGTGTATATGTGCATTTATGGGTCAAAAACGGTAGGTCTGTATTTTAGTTTATTTTTAAATCTTTCTTTCAATCAGGCTCATCTGAAAGCAGGACAGTGGGGTTTTCTGAATGCCTCAGGATTCAGCCCAAGGAGAAACATTTCCTACACTGGGACTGGGCAGTCAAGTGTAAGCAGAAAACCACCATAATGAAACATGAAGGGGTTTGCATCCTCCTTGCAGCAAACACAATGCTCATTTACATTCATTTAGTACAAGATATTTCCATCTAGAATTGGCTTTTTCCCCCATTAGAATCCTACAGGGCTTGATTAATTACTGCTAATGAGAATGAATTTCTTTTCTTAATTTACATGCTACCTGTTCGTTTACTTYCAGATTTATTTTTAATATCAAACCATTCCCCTTGGGAAAATGACCATCATTATCACACAGTCCTCCCAGRAGCACAAAATAACAGCTGTCACTTCGGGTCACCATAGCAACACTACTGTAACTACACTGAATTTGGTTCAACAGGAGAGGAAAAAAATAAAAATATATATATACACACACACACAGAGACACACATGCAGAGGTGATGAYAATAAGTGAAATAAGTGACTCATAACAGCTCAGGAAATTCTCATTTCGATGACCATGTGCTTCTCCCGCCTTCGGYCAAAATAACCCAGTTAAGCTCAGTGCATCCCTTGTCACCAGTGATGCAGTTGCCCCATGGTGCACTCATTTAAAAAAAACCCTGCCAGGTACTGTCAGAAATGCCATCGTATCACAGGATAGCAAATAGGTGATGTAGCCACACTTTGGAACCTGGGGTTCCCCAGGGATCTGCCCATTTAAGTCCCATTAACGTTAACGGGAAATTATGTGCCGAGTATGAAGACATCTGAGTGAAAAAAATAGCTTGTAAGAGCAAATCCACCAYTATAAGCAAAAGTTAAAAGTTTGCCGTTATTTTCAGTGGGAGAAAGGTTGGATCCCACCTCAGATAAGCCAGCTAATCCATGCTTATAGAACAGAAGCTCAAATGGTAAATTCTGAAAATCAAACATCTGGCTTTTTAGTCTTTACTTCTCAACACAAAACACTGTCTTTATTTTTCCTCACTTTTTTTTCTGCTGGGATACGTTCTTCGTCTGGAAGAGGGCAAAGTGTTCTACGAGCACTGCACTGTAGTTCATTAATGAGCTAACAGAACGAGCTCGGAATCTTTTTTCTTACTTGTCTTCCKGACGGTCTCTGGCCTGGTGCCTGGTCCTCAGCTAAGAGGAGAAAAGCGCAGCCTGGGAAGTCTCTGCTAAGATGAAGCTGGCTATGAAAATCTGGCTTTCCTCAATCCCARCTGAAAGAAGATGAACCTCTCCAAAGGCTGCAGGGTGTGCTTGGCAGCACCAGGAACCAAACACAGCTCTCAAAGGACAGATTTCTCTTACCCTCTTCATAAGAGAGAAAACCCAAACATCCATAATCCCAGGGACCTGGTGTAGGTTTTGACATCCTGCAGCTTTCCCCTGGGATCAGAGGTTCTGTGTCCTGTTAAGTCACATACACAGGGAAAGATGCACATGAATTGCTTGAAAAAACCCCAAACAAACAAAAAAACTCGACTACTTTCAGTTCACACTCAGCAGATGGCAACAGAGTGAAACATCACCAGACTGGATTTGGTTGCAAGGTCTTGACCATCAGTTCTCTCCACCACTACATCTGAGACCCGGCTGGATCAGCTTCAGAGKCAATTAAGAAAGCCCTCATTAGGGTTTATAAGCCAAACCACAGCCAGGAACTAAGCTTATATGTACTTATTTGAGGCAAATAAGTACAGTTACAGCAAAAGTTGCAAGGATAAACYCCCAGCCAGGGTGAGAGATTTCAGTTGTCTCCGTGCTTTCACTGACATGAAATAATTATGGTTAATAGTTGCTAAAAGGCTTCTAACAAACCTCTCGCAGTAATTTATCATAATTAACATAACCTTAGACATGTTTCAAGCTTTTGGTCCTCAGCTCATTATTTATGGGCCTTTCAAAATTGTTCCAGTACATTAATTTTTCTATTTTTAAGCAAATCTATAAGCAGAGCCTATCAAGTGCTGAAAGAATTACACTTCCCAGTTTATAAATGTGGGTAATATACATGCACATTCATAGCTCAGACTTTTAAGCAATATTGAGTTATTAATTCATGATCTACAGAAGTGATTAGAGTCAGGTAGGGCCTGCTTTGCAAGAAAGATGTAACAATGAATACCTTGAAAGGAGCAGAATTTGCAGACAGTGCCAAAACTGAAAAAATGCAACAAACATTTAAAATACTTTGTATAAAAGTTCAAATTAATAGTACTTTCACATTGTTACAGAACACGGTAACATTATTGCTCTGTAATAAGTATGAATACTTCTCCAACACTTTCATCCTCCTTTAAGCTCAGAAATCAGCTACAACACAGAAAAATAAATATATGCAAAGTGTTGTCAGTTTCATTTGGAAATATAAGGATGCTCAAGTAAAAATTAGCAAGATCCATGAGGATATGCCAGACTCAGAGGACTGGAAGTATGAAATTCTGTGGGGTTTCCACCCTTTTCTTCAATTTAACCAGATCTATCATTCTAGCATGCAGTACTACATGAAGACACCCAAACTATGAATGTCCAAAAACCTGTCCACAAATATCCAGAAACTACCAAATCAACGAATGATTCTGTGATTCAGCTGAACAAATACAATACTGAAAATACATTTTAACAATCTGATTACCCAAAACCCCTAGGTAAAGCTTGCTGAAAAGTAACGAATAAAGTTTGTTCGCTGAGGACAGCGAAATCTCTGCAAGAAGGCACCCAAGTTAGAGGAAAACTGCTCCCCACTACAGCAGTGCCCAAATGCTGGCTGGAGTCAGTCCAGACGAGATCAGATCCATCCCAAAGCCTGCAGACAAGGTGAACTCTTAGGTCCTTTTCATATTCAAAATGTGCAGAAATACTTTGATTAGCAGAGAATGGAGAGAAATTACCGCCCAAAAAGAAGAGCAGTCAATCACAACCTTTGTTAACACGACTGTAATTGGAGGTCCTGACTCTGTGAGACCTCTTCCAGCTCCTATTCAAGCAGCCACACGGCCCCTGGAGGCATCTGAGGACCAGGGTGCCTAAACCAGGCAGTCCCGTTTATCACCACGTAACAAAACAGAATTAAACTCTTTGTCTTTCGCTGATTACAAAGCTCAGTGCAGTTCTGAGGAGGAAAGGCCTGAACTGCTTTGTAAGGCAGACATTTCACCAGGAGATGGCTATTAGCCAGCGTATATCTCTGTCACTTTTTAAAGATAATCTGGTTAAACAGCTACATCTTGCCTTCTTATGTTTTTGTTTCCACCATACACATGAAAATTAGCTTAGAGACTAAGAGGGCTAATTTACATTTTTAGGGATATGTTTTATCATTGTGTGCAGATAGGATTTGCAGTCTCTCTGCTGAATGCATTGTGCTACCAACCCACCCGATTTTCTCTGCCCAAAGAAAGAAAAAAAAAAAGGACATTTGCATCATGTGAGCAGAGAATATAGCCCAGCTTTTCGTCGAAAGAAGAAAAGCCTTGAATTATCACCCCTACCTAGTAAAGCCATGAAAAGCTGAAGAATAAGAGATGCTGAAAGCAAAATCTCCCCAACATTAATAAAATGGCAAGAGAAAGTACAAACTTTCATTTTTTGGTCACTGCCTTYGAGACTGCACTCTTATGAATGTGACATGAATCCCACATGAAAGAAAMACAGCATAAATTTTTCCCCCACAATTGGCAGGTAGTTGTAGGTGTAAATAAAAATGAGTGATTTGCAGGAGGCTTGTTGCCAATCTTGTCACCAGCAACAGCAAGTGTATGAGGACTGTACTTGGTGCTTACCTCCAGGCCAAGCTTTGAAAAGTGGATCTGAGTTCTAAAACAGCAAAGCTCCAGTGTATATTTATCACAACTCGAGAAAAAAAAACTTAAGGAAGGGGATAAAACACAAGAAACCCTGTCTCAGTTTTATTCCACTCTGTCTACTTATAAAGGGGAAGAATAAGGAAATTACCTCCAATTTCCATAATTTAATAGCTATGACCGAAGAATGTGAGAAGCTTCAAATAGAAGGTACAAATGGATGCAAATGTTGTTACCAGKGTTCCAGCACTGTTTATCAAGRGGGTAACACCTTCTTTGACCTTCCTTGTCTGGTTAACATACCTGTARAAGCCCTTCCTGTTATTCYTTGCATCCCTTGCCAGGTTCAGTTCCAGCTTCTCCTTGGCCTTCCTTATCCCRTCCCTACACAACCAAACTTCATCTCCATGCTCTTCCCAGGTCACCTGCCCTTGTTTCCACTGTGCATTTGCTTCTTTCCCTTCAGTTTGACCAGCATATCCCTACTCAGCCATGCATATATACACATGTATAAATGATCAAGCAAAATGCCTGCACCTATTCACACATCGTAAAGAGCACAGTCAGTAGCTTCATCTATGCTGAATTTACACAACAAAACACAAGCACTGGGAGATTTGCATCTTTTGCAGAAGAGAGAAACTGAAAGAATAAGCAGTTTTCAGTGTGACTGTACAYGCATGTTAGACTGGCATAAAACTGTAATTCTCTTTCACAGACATTTTGTAGCACAACTGTTAAATTTCTTCCAACTTGCAAAAGCAGAAAAGCTCARTATTCCTGTAAAAGTCAATGGAGGTGTGACTTCAGTGCATTTGCATTTGTTATGCTGCCCAAAAGGACAAGAGTCGCCCATAYAACTACTTGCCCTACTTTTCAACTAAGAACAAAAACTGGAAGCAACCAAGACATCAGTGTTGGGAAACAGAAAAGCCACCTGCTCCGGGTGCTGACAGGAAGCTGCAATCCTTTCAGCCTTGTACCTGGGTGTCACCAGATCAYAGAATCACAGACTGGTTTGGGTTGAAAGGGACATTAAAGACCATCTAGTTTCAAGCCTCTGTTTCCACTAGACCAGGTTTCTCCAAGCCCCATTCAACCTGGCYTGGAACACTTCCAGGGATAGGGCAGCCACAGCTTCTCCRGGCAACGTGTGCCAGTGCCTCACCACCCTTGCAGTAAATTATTTCTTCCTAACATCCAATCTAAAGCCGCTCTCTTTCATTTTAAAGACCTTTACTGCAAACCAACAGCATCAACAAGAACGCTGCAACGCTGAGAAATCAATAATTTGTGTCATAGAGTTACGGGTGCGTATTTTTTAAATCCTCCTCTCCACAGATCTGTTACAAAACCCAGCAGTCTGCCTTTTTCTGCAAACTTTGCATTCAGTGGAGGATCTTGGGCTGACATCCACCCACAACTCCAGACACAAGCCATTAGGGCTATTTATTAAGTTTCGCATCTCAATAAGTCACACTTCRCGAGTTCTCACTGTAAGATTAATAAAATAATATTGGAAAGCAAGAGTTCCATCGTCATAATGATTTAGCACACACACCGGAGATGGAAGTATAAATAATTAAACCCACCAATCTGAAAGACAAATCTGAAAAATCACTCCAACTGCCACCAAACAGACAATTTCAAGTTCATTTAACATCTAATACCAAAAACACTGACAACACTATAACGCTGTACTGAAATACAGACAGATTATTTATTCATAGAGTCTGATCTTGCATGTCAGACATTGCAATTTAAATATCATTGARCTATCTCAAACTGCTTCCTCCTGCATTACTTTTTCTGCCATTTTCGTAGTGAAACGAACCAACTTATCCACAAAACCTGTAAGTAAAAAGAAATTCCCACATGTAGCATTTAATTGACCAATTTTGTCTACTAGTCCTTCTACACAATCCACCCCCTAACTCCATTTGCTTTCCTGCTGTGAAAATTCAAATAGACTAACAGGCTTCTCTGTCTCTGCTAACAAGAGAATTTTATATTTAAGATCTTATTTAAATACAATGACTGTATCAGAGTCAATGCCTTTCACTAGGTTATTCAATGTGTCCTTTATAAAACAAAGTTATGTAGGAGTTTCAAGTTTAAATAAAGGTTAGGGGCTAAGGCTGAAACAAGAAAATATTTTTTAAACTAGGACATAATAAAATATTGACTGATAGAGGGGAAAAAAGAATGGCTTTGTTTACATTAGGAATCTCTGATATAGTTCACATTAAATCAAGAAAAAAMATCAAAAACCAATTTCTCTAACACAGATAGCTTATGTTCCTGGGAATGTTTTGCCAATTACACTGGCAACACAGCATGAAACACAAATATATGAGGATATACAAAAAAAGATAGCTGACCTAATTCCAAAAGGTACAATAGCTAAAGCACCTGTCAATAAAATTTCAATTACACAAAAATACCAGCCACAATTCCTGTGACAGCAGGTGTAAGACTTACAAATACACTAAGTTAATGTTAATGCTATTTCCAGCTATTTGTCTCTTGCTTCTTGCAGTGCCAAAATGAATTTAAACCATGTATTTCCGGCTACATCCGAAATACAGTTTTCTAACTAGAGGGAAGTACTTCCAGTCCAGAGAAATAAACCCAGTATCCATAGGAGTACTGGCAAAGGGAGGCAGGAGCTGCAGAGGGAGGGTGGAGGAGGACCTCAGAAGGGTGATGAATACTGGAACACAGCTACAATTTGTGATAACATTTAACCCTCTGCCCTCAATTTAGGCTCTCTAAGACATTAAATGAATACCAATATGTCAATAAACCAGGACAAACACAAGCCCAGAGAGAACAACAAAACCCCTGCCCCTAACAGCATCCATCCCTCTTTGTCTTCCAGATTACAGGAGAAGCCACAGAATCAGAAGTCTTTAATCCACCAGCCAGAGCTGCTGGGGAAGAGTTAAAGCAGCAGAGCCACCTGCACCTGCGGCAGCAGCTCATCTGCTCTCCCCACGCAGCGGCCCTGCAGGTCACTGCACTTTCAAAAAAAAAAAAAAAAAAACACAAACAAAAAGAAAAAAGAAAAATCTGTCTGCTAGCCAATATCTGTCACCGCTGCAGCTGTATTACACAGCAGTTGGCACGGATAAAATAATTCCTTGTTAAGGAAGGATTTATAAAATATGCAGGACATTAACTGAACATACACAGCTACTACTTGAGATTATAAATTCATTAACCTAGACACAATCACTGGGTAGAAGGCAGGCCAGAGAACCAGTCCAGTTTTCCTTCACTTTGTGCAGAACTCACACGATTAGGGACAAGTACAAAGACCACGATACCACAATGAAATTCTCAGGTTAATGGGAATTAAGGGTGAAGCATCGGCACACAGAGCAGAGTTCGAAACAGTAAAAAACTTCAGTTAAGTGTTGAATTGCCTTAACATCCCCAAGAGTACAATTGCTAACACCTCCAACATCCATTACTGTAACCATTTGGCCTGCAAAACTCCCTAAGGAAGGGACAGTGCCAAATCTCTTCTTCCAAACATGACTATCTGAAGCTGCTTAAACATCTATCACGCCTCTGCCCAAATGCTGCTGTGAGATGTCCAGGTCTTCTCAAGAGCTTCTTTCATCCTGCCATAATCAAGTTTCAGTTTGATTTGTGATGCCGTGGCAGGCCACGTCTTMGCATCTGCATGGGTGGATAAGAAACAAGGAAGCACCAGCAGTTGCCCACTGGACCTCAGGGACAGGGACAAAAGCCACCTTTGTTTGATCCAAAGATCAGCTGAGGAGAGCCCAACTGGAAAGAAATCCCTGTCTTCCAACCCCCCTTGGACACCTGGACTAAGACATGACAGCCCTTCTCAGGTGAACGTGGCTCCTGCTTGCAGCCACCAGTCCTGCAGATACCCCTTATCACTCCTTAATTAACAGCAGCAATTTGCTCCTTATCACTCCCAGACCYGTGCTGGGTTGCTTTTTTGCTGTACATCAGTTTTGGTTTATTGGTTTGTTAGGGTATTTTTTCTTATTTTTTAAGAGCTGACTTGCCCTGACATTGAAGGGCTACATTTTATTCTTCAGCTCCAATTAAAGGCTGCCGAAATCCGTCATGGTCTCGCCTCCCTGCATGAGGAGTCAGCTCTTATCTCTCAGTGGGGGGAAGTGAAAATGGGCTCGGTTGCCTAGAAACCTGAATGAGCATCTTCTAAGTGAAAAGCAACTTCTGGACTGTTAATTCAGGAACGGAGAGTCCAGGCWAGAGGATGGTGCCAGTCACTTTGCTTTCAACACCCACAGGGTGACCTTTTCCTGGRGAGAACGAAGGGTAAATAAACACTGGTCTAAAACTGACAAGACTCCAGAGGTTTTYAAACCAAGTAGCTGCAGGTACTGCAAGCAGAGCATCAGTGTCTCCAGGTAAGGCCACTTCTTCCTGCTGGGCCACAGGGGTTTGCACAGCCCACACCCACAGAGACTTGTTCAGTCACCTAATCCAGGTGTGGCACCACAGGTACCTGTTTGCTGGGAGAGAATCCAAAAATGAGCCAAAGGAAACATCACTTAACTGGAAATGGATAAACAATAATAACTCATTAGATACAGTATTATTTATTTTAAAACAAGCATGGATTTGTCTGCCCTCAGTAAGAAGGAATTACATTGTACTCTATGCAGAGATCCAACCTATTTTTTATATACCAAAAAAATATACTCTCATCTATAGTACAGTATTTATCACTGAGTATGTTTTCTTTTCATTTACAAAGAAACCCATGATTAAGAGCCTTTYAGAAAAAGCTTCTGTAAAATTTAGCATTAGATCTCAAACGTGTTCCCATCTGAAATGTTTTCATCAGTGAAAGCAAAACCTTCAGGATACGCCTATAAAGTTAATCCAATCTTAYATATTGGCCATGCTGACAGCTATGCAATAGAAGAAAATAATTTAAACAATAGCTTTGAACATTAGTTGAATTTTGAGGCTACAAATATTAAGGGCTAAAAACAAGTAGTGCAAGACAGTGAAGTATCCAGGCAGGGACCCATGTTGGTAAAGAGCATTCAAGGTAAGACCTTAACTCCTCAAGTAGTTATTGCCAAAATTTGTGGCATCAGGCAACCATCAGAGTACAGTCCCTCAATCAAACTTGAGTCAGTGTATTGCCACAGGAATCCCAGTTCAGCTGTGAAGCAGAGAGAGAGACACAAGAAGGGGAGCAAAGGGCTGTTGCAGGTACCACTGCATCCAGCAATTCTAGGTGAATGGATGACTGGGGGATGGATACCTAGACTGGATGTCTCCAGTAGGACCTGATACTAAAATAAGTATATTTCAGTCTAGAATCACTACAGCCCTGCAATATTTGTATTTATTTTGGGGAACAGCAAATGATCGGCCCCAGTTCACAYAGCTCTTGTGTCCCTCTGGTTGGTTGTTTTTTTAAAAAGTATCTTTCCCTATCTTGCAGAAACACTAAAGATAAATATACAAACGGTCCTGCAGTATTCAGATACTAGAGTAAGAGACCAAAACACAGCTAAGGTGAAAACTTCCCATTAGCATGAGAAGTTCCATCCTGCTTGCTCTTGTCTGCTTGTTTGTTTTGGGTTTTTTTCAAATTTCTCTTCCTCCCTCCTCCTTTCTTCAAGTGACTTCATTCTCATTTTTCTTGATACAACAGACTCAATAACATGCATATAACTAAAAAAACCCACCTGGTTTCCCTCCCTTTCCTGACCCCTAGCATTGGAAACAAGATCTAACATCACATGCCACTAAATCACTGACCTCTGCCTTTTAGAGCTGATGAAAGCTCAGATCATGGCAAATTCAGTCTGTGGTAATAGTTGCTCCTAGGCCAAATATTTTATCCATCATTTATCCTGAAAACCAGCAAGCACAAGGCAAGAACCCTGATATTAACCACTGCCATCAGCACTCTGACAAAGAGGACAAAATACAATAAAGCTTATAAAGCACAGACCCTGTTCTGATACTTATTTTGCATTCTGCTATCCCTGTCTTAAACTGGAATCAAGAGTGGTCTGGGTTGGAAGGGACCTTAGAGATCATCTCGTTCCAATGCCCTGTCATGGGCATGGACAGCTTCCACTACACCAGGTTGCTCCAAGCCCCTTCTAACCCGGCCTTGAACACTTCCAGGGACGAGGCATCCACAACTTCCATTTATATCTGATTTAAAACGACCTGCTTGACATGTCAGGTCATACAGGGAAGACAGCAAGATCCTCCCCAAGTTCTTACTCCATATCCACTGGCAGACACAAAATAAATCCCACTGCTCACTGCCTGGACTACATATCCTCTACACCGCTCTGGAATGCGAAAAAATTCATACTTCCTCTTCTCTTCTTCYCTCAAACTTCTGAGGGCCGTGAGCAAGAGCTGCTTAAAAAGAGCAGCACATCCCAGGCTTGCTCACAGGGCTTCAGTCCCAGCTGCAGGCAAGCAATTCCCACCCCGCTCCCCGGAGACGGCATTATCAGCGCCTCGCCAGCCAAGGTGCTGAACACAAGGGAAGGGGACTGGGAAGGGAAGGAAGGAGAAATCAAATGAAAAATATCGCAGCAGCTGGTCAGTGAGACTCGATTTTCAAGTCTAATCTCAGTTTGTGCAGTCAATGGGGGAGAAATGGCACAATTTGCATGACAACAGCCAAGGGAACTGAATAGTGGCAAATCAATTCTGYGGAAGAAGATAAAGCAGAATATAGCTAATATATTAGCAGCAAGGTAGAATTCAACTCCCATAATGTCTGATGATATTGATTACAACTGACACTTTTTTATTATTATTGTTCCTCTTCCACTTAGGATGCAGAAACAACTGAGCCATGTAACAATGCAGTTGTTTTACACAAATGGAAACACATTTGGCCAGGGAAGAAAATAATGTAAAGTCCACATCCATTAGGAGTAACAGCCCTAAAAAATATTAGGGCTGGCTATTTTAGCATGTTACAAAGACACTAGGTCACTTAGGCTCAGGCAGGGATTCAGTGACTTTAATTTATACCCAACAGGAGAGATGTAAATAGCATAGCTGAAAGGAAGTATTAGGTTTTATTTATGCCTGAGTTTAAAATAATCAGCAAGCACAATATCTCTGACTTCCTATCAACTTATTTAGAGATTTGACTGTCMATGCTGACTTGCTGTTGAATTTAAAATAACCTTTGCAATCACTACTGCGTCGAATACAGAAACTTCCTGAGAATGTGCCTTTGTCTATAGTTAAAACCAATTCTTTTTAACTCGAACAAAATCCTCCTTCCCCTTGCCTTGGTCACCAGTGTTATTATCTCAGTTAATAATCTCATTTTTAAAGATGGCATTACAGCTGAATGAGAATTGCTGGTCTGACAAGAGAAGCACATTCAGTATGTGAAAAAAAGGAAGCAGCTCCCAGTGATGCTGCTGCCTGCATCCAAGCAAAAGGTAATTGGAAAGGCAAAAAACCAAAAGTTTGGATGCTGACAAGTCCACATTACTTTTGATAAAAGACTCTGCTACAAAATTCATTTTCAAGTTTAAAAAAATTAAACACTTTTTTTTGGGGGGGAGGTTTTAACTGCAGTGCATGTCATCATAGAGACAAAGACTGGCAAAAATCTCAGCCAGTATTGCTGATGCCACTGCTGTGTTCTGCACTTGAAAAGGACAGTAAACACAGCTGAATCCTGCCAATACCAAAACTTTTGACTTTTTTTTATCATCTAAAAGACATACCCCCTSAGTCCCACCTTCCCCACTGCAGATCTAAAAGTGTCTCCCTGCAATACAGAGAAGAGCCAGAAGCTTCACTTGAATATTAAACACTTCACCRGTCTACCCGCAGATCTCGTCCTTGCACTCAGGGATAGTGATCCGGCACAGTSATGTGCCAGGAAAGGCAGCCTGCTGAAGCTCCTCGAGGGTGTCCTGAGGGGTGCTGGAGGGAAACTGGAGAAGATGAGGGGCTCTGGGTTGCATTTGCAGAGGAGCAGGGTCCCACTCTTGCCTTACAGCCACCGGGGGAACAGACAGGTACCACCCCCTGCCCTTGCACATCCTCCAAAATCCATCCTGGAAAAGGCTCAGTTTGCTATCTGCTGTGGCTGCATTAGGGATTCCAGACACGCACATGTCCAAACCTGCCCTATAATAACATTTCTTTCAACGGGCAGCAGCCTTACATTAATATATATTAGTTTCTGTAACTAACTCGAGCAGAGACGTAAGTGACATTTGCTCCCTGAAGTGAAATCACACATTTATAGACATCCTATCTGTTTTCCCATCTCATTTTTTTACAACAGTTCAGCTGTCACACTCTCTCTTTCACTCCAGCATGAAAGGAAACGGATCTTATGGGTTTAACAATGAGAAGGCAAAAAAAAAATCCCCAAGAACAAGCCAATGTCAGTAGCAGGGCACCGAGCCCAGTTTATGGATCAAAAAGTCCAGGCACAAGCTTGTTTTGCACAAAAAGGATTGTGCTTTACCAGTTTGCTTGCGACAGTTCCTCAACCCTTCACTAAGTTATCCTGCAGAAAAATGGGTGGTAACATACAAAGGTTTTATCTTTTTTGTTTGTTTGTTTTAAAATTGAAAAATTCTATAAATAGAAGGCCTAAAATTTGGGTAATATGCTAATGGAATTCTGTCATCCCACCTCTAAACTGATCCAAAAGCAGGCACGGAATATAAATTTCATAAACTCAGATATTTCTGCTCTTTTGATCTTGGTTGTTGACTTTTTCTTTTTTAAATAAAGGCCCAGCACTGGGCTGTGCAGGACAGGAGCATCCCACTACATCTCCAACAAACAACTACAAATCYATAAGAGGAAACACAAAATACTACTAATTTTCTTTGCACTTACATCACTTAGAATAAACAAAAAACATGGAAAAACAACACTGCTAACGTCATTAAAATATGGTGATGAGTAAACAGACCTGAAAAAAAGGGCTTTAATTATTTGGATGATTTTTTGTGTTCACACCACCTGGATGAATAATTTATAGGGAAAACTTCTAAGTTACCAAGAATGGATTTTAGTTTATCCACAGCTTGGAGATAGGAACTGTGGCGGTGGCGTTATCTGAACTATTAGCAATTCCTAGATTAAAAGTATTGATTATTATGAGAAACAAAAATCGAACCAAATTTCTTAATTCAATGGAACGCCACATGGGGTTTTCCCCCCTGAGGTTGGATGACCTCAGCTTCTAGAGTTTAGAGAATCAMAGAATATTCTGAKTTGGGAGGSACCCAGAAGGATCCTTGAGTCCAGCTCTTAAGTGAGTGGCCCATCAGAGGCTCAAACCCACGTCCCTGGCATTATTTAGCACCATGCCCTAACCAACTSATCTAATCTCAGCAATCCTCCCAATCTCTCCATCATCCGCAGAATCCCACTGCCCTTCCCTCTCGCACCCATGCGAAACCTCACCTGGTCAGTCCCTTTACACACTCTGCAGCTTRTGCCCATCAACAGGGAGAGTGACACCAGTTATTTTCTCTTCCTTTTCTTTGCTGGGGCAGCGAGGAAGGGGATCGAATTTGCAGAAGTTGCTGAGAAGAGTTTAAAGACAATACAACRCTGCGCTAACACCACTTTTGCCTTTTCTTTTGCCTTTCCTCCAAGTTACCTCCACCATTACCACTCCCCCTCTGTAGGGATCATATGCACCCCAGTCCCTGAGGCAGATCACCTTTCTCATCCAACTAATGAAAGCACTGGAAATTAACTGAAGAAACATGGCTATATAATCGATCTGACCGACTTTAAAGTTGCTAAAGATGAAAGAGGGAAAGGTGAAACTCTTTGATCAGGTTTGCAGAAGGGGCAGGAGTGTTCTGGCAGACAGCAAGCCATGGCTTTAGTAACTCACACCAGCACTGCCAGGTCTCAGCATAGCTTTGCTTTCCTCTGATCCTCCAGCAGGTTTTTTTTTACTCTGCATCTAGCACAGTATGAACACAGTGTAATACAACCTCGAGCAATAATCTCATATGGTACAGATCTAAACATTAATGATGGAATTTGTTCAAACCCTGCTCCTGAAGAATATTCATGCCCTCACCATCCTTCACTCTTAACAAAGGCATAAGCATGTGATTGATTAAAATAGGATGATTTCTGGATGAGTAATTAAGAACACACATAACAAAGGTGCAAATAAAGGAAAATTCCTCATAACGATCCAATTTTTTAAAAATCCATATTATTTTAATGTTTATTCAAATATATATCCACTTCTGTTCGTGACCTTTAAACTGATGATTCAAGAGTGGCTATTAAGATACATCCCAGATTACTTCTGCAGCACCCTACCTCCTGTGAGTTAGCAGGACTTTAAAATTATTTTAGGTTTAAATGAGTGGAGGCACTGCAACACAAATCCCACGGTTTGCAGGATGCTTCACTGTCACGATTCTCATTTTATTGCTGGTCYGTTGGCAGCAAAATGTTCTTTCAAGAAATCGACTTTATGATTTCAAAAACTGGTACTATACTTAGGAACTCAATTAAATGAGAGTAATTCCTTTCTATTGTAATCAATCAACCAARATACTAATAGCAAGAACCGTAAGAGACTGGGAAAAATTCTTTTCTTCATTTATAGAATTTTAAAATACATGCATACAACATATTAACATGCATGCCTCAACCTCTCAAGAAGYATATCAAAAATAATGATTCACATTAACATGAAGCTAGAGTTTCAAATAAAGATCACAGCTCATTTTAAAAAGTGTTAGTGAAAATTTACACATAATTAACTCATYTCAATCCGTTCTGCTCTTAAACGTAACAGTGGTATTAATATATTGCCCCAAAGAGTTAAATTCTCACTAAATTAAAAACAGTGTAGTCAAATCTCTTCCTGACAGAGGAAGAGGGAAGAAAGAGTCAACTCTCTTGTAGCTAATGAAGTTAAACTGGGGTAAATGAAAGTAAAGTGGAGCCCATTTGCTTGTGTTCATGCAGGTACAACGAAGTCTTCATCACCCCAACACTAGCAGGAAATACTCAAGTGCCTTGCTCCTGGGAAAATTAGATGCTTTCAGGAAAGCCAGGGAAATCTCCTGTAAATCAGTCTCCAAAGACGAAGATTAGAGCCATTAAATGAACAGGGAAACAAGGAGAGAAAACCAGTGCTGAACAATTCCAGACCACCACGGCTCTTTTCATAGCTTTGATTTGTAAAATTAAACTTCTTTAGCAGGCAAGTGTGAAGAAGGGACCTAAACCTTACGGACAGCTATTCTCYTCACGCTATGAAATGGGGGCTATGAGAGCCCAGGGCATTTAAACAGAGCCCATCCAAACCCTATTSCCATCCACTGCTCAACACATGAAGGAGAACATCACCCTCATTCAACAATTCCAGATTGAATTCTTCAAGCAGCACAATCAACCACAGGACAGCAAAGGCCGGACGTCAGAGAGTATGAAGGTACACAGCTGCTTCTTCCACTGCCTAGGTGGTTTTATCAGATTTTCATAAAAACCTGCTCCAGATTCCTGCCCTTCTAGCCACTGGAAGCTCAACGTATTCTGGAGGAATAATTCTGTCTGGACGAAAACCCCCATTTACATCGTTTAGTGACACTGCAGCACCAGACAAAGCGAGCTCTCTGCTCTCTGAGGTGGATGAGGGGATGTTTCACTGCAGCTGCACTGAGCAGCAGGTATGGGGCTGTCTGCAGAGAAGAAAATACTGAGAAACAACGTGAAAAATCAGAGCAATAGACAGGAAGGAAAAAATAAGCTATCCTTCAGCATCAGTCAGGGACTTACCTAGAAATACTCCTGCCAGATTAGTTACCGCAACACCCCGAGCCACCAGCTTCCAAAACTATTGGTTCACTGAATACATTTACAGCGAATAATAATCAACTTCTCAGCTTCTTATGACTTGGTTTTTTATGCCTTAATCCTGTATCGCATGAATTCAAATACATTTTTACTGTTAACATGGCTTAAAAGTGAGGATCACATGCAAATGTGAAACAACGCAGACGTAAGAAGGGATCCTGATGGCAGGCTTGAGTGAGTGAAATATTAGTAAGTGATACTACTGACAAGTGCAAAAGTATTCTATTATACTTCTGGGCTCCTTCTTTCCCACCGGAAACTCTAATGGAAACTGATTTTTTGTTCTGATTTTGTTTTAAACCACACAGTACAAGAAACCATACTTCCAGAGTCTTCCCTCAATTCAGATGCATTATCCTAGTTCCCCTTTTAAATTGTAAAGTGCCTTTATGGTCCTGGCTGAGCTTATTTCATTGAAGGATTTTTGAGCAACAAACCAGGCAGACAAGTAAAAGCAAAAAGTTAAAAGAATCAAAGCTTTAAAGGAGTCAGAGAGCGGTCCCGGTGAATCTGCGATTTTCTGGTGCATCATTCTGCATCAGATGAGTAATCCATCGTTTGGGATGGCTTCCAAGAATGGACCATCTGCTCTCAGCATGACCACGCTCCTGGAAGCTGCACAGAATCTTTCACCTTCTCCTCGACAGCTCTAGAGAAATATAATAATATGGTTTCTAAAAAGAACAAAGCCAATAAATCGTAAGCTGCTTTGCCTGAAATGCTATCCCTTCACAGGTTCAGTACATCTAACTTGCATTACTGGCCTTCTGCCACACATAAGCGGCATCTGACATGGAGAAAACAAATGATACCGGCTGGAGAGAATGGGATTTTTAGCCATGAGATCACAAGGCTAAAACAATAAAATCACACATAAGTGATTGGGGGAATTTGCATATGTACAGTTTCTGAATTCTTCTTAATTTCACGCACATGCTCTATCACAAATGCCTGAAAGAGCAGCAAGGCAACCACAGAATGAAAAATCTCCACATCCATCCCCTGCCCTGGGTGCAAGGAAGGCTACAGGACAAAAGCCCCTAACCTAAACGCTCCTGCAAGGCAACTCCATGGAAGGGGCCASCTCTCAAAGGGGAAAACAAACAAGCCAACCACTCTTTATAACTGTCCTGCACAGTCAAATTCAGGCAGCTGGCTAAAGGGACAGGAAACCAAATTCCCATCTCAACAAACAGAGGAGGTGATGCTGTTCCCATAACCCTGGCCCCAGCTCCACATCCTCCTCTGCGCCAGCACGGGCATTCACCTGACCATTACGGTAGCCAAGCTTACAAAACTAAACGAGGCTTCAGGTTTTCACTCAGGAGGACAAAACACTCATGAGGAAATCTCTAGCYGGGGGAAAAGATCAATTCCAACGTTTTTGTCAGCAGCTGCCAGCAGGTCAGTTCAGCTGTGTTTTGAAAATCCAGCTAAGAGTTGATTCTTATGCAGCTGAAGATTGCACGCGTGGGTTTTAGCAGCACGTGGGTTCTGGCTGTGGGGCAAGGAACACCACGGGATCGAGCAGCTGAAGAGGAGAAGGCTCAGCTCCCCTCTTCGGTATTAAGAGGGGTCTTAYACCTGGTATCTTTACTGCTTCACCTAAAGACCAGCTGGGTTTAGGACCCCCCAAATCAGTGGGTCTTGTATAACCAGAACAGCAAACTCCATACAAAGCTCACAAAGCCAAATGGAGGGGAGACTACAAGAAAACGTCTAACYAAGCTATTATACAGGGTTGGGTTTTTTTTTTTAAAGAGGCCAAACTATTTTCTAAACCAGTAGAAATGGCTTTGGGACGCAGTGTTCCAAAACGAGAGACAGAATAGCCCATGTACGAGAAGCACATCTCTAATGCAGTTGGAAAGCCAAAAGCAATGCCCACGCTTTGCTCACATTTTGGAAGTTCACAGTTGAACACAAGATCACTGGAACAGAACACAGAAGAAAACACTCAAGATCAGTTGCCTTAAGTCAGACAAAGCACACACAAGGTGTCCTTAATTATTTCACCTACAACTGCAAAGACTGAGGTTGAAAGAACCAATTGCAGCATCACACTTCTCTTGCCCGAGGTAGCAGCTCTCACCCTTCAGGGCTGGAGGACCCAAGACAGGTGATGCAGCCAGCCAGGGCTCCATCCAGCCCCTGGACAGGGACACAAGGTGCTCCTGGACAGTGACACAAACCTTCTGTTGCATAGCTCCACGCAAAAGGACTGGAAATGGTTTTTTCTACAAGGGAAGTGGAAGTTTGCATCCTCCAGACTACAATACAATGAAGACATAAAACATCATTCCCAGAACAGCCTTACCCCTGCAGTTACAGGGGTAAGAGATGYCACTTCTGCCAAGGAGCGAAGGGGAGCAGGAGAGCACACCACAGGGTGGAATAAGGACACGTGTGGGAAAAGGAGCTATAAGTGCAGGAATCTGGGATGTAAGGATGAGAAGACAAGGGCAGTGAAGGAGTAAGGGTAAGATGTGCTCTAGGACAGACAGCCAGCTACTGCAGAAATGGAGTGGAAGAGAAGGGAGAAAGCACAGAATTATCCATGTATGAAATCAGGTGSTGAAGCAGCAGGAATATGTGCACAGGTGGGATTTAGAGATGAATTTAGAGAGATGATGGAGGAAAAACACAGCCATTACTTTTAGGGAGTTAAGTGGAATCTTACAGGACACTTCTCCTCTGGCACTTGTGTCACAAACAGAAAAGGGGAGCTGGTCCCTTTTGTGTCCAAACAGTGGGTTCAGTCAGGGCAGCACTTCTCCTAACCAGCCACAATGGTGTCACTCAGTGTCCAGCTCCAAGGACCCCAGAAGTCTCAGCCCTTGCTACCAGCCCTTCTTCCAAATCACCAGTCATTGTACATCTCAAGTATGGCTCAGTACCCTTTTGCAAAATCCAAAGATTTTAGGTGTTAAAGGAAAAAAATGGAACTATTTGACACGAGAAAGGAAAAATTCAACACAGGCTTTTGAAAACACATCCGGCCTGCTCATCACTCTCCCTTCCCCTCTTTCACAGCCATTTCCAATGAGCAGATTTTGAGCTGCCAGATAAATTTCTCAGCTGGCAGGAGAACAGGCCACCAGGCTCCCCGAGGTCCCAGCTGCTCCTCCCCTATTGCTATCAGGGCTCCCATTAGAGGCAACATATCCAACCCTGATTAAAACGTTGCCTACRCAAGTCTTATACCAGCCCCAGTCTGCCACATTCAAAAGACCTGCTCTTGATTTATAGCAAAGTAAATGAGAGGAGGAGGAGGGAGTTAAGGGCTGGAGAAAAAAAAAAAGGCAAACTACTGAAGGGAGGGAGAAATAACAGGAATACTCAGGTTTTGAGCTGCAGGAGTATCTTTCATACCAATAAGCATTGACCCTAAAAGATAGCTCATTATCTCAGGAATCTACAATAACTATTCTTCATAAAAATAATAAATGTTTTGGTGTCTTAAAAACAAATGTGCTCCAGTCTTGGATTAACATCAAGCTACCAGGATTAGCTATCACAGAATTAGGCATGATCCACATAAACAGCTGCATCATTTCCAGAGCACAGCAGAAGGCAAAAAGGACATAATGAATATGCAGGAACCATGTTTACTGTTAAGAGCAATCATCTTATTTGCCCTTCCTTTTGTTATATTTAGTATTAACACTCAATCTTCGTGCTCTTCTACACTGCCGAGTTTTGATTAATCCATCTTATAAATACTTGTCTTTAGCAATTCATGATCTGTTTCTACCTTTTGGACTCTCCTGAAGGCATCTTGATCACGAAACAAAACAACTCAATATAGAATATAGCAACTGGCTCCAAATAGGGAAGAAAAAAGCCCACAGCAGCTCGAAGGTCTACACCATTCATACGTGGCAGTGAGCAACTACCTCCACACAGGCAAGGGCTCAAAATTATTACTATTAAGTACCAGCAATGATTGTTTAAATAGGATGCTTTGGTTATTGCRCAGCAGCTTTACAGGACATTAGTTATTACTGCTACAGAGTTGGTGGTTTGTTTTTTTGAAGGACMACAGCTGACTATTTCCTTTCACTCTTTTCCTCTTAACAGATAAACCAGCAGARAGTAATAATAAATTATATTTGACCAGCGCGTAAGTTGTCAGGCAATAAATTCCCCACAAATATTAAGGGAAACCCACAGCCTTGAAGCCATGCTCATACTGAAAGCAACACTGAGAACACAAAAAACCCATTGCTGTGTTTTTGGGGTTTTTTAAAGACAAAATATTTTGCATCCGTCAGTCTTCAAGCGCTACAGCGCCTACTGCATCCAAGGATATCCCTACCGAAGGTAACCCCTCCTAATCAATACTTTCTCTCACTCCTTCTCCTGGCAGCTGAACCACAGCATATGGTGCACGTGGGTATGGATACTCTGCTCCCAACACCACCTCTGCTCCAGCCCTTGGTGCTGCCCTCAACTGGGAAATTGGCTTTTGCCAGCCACGGTACTGCTGCTCTCCTGGCAGCGTTCTCCATGGCAAGGGAACAAACGCGCTCCTGCTCCATGTGTTCCCAAGCGAGGATGCCAATCTTTGGACACYAGCCCTTGGCATCAGGCCAGATGGATGCTTTCTGCTCTTCCTCTGCTTTATGGGCTTGAATAGCAAGAGACTATGAACTGCAAAATCACAATACTGTGTTATCAACTGAAGTAAAAACCACACAGCAGTGAAACAACCTCAGTTTGGAAGTTGTGAGATTACAGAGAGAGGAACATGAGAGGGGAAAAATAATAATCTAACAGGAAATCCAAATGTAAAACCAGAGAAATAAATGTAACTTACCATCCAAATCACACATTTGAAGTAAATGGAGACACACATTGTTGTTCTTAAAGAACATAAACATGACTTATAGCTCACATTTGTGGAACAGAGTGAGGGCCTTGCAGTTTTAGCATCTCTTTTCAGAGCTGGGAARCAACCACCCAAAACCTCTGAGAAGAGCTGTGACATCTGTCTTCTCAGCAGTTCCTACAGTGGTCCCCACAAGCAGGTGTTATTTTCTGAACAGAAATGTCTCCCACTTCTTCCCACTACCCTGTATTTATGCCTACACTCCAAGCTTAAGCCATTTCCCCACATCTACTTCGCCCATCTACAGCTACTGTTTGTTATCTGAATTTAAAGAATATCAATTTACAGAAAGGCAGATAATTCAAGCTGGATTCATCACGCTTCCCAGTACATCCAGGCACAGACACAAAGGGAAGAGTAACCTTTCTTGGACAAGCAGCACATCAGCAGTCACGGAGCCTGCTACACCCCGATACGATCCCGTGCGCAAATAACAACAGTCTGTGCCTGTCTGGCACATTTACMCACAGAAATCTGGCATATGTTTTACTGTGAATAATTAGGAGAAACACACAGAACTCTCTTATTTCAAGGTAGCTTTTTGTTAAGGCTCCGCTCCTGCAGACTTTTAAAATGAGGGTAAGATGACAAGATACGAGACGATCGAAATTTAATTGGGCGAGCGGTTGAAACAGATGAGTGGGTAGGAATTGGAGTAAATAAAGTCTCCACACAAGCTGAAGAAAACCAAACAAAGCAGATAGGAAGCTGCRCTTTAGAAATCTGTGCTCATCTGTGGAAGTATGGCTATTTCACAGTTTCTCCYTGCTTTCTTCCTGAAGTGATTTAGATACAGAAGCTTTATAATATAACCTGGATCCAGACTAGATATTGCATATATAAAACTTGATATAAGTAACGACMCAATTTTTGAAACACACGTTGGTCTTCTTTTTAGCAAAGGATTTTGAGGTGTAGAAGAAACTTTTCCACGGGCAGGAAGAGAATCCACTCAAAAACCTAAGGAATATGCCTGATTTCCTATTTGGTTACTTTAGCATTGAGTCTCCCGATTTTAGATGCAAGTCTTGCCATATTTAGAAACTTGACCAAAAAATCTTTTTTTTTTTTTTTTTTTTTAAATAAACCCTGAGAACACACCAGATTTCACCCCAGGGCAGAGCTAGGAGCCTGCTGTCACCAAGCTCACACCCTGAAGGTATGAGTCCTGTGAGTCACAATTCGAAACCCAAACAGAAAGACCTCTGGAAGCTTCAGTGGTGTGTGGGCTGGGGTCTTTGGCTGTTGTTGGGTTTGTTGCCCTTTTCTTTTTTTTCAAATAACATTACAGTATCATGTGGCACTCTTGAAAATAGTGAGATACTGACATACGCACACGCTATGAAACGTTGTTTTCAAAAACCTGGCATCAGCAATGCCTTTTCTGGCACAAAGTACACCAAGGGTGCTGGAGAAACCCCTCAGCTTCTCACTCCCGTTCCTCCCATCCTTGGAACATCAGTGTTCACACTGACAGGCTGAGAACAAAGGCCAGTCTTCCATATGTCCCCAAAGGGTGCCTTGTGCCTACACACTGGGGAGTKGCAGCCAGCCCAGAAGCTGGACAGAGCAGCAGTCCTGCCCCAGTGCCAGTCACAGCAGCAGCACATGCTTTGCCATGCCTTGGAAATTCAAGGATTGGTTTCCAAGAGTCTCCACTTACACAAACTTCTCTTGAAAAATATTTCCATGCATAGTCTGGGGAAAAAAAAAATCTGAAAAATCTTGTTTGCCAAGGACATGGAAGTGTGGCCAGGACCAACCATCATAACCATAACCACAACCAGGTAGGAAGAAAGCAATTCCATTAAACTGGTTTAACTGAGAAAGTCATGATAGGAGAGACACAACTCAGAAAAGAAATACACAGGGCTTACACCTATTATGSTTTTCTACACCATATGTTTTGTTCCAGGYAGTTTTTAACTGGGCTAGTCACTGGTGCTGCAAGATCTGAATTTGGAAAGGGTTTAATCATCCCATTCCGAACATCTATCTATGATGGAAGTGATGAGTTCCATGAATCAGGGTTGATGTCTCATCAGCATAATTAATCTCATTCAGTGATTAACCCAAAGAGGATTTCCTTTAGGCACAGGTAAAACAGCACATGAGTCATTACTTGGCAGTGACAGCAGAGAGTTTAAAAATGCAAGTCRTGCTTTGTTGGAAGGTTTGGACTCAGTCTAAAGAGGAAACACACAGACTATGAGGTGCTAGGACAGAAACTTGAGGCCTCCAGAAACCAAGACACCACTGCCACTAGACGTTTGAGATTCTAGAAGGTGTTCTGGGGACATAACAACCAAACACTGCTCCGACACAAGCCAATTCTCTTGCCAGCACCATGAGCAAGGGCTCTGCGGTCAGTTTTATACACCATGCTGCAGTTCAAGCCTTTTTCATCATTGATCTCCCCCACGGAATTACTATAAAAATGCTCTCATTAATATCCATACCAAAAAAAAAAAAGTCTTTCACAGTGCCAGGACCCCTTTCAAAAGTGTCTGATGTCTCCTAAGCAGTGCTTCTGGTTTCTTCATACAGAAATGTCAGAAATCCCTTAAGCAACTTCAAAGCTGCATCTCCTTAGAATACAGTCCAGTTTCAGCACAACACAA
This sequence comes from Amblyornis subalaris, assembly GCA_018881555.1. Lineage (NCBI taxonomy): Eukaryota > Metazoa > Chordata > Aves > Passeriformes > Ptilonorhynchidae > Amblyornis > Amblyornis subalaris. The sequence continues at coordinate 1,150,636 of JACAXG010000192.1, forward strand.
ACAACAAGCTGTTTATGTACTGCCATACATTCCTATAAATTTAAGGCAGCAAAAGCTGGCACAGCCACCAAAGGAAGCAGCCTGCTCTTGCAAACACAGTGGTGCATTTGTTGCTACTCTCAAACCTTTCTGTTTTCTGCACCATGTGGCTGAAACAGCAAATTGGATGAATTGACCCCGGGAAAACCATGTTGAGGGTAAGGAAGGCTACTTTAAAGTTTATGTGCGTTTGGAGCCTATATGAAATTTCATGGTTCCTTCCAGAAAAATGAGAAACTGTTGGAAGGGGGGGAAAAAAAAAAAAAGTCATGTCACATCTGACACCTGAGAGCTGTCCAGCCCTGATTTCAAGTGGCTGTTTGCCAAGTGAGGCAATTGCTGTAGCATTTGGAAACACATGTTAGCAAGGGAAAGGCTCCTGGTGCTTCCTCATAAGATCACGCCATCCATAGATTCAGCAGCCTGCCTGTACACTTAACAGCCGTGGAAATAATTGCCTCAGAAGCAGTGRTTTATCCCCTTTGACCTGATCTAAAGTCAACGGAGCTCAGCAGCAGCAACCAGCAAACTTTGSATAAAAGTATTTACAGCTATCACTGGCTCATGTCTCACTACCAACAGAAAAGCCATCTTCTGCTTCATCTTCAGAGCACTAATATCCATCACATCTCATTTTCATTTCTTAACTTCCTCTAGGGCAGATACAAATATTGAAACTCTTGCATAAGCTACCATTACATAGCAGGCAGCTGGAGACAGAACTCTCCCCATTCTATTCAGATCAAAACCAATTACTACTCCTGTTACAGACAAATCACTGCTCACATCTTGATCAACTCTTCAGTCAGGAATGTGCTCACCACACTCTCAAGATTTCTCTGCTGAGGTGCATAATGACTACTGAGTAAAGCAGTAGAGAGGGATGGGAGGAACAAAATCTGTTGAAAGTTTATGTTGGCCATTACCAAGGGTCATGGCAGCTGCAGAGACACCCATCAGATACACCCCATGTGGTGTTGGATGTTGCACAGGAAAACGTGAAGGGCTGTTTCAGGTTTCCCACATAACTCCAAATGAGAGTTGTTCAAGTTTTTAACACGAACTTCTAGAAGTCTTAGCCCCCARTTTTATCCCCCCGTAAAATTCCTATTGAAAACGTAAAAGTGTTTYGTGAAGTAGCACAAAAACATTAATAAGGACAGCTCAGGGAGGGTAAAGGGTCTGTATTAGCTAMAAGGTCTGAGTGTGTATTACTCAGAGGAGCCCATATTAAGAGCACCTATGCTCTATGGCGTATTTTGAAAGCATTTTTCTTTTAAGCAAGAGCTATGCCTGTTCCTTCCAGGGAAACAGCCAGAGCTAGACCAGAACTCATGTGGGGCACTTAATTCATTAACACAAGAGTRTCAGGGATTATAACAAGCCTTGTACTCACACAAAAGAAGCAYGGGAGTGCAAACAGGATCCCACGGCAGGCATGAAAATAAAGCCAGAGCATCAGCACTGTTGCTGGTAACCAGCAACCCAAAGGGCTCACAGCAAGCAAGGCTGCAGTCAAGGTGCAGAGACCACAGCATGTCCCCCAAAAGCTGTGTAGGAACTACCTCTAACCATGATCCCCTGTTCCCTGGAGATAAGCCTGATGGGCAGTTTCACTACAGCTGGTACAGTGTCACTGGAAAATCTCTAGATAAAGACACAAACAAACCCATTCTGGACACCCCCACCCYCTGCAGCTCTCACGTTTCTCATCTGGGTATTAGAAATTTTTTCAGCTCTTCYGATGAGGTGGGGTTTTTCTTCTTATTTATGTTTTGCATTTTCTTGTTTTATTGATGGGAGATGAGAGGAAAGACGATAGCGGTAATGAAAGTTTAAAAATCCCCACGCCAGTTCCAGAGAATCCAGGAAAATTGGCGCCTCTGTGTTTTTATCATCGTTATCCTCTCAGTAGGTGAGRGAATTCGCTCTTCAAGGAGGACTCTGAAAAGACACAGCTCCCAACTGGTTGCACAGAGTCTTGAAACCCTAAAGAGGATTTTTAAAACAACAGCCAAGGGACATGGAGAAGCAAAACAGCAGGACCTGCTGCAGGGGACAAGTACGAAGAAAGATGATTATTCCAGCTAAAAAAAAAAAAAAATAAAGAGATTAACTGTCAAAGGGGAAAAAATAAAAATAGTCACTCTTAACTCATGCAAGGCCATGTCAGAGTGTACAAAGTCAYTTAACACATTTTGAACTCCAAGTGACTATGCGAGAGGCAGTGGTGGATTCCAGGCTTCGTGATTTATAGCCAGGCTCAGAGGTTGAACAGTCACTGAGGGTGAAAGGCAGATCCAACACCAGGATTTCTTGTTACTGCTTTTGATTATAGCACAAGGCACAACCAACCTACAGCCAACCACTCCTTTTAGTTTGGGGGGGGGAGTTTGTTTGTTTGTTTTGGGGTTTTTTATGCATTTGCATCAAAAAACACAAGCTATGAATCGGGAATGTCTGAGATGCTTTGGATATGCTATGCCTTGAAAAGTTATTTTAAACTGACTGGGATTTGAATGCTAGCAATTAGACACGAAACAGATGCCTCACTACAAGCAAGAGCAATAACTGTAAGAACAATTACCATTTTGTGAGATAGACTGCAATGCACACCAGAAAAATGCGTTTTTAATTTGTCAGAGCTAATATTTATCCAAGGTGACAAATAATTTACTTGGTTGATTGCAAACTTCTGGAGCCTTGGGTGGAATCTGTACACAGCACAAAGCTCCCTTCAGCTTCAAGAGAATCTTCAGTGTCAACTAACAAATGGAAGGAAATTCAAAACTATAAAGAAGAGACTTGCACAAGAAACACTCAACCACACTAGAGGGTTTYGTTCTTCCTCCATATGAACCCTCTCAGTAATCTCTACCGTTACCATAAAAAAAAAAAAACAATAACCAGACAACATGCCTTTCTTCTGAACGATTTCTCAAATTCCCTGATAACATTCAGCCACATGCAATCAAGAGACTATCGACACTGATCTGATCTTGCCTGCATAAGGTTGTAATTTGTGCTGTTTATCTTGTGGGTATTGCCTATTGTATTATTCTGTCGGCACAGAACAGCTTTAGGTTTAAAATTACCAACCTCATTTAGTGTTTGGGCTGCAAATGTAGACAGGCTAGTTATATCACAGTACAATGGCAGTAATAATAGTTGTAATGGCTAATATGCATTTAATTTTAGATTAAAGTAAGACATGACAAACACATGTGAAAAAATTTCTGCCCTACTGAGAGCATTTGCACGCCAGCATTGCTTGGGGTTGTTACTGCACAGGCACAGTTTTGCCTCAAACAGAACTAGAGATGAAGGTGTTGGTTTTCTGTCATTGACTGTTTTCAAATCAAATAATTTGCCTTTTCTACTGGTGCACACTTATTAATCTATCAAGTATGTATTATGCAAACACCTTCCTTTTAGAACTGAACTGCTGCAACACTTGTACAATTTCTCTTTGTCATATGGTTTCCTATCCCTGTATAAACCCCCCCAGCCCTTGAGTCCCACTAATTACTGTTACCTTATGGATTTGTGTAGAACATGAATGAATCCTGTCATCAAAACAACAACCAAACAGCTGGGGCAATGACAACAATAGCTTAAATCCCTTATTGTCAATTTTCCACTTCATTGGATTTGATACCACAAGCCAGTGGCAACCCCCTGAAACCAAGCAGGGTCATGCAGGTGCAAATCCACACTGAATACAACATATGCAGAGGTCATACAACTTAGCTTGTCCCATTCCTTCTCAATTTGACAAGCTCTTGTACTATTTCTTTCCCTCATTTAAAAAAAAAAAAAGTCTCATCTTCAATTTCTGTGGCACCTTGAACGATTTCAACTCATCAGACATCGTGTATCTAAATAAATGTTTGACTTTAATGTATTTAGAGGCATTAARACAGAAGAATATGAGTTTGGAGACATCACATGCATCACAGGTTATTTAGGGACCTGTAAGGATAGCATGCACTATTTTTCACATGTACTTCCAAGAAGGTTAATCACGCAATACATCTTCATCCAATTACCGGGTTTAGCCCATTTGCTACCTCCACTAAATAAAGTAAAACAAAGTAACACRCACGAAAATTACCATTCCCTCCCTTTAAAGTTGCAGGGAGTTCATTACCCTTAAGGTGAAACAGGTGTATCTACCTCAGGATGCTTTTGTTGCTGAATATATTCAAAGGACAACCAACCTTTGYCAAGCCTGCAACACAAAATTCTCCAGATACCCGCATGTTCTCTTAAAAAGCCATCTTATAAAGAAAAAAAAAAATCCCCACTCACACTTACTGCACAATGTCACAGGTTCGGCAGTTCAACTAATTCCTTCCGTGTCTACTTGTCTTTAAGACTTTTACACACACATGCACATCACATAATTGTAGGTACAATACTTCCCCTTATTATTTAATCCCCTGAAGCTATAACTGAAAAATGCTAATATTACCTTGCATGCTTGAAGCAGCTTGTTAAAGAAAGGCAATTTTCTCATGTGTCAAAAGATTCCAGTCCCATGAGATCCTCTGGTTAATTCATAAAGTAATTTAATCATAATTAAAGCAAAATTGCACCTTACCCAACCATCATGTTTTGCAAGACAGATTTAGCAAAAAAAATAAAAAGTTTACATTGCCAGCAGGAATAGGGTAAAGGCACATTACAGGAGATGGGGGGAATTAAAGGTGAGAGGCTGTCAGCTCTGTTAGAGGTAATAGGGAACTTCTGAGGGTCCAGGTTCCTCCCCAGCTCTCAGTGAGCCCATGGGTAGATGAGCCACACTCATCTGTACAAGACAGATGACTTATTTGGCACGAAATGAAAATGAAAAATTATTTACTTCGGGAACTCACTCACCCCCAATTAATTACAGCGAGACCAAAGCACAGCCATTCACCCACACAGAGAAAACAGCGTGGACATTTTGCTTTCTGGTGGGCTGTATTTAGCCACAGGAGTAAACCACATACCCGAGGACGACATTAAAATCTAGATAACCGGAATTGGACCCAGCACCTGGCGCCCGTTTCCTGGATGGGGTTTCCTGGATTATTAGCAATAAATACAGCATGCAAGACAGCAAGCCTCTGCCTCTGTGTTAAACCACAMCACCTCCTGAAGGAAAACAGAATAAGCTTTTTCTGTTTGGATTTTGTTTTATTCTTTGGTTGGTTGGTTTTTGGTTTTAATTACTGAAAACGAACATGTATCTCAAATACAACAACTAGCTATAATCTCATTTATAGAAATTGTTAGAAGTCAGAAAAACTAGGTCTAAACCACCAGGTAACTGAAAATTATGGTGTTTCACCCATTAGTAGCTACACAAGACTTTGAAACCTCAAGACTACACTAGAATCCAATGAAAGCAGGTTCAAATGGAGCAGTCAGAAAAACACAGGCTAGGTAGGGAAATTCTCCCTAATTCTGACACACACATTGAAGGTGGGAGGAAAAAATGTAAAAAACCACAAATAGACACAAAAATAAGAACATACACGAGAGAAGTGCTGTCTTTACCTCCCTTAAACAAAAGAACAGCAGCTATGCCAGATGGAACCAAACTTTATACCCACTAGTAGCAGGTCCTTCACAAAGAAGCAGCAAGCACCAGCAAAACACYATATTACATTCCAAGATCCAACATTTGTTAAAGCTTAATTTTACCACTTCTCTTTTGCAACAACCCAAGCCTCAAGCCTCAARCCACAAACCTCCTCCTGGGAAAAGGCAGAGCCACGCTTTCCCCATGGCTGCACCCGAGTGAGATGAACAAAGCTTCCAGAGAGCACTGATGAGACGAAACGGAGCTGAACAGGAAACCCACCAGCCTCTTGGGGCCACCTCCTCAGGGCTAGTCATGTCAGGTCTCCCACACCTTAATATTTTTAAAGCCCTCACACAATCTAGCTCATGCACCCAGTACTCCCATTTAGAGATTAAGTTTTCCCAAACGCACAGACAGACCCCAAAACACCTACAGCATCCCAACAGTGACTTTAGTTCACTAGTAAGACTCCAGCTCTGAATATCCGATTTTTAGRTCATCTCSCCTTTGTTCCTTGCTAATACAACAKGCAGGACGTTTAGAAGGGCTTGTGTTCTTTTCAAACAGGTGCCTTTAGATTCCCAAGCCACTCTCTACAGAAGGAACACCAATATCACAGCTACCAGGGCTTCAACCACAGAAGCATCTTCCAGATATCAAGAAAAGCTTAGGATTGTTTTGTCAAGAACAGAAYGTATTTCTTACTTTTCTCCCAACATCTCACTGCTGCATTCCACGAACCCCGAGATCCTGAAAGGTGTAGTCCACAAAGAACTAACCACCAYGGAAAAATAACACAAGATACTCTCACACTTGCACAGACTGTGATACTTACGATGTGGACCACGGTGAAAACACTTCTCACATTTTTAAGGATTATTTTACAGAAAATACTTAAGCAAATTATATTTTTAAGAATCATTGTTACGAATCAGAAACATTATTTACTCAAAGGTCTTGCTCTTGAAGATTTCAATATAAATCGTTATTTTCAACTATATAAACTATATCCAACTGTTTCAACTATAATTYTTAAAGCCTTGAATAGAAGGCCAAGGAGCATTAAAGCAACTGTTCTGATGTTAAGTTATTCAAGTAATGCTTAATTTTTACTGCAGAGAGCCTGTTTCAGYGATCCTTTAGATTTCTCTTCAAGGAGCAAACTGAGTACTGTGGATAKAAAACCTGTGCCATCTGCAGGGCTGCTTCCAGGTTGATGACAACATTTATGAAAATRGTTAAAATATTTATTATTGTTATTACCCTGTTTAGAGTGGAGATGACACCTGGAGTTCAGGAATGGTGGCAAGCAGACAAAAGGGACACAAGGTCTCCAGCACTGTCACTGACTCACCCGTAAGTGTTCTAAAGGGGGATCAGTCCACCATCCCACGGGAGATTATTAGCAGTCTGCTACACTGAAGGTCTAATAAATCACTGTCAGGACATGCCTACGGTTATTCATCTTATTTTTGTTGACGTTTGTTCCATATTACCTAATAATCTGGATCCATCTTGAGTAACCGCTCTAATCAGTCTTTATGCTCTGCTGCTGCTAGCAAGTATAATGCTGCATTCACCCCAGATCCTTTGAAGGCATTTCAGCCTGACATGTACATTTACTGTATCGCTGAACGAGGGCGGAAACAAGCTCTGTCTACCTTAAGAAGGGAAAAGCACAGCCTCCATCTGGCTGGGGCACAAGTGATTTGTTTTATTTTAACCTAAGTGTTCCCCTTCAGATCAAGGTCACTAATTAAAAGCTAAAGATCCCGATTTGCCTGACTGGTAGATCTATCAAATCAATTGATAATTTATTAACATTGATTTTGGACCCAGGGCACTGAGCCTCTCTTACTTCTCACAATGCATTTGAAGGATGCCAGGAATAAAGTTGACATACACAACAGCCCTACCATGCCAAGTGCTTGCACAGGGGAAATGTGACACAGAAACTAGGGAATATCGAAGAGTTATCTCAGCAATTTAAAGCCCGAAAAGGCAAGGAGCCAGTCCTGTCTCTGACACATTGTTTAGTCAATGCATAAAGGATTCTTATTTCCAAATTGTACCAGGACAGCATAATTAATCTACCAGTGCTTGGGTGGGAGTTACAGGTTTTCACACCCTTCCAGACTGCAGGACAGTTGCCTCCTTCCCTTCAGGAGAGAATACTGTAAGCCCAACCATGACTTTGTAACACTGTGTTAACGTGATAGTCCCTCTTCACATAAAGCACCAATCCCACAGTGTTCAGTGGCAAACCCACCAGCACATTTTTGCTGTAATAACACGCTGCAGTAATAAGCTGGTGTCACCTTAGTCACAATCAGGCACAGTAAATGAAATTATGGCTCAGCAGTAGCCTTGTCACCAATTTGGGCACAGGGAGGGCTGAGCTACTGAAGAACAAAGCTACGTTCAGTAACTTTACCTCTCCATTTGTAGATGTGCTGTTTCAAAAGCTGAGATGTTGTTCTGCCTTTATATTAGATGAAATTCAATTTTAAGCCTCTGTTTCCCTAACAGGGAGGCTCTTCTATGCCTTGCTGTACCCATCTGAAATTATTTCTCTTGGGTGGCAAGAGGAAAAACCAAAACCTTTATAGACCATTATGTTTCTCAGGAGCTGCAAAGCAGCAAAATCAAAAGGAACAAACAAAAAAAAAAAGAAAATTGATGTGGGTGTCAGCAGTAGATGACAGATGACCTAGATGGGCTTTCAAATTAAGGGCTGTTCAATATGTGCATCTGGAAATGTACCACCAAATAACTGTCACATCTTTATTACAAGATGCTCTGAAAAAGCAACATTCACTAGGCTGGTTTACACTGTGAGCCACAATTGTGTCAAAACACAGAGTATATCAACAACATCAGAAAAAAAAAAAAAAGAAAAAGCCATGTACTTCCCCAAGGATACAGTATGTAAGCACCAGGAATAGGCAATGCCCATCTAGACAGTACTAAAAGCAGGTGAAGATTCCAGACTTGTGCTGTTCATGTTTGTTTCCTACTATCACCTGTACTGAAGGCCAAAGGAGTATCAGAGTGGGGCCAGAAGGGATCAGGCACTGATAATCAGTGACAAATATACCCTGGCCAGACATCCCACAACACATGCAAGCATGGAAAAGYTGGTGTTACAGGATGTCACCTGCACCCTGGGAACCAACGTGCACAAGGATAAAGCACTTCACTCCTCACACAAGAAATCTGTGACAGAAACAAGAAATGAACTCAGTCTACTGGCCTAGACCTAACCCTGAAAAAGCATGTTGGGACAGATGTAGAGTTCCCCAGGTTCTTATCTTGAACTGAAAACAACAGGTATAAAAGATTTGAAAAGGAAAAAACAGGTATTTTCATTTAAAACCAACACCCATATACCTYAGCTAACTAAAGCGAACTCAGCAATTGAGAGATTAATCAAAGGATTTATTGACCAAAAGATTAATGAACTGAAGGGTCCAAATGTTTAATACAAACTAGTTTAGAGAGCATGACTAATGTCCATTTTTCATCCTTATGGAATATCATCCATACAGYTGTCATCCAGAATTTGGGGCTACATGATATTTCCAAACCAAGTTTATTTTTAGGCGCAATACCTACTCTGCGGTTTGCTCCCAAACTAAGAGCCCAAAGCGCTTGGCATCCAGACATGAGGGTCATGTGTGTTCAGCCAAACTGAAACCAAAGGCTCAGAAAACAGTAAAAACTTGCATCACTTCATATTCTGCAACTTACTCACACATTAAAGCACCATGACATCCTAAAACCATATTTTTTCCTATGTAAAAAGCAATGTGACAAAGTATAGGAACCCTATAAACAAATCCATAAGTGCCTGAGACTTTGCAATGGCCCCTATCCATGAGGGTCAGCCAGTGGGGACTCAGGAGACATCCTTTATAATTTAAAAAAACCATCCTTTCTTATTTAAAAAGAAAGATACAGAGAAAGGATTGTGTCCAAAAACACCATCTAAGCCCCGGTGGCAGCAATCTGGCCACCATCTCTCCACTCAAACACATGCACCATGGGCTGCTTCAGCTGAAATGGGATGCCCACCTCTATAAACCCTCTCTGCAAACGGATCTGGCACCACACAAAACTTTAGGATGTGTAACATGCCTTGTTTACCAGCATGAACTGGAAGATGAGCAACAGCTGCCAAATCTCCCCAAACAGTGGAACAAAATAAATATTTAGTGATTAACCCACCGATCCCCCCCCAACACCAAAAAAAGAAAAAAATTTATACATGAAGCTTTCCAGGGATGACTTATATCTTAAAAATAACCTGTTTCTAGAAGACAACATTTTGAGACTTTAAAGGTCTTGTCTTTACTGTTTGTAGCATGGCACAAAACATTCTGTAGGGGAGTAAAATTACCTCCAAGAAATGCTGCTGTACCACTTGGGACTTTTCCAAGTGATTCTGCAACTATCCCTGTACTGAACTTTGCTGAAATCTTATTTTCTGTAGGTTGGTTTGCACTGGTGCTGCTGCTTACAATAGAATATAAATTGAGGTTTCAGAAGTAAAACAGTATTTAATTTAGGCCCGAAGATTTTACCACTGGTTGTGATATGCAAAAATGAGAAAACACAGCTTAAGAACATACTGTAGCTTTGCTCAGTTGGCAGTATCTGAAACATTTTGCTTTTTTCCTAATCTGCAACCACAAATGTCCCCTGTAATAGAATTCCAGTGGTATTTTCGCTAAGATAAAGTTCCAACTATTACTAAAATAATTGTCCTCTCCCAAAAATTTTCTTCAAAAATCCTCCGATGACCAGGCTTTCCCTGGTCTCCAGGCAAGATGAAGACACAATACAAGTGACACAGAACAGAGGTTACTGAAATCAGTTCCAAATTTTCCCAACGTCTCCACATGATAAAAACCACTAAACCATGACAGAGTAAGCAGATGGTGGAAAATACAACTTTTTTTTGTTTCTCTTTTGATCAGAAGATAAAAGTGGTAGGGCTTTTTTAAAATAAAAATAAGATGGACTTTTACAACATTTCCATWCAATTAGTCTTGTACACACAGCCTAAATAGCTAATCAAAGAACATCCACGTTCCTGTTGGGATACAAGACAGAGCACAGCTACCCTCATTTACTCTGAGTGCCTTGAAGCAGTTTGGGAAGCCCTGATCCCCCTTGGTTGCAGATCTCCTCACACAGCAGTGCCCTGAGCATCTCCTGCCACAGGGTTAACTGCATCCAGAAGCAATCCTGGCTGCAGGTGAAGAACTCCCAATTCCCAAGGAAGGGKTTTTTAAGCAAATGCAGGAGCTGGCTTTTCTTTCAGCTGGTATTTTCTAACCTTGCCCAGTGCAGACGCAGAGCCACTGCAGATGTGCACCTGCCAGTGCTCAGGTAATGCTTTGAACTTGGAAAGGCCTGTGTGAGGATGCTGTACTCTAAAAGCCTTCCCTTGTTATCTGGATGAAAGCTGTTTGCAGGGGATAGGTGCTGAAATGATCCTTTTTAGTATGCTGTTGAGTATTTTGTTACGGATCACACCATCTGTCCAAGCTAGTGAATGCAAATGACTCCATCAATTTTTCAAGTATAAGCTTAAAAAAAAAAAAATGCACGTGATAGTAAAAATCCCATACAAGCGCTTTCCACCGCACAGCTATTATTTGAAATCTGCCACTGAAAAATGCAAGATTATTTGAAAAGCACGTTCCAAATTCCTAAAAAAGACCCCCATTATTTCTAGCTTCACTGGTCTTTGTATGAAAACAATACTTCTGGCTTTTTCATCTGAATACTACCAGATACAGTACAAAGTATTTTGTTGATATTAATGTGCTTACAGCTTATTACACTGAGTTAATTAAAATCTGAATAAAGTAAAATCTGGAAATTCCGCATGTCTAATTTGTCCACTAAAAGCAGCCTGGGTAATAACACCCAGCTCTGTAAGAGCATTAGGCTATCACAATGCAGCATATGATTCTGTTCCAGCTCTATTCATTTCCCAAAGAAATGGGAAAAGCTGCATGGCTTTATGGACAAACCATTAGCTTGTCATCTCTAGGGAAATGGTTCATCAAAGCATTTCGGCTCCAGACAGATTAGATCTCAGTCTGCTTCTCCTTCAGCAGAACCCAGGAGCTCACGCCAAGACCTCAAAAGGGATGTCCCATTTGGGACAGCTGAAGTCACCCCACGACCCAAGTCCGAATTTTTTGAGAGTCAAAAGCCAGAATTTTATTACAAGCACGAGCAGAAAGGTGCTGTCAGAGGGTCGGCACATCCAGCAATTCAGTTCCTAAAGCATTCAGCCCAAAATGTGGGCGTCAGGGAGCACCACAGCATCAGGCTCTCCTTCAAAAGGGAAAGAGAGAGGGAAGGGAGGTGTACCAGCCAGGCTGGAACTTCAAAAAAGGCATCTAGACACACAGAACAGCTCAAGTCGGAAGGGCCATGATCACAAGGATGCAGCATCTTTTCCGCTCTGCCTTAGCGCCCTGCTCGCAGAAATCCCTGGAATGCCCTTCTGCTTTGGCACTGTCACGTCCAGCCCGAAACTCCCGCGTTTAATACGTTAAATAAATGTGTGGCACGGGCAAACACCAAGCCGTGCTGTCCACCCAAGGTTTTACAGCCACAAGGCTGGGCCATCAGCTGGGCACAGCCTGACATCACTCACTCGCACTAATGAAGCYGTGATAATTCACACCAGCTGAGGATTGATCCCCGGAGAACCTCGACTGCCGTAAGTTATGTGAGCTGCCTGCATCCTCTCCTGCACTGCTCTCACCCAGCATCATCTCCCACTACTGCCACGCCAGCCCCACTTTGCTCCTAAGATAGGAATTTTGTCCCAAAAAACCTATCAATAATCCCAAAAAAGGTTCAAATGAGCATCAGGGTAATATTCAATTGCACCCGTATTGTAACCACCTGAGAATGACTTTTATGAAATTTAGTCCACATAGATCCCCCCAAAATCTCAGTTTTGTTTACGGAAATATTTGTCTTCTCTCTTAAAACCCCTGTCTCTAAGCTCTTATGACTGTAAGAGAAATTTAATACTTCCTTTAAAGCAGAACAAAGCAAAATAGGGAACATTCTGCTGCTGACTGTCATAGTCAGAGGAAAAGAATATTTGACCAAAGCTCAAATATCTCAAATTCAATATACACAAGTATAAAAGCCTTGGACCATTTAATGAGTCATACTCCTGACTAACTGAACTTTACTCCTCCAAATTTTCAGAAATCAGAAGGAGAAAAAGGCAGGASCAACTGTGATTAAATGACATCTAAACTGAAGCACACTTAGGGCTTTTAATAAATTTTATTTCTCCCTACATTCCACTCCCAAGTGCTCCTTCAGTACGCACTGTGGAGATAAAGTGAACATCCTGATGGATTGCTTTGGAAAAGCTTGGTTGGAACGTTTCAGGGATATGCAGGCTCCAACAGGATGCACACCAATAGCAGATCTCTGCAGCCAGAAAGGAGCTGGAAGCCCAACTCTGATCTTCAACTCCCAACAATTTCTGCCAAGATATAGCTTCTGCTCTCCAATACACAAAAAACCACACTGTAAGAAATGATCAATTCCAAAACATGAAAAAGGAATAATTGCAGTAAGGACCTACAAGACATGAGCACAAATACTCACACATTCTCATAGTTTCCTACCTCTCATACTTCTTGCATCAGCTTACTCAGGACACCAAGTTAATGTGGCAGCTCTAGAGAGTTAAGGTACAAGGTTTTTTGAAATACATATCTCACTATGCACAAAAAAGATCAGGAAGAGCTAACACAACTTTTTCTAGAAAGTGTCTACATCACAGCAAGACAAGAACTTCAGGCATTGCTCCTCTGCACAGGGTGGTACAAAGAACTCTGACAAGCTGATGGTTATGAATATTCTCTGCACTACATCTCTCTTCTTCCCCAGAGAAGCGGGAAAAGCGCCCAAAGAGAAACRGAGACACTGCAAGTTGCCAAGATCCTTCTGAAAGTTGCCAGTTGCCTTCAGCTTCTCAGCCTCAGGCCCTGCTCCCGCTGTTGGCAATTAAGAGACCATTTAAACTCAGACCAAAAAGAGGCAAATTTGGATTTCTGAATTGCTTTTGATTKAAATGCTGCAGTGAAATCCATCAGAGCCTCCTACTGGTAAGCTGAGGTCATTCTGCTGCCCTGTCTGGCACCACGTTGTCTTTCCTTTAGGCGCTGTGCTGCTCATCATGGGTAGGCTTCAGGATAATTTTACTGAAAGGTAATTTATTCCTTCATTTCTCCCCTAAGAGCATCAAAACTGCCTGCCAGTCTTTCCCATGGTTAAGGCCTACAGCACACAGAGATTCAAGCAAGGAGAACTGGAATCCTTGGTTCAGCAGTACTCAGCACTGGCCTCTCCGACCAGCTGGAGATCAGCACCAACAGAGCAAGTTTTCCTTCCAGGAAAGTACTGAGATCATATGAAAACAGGGGAAGATGGGACCACAGAACTGAGTGAAACTAAAGCAAGGACAAAAAAGTAGTGAATGAAGGTAAGTCTTGAGCACACCAAGGTTTAAAAAGCAAAACGCCACCTGACTGGTAAATAAAATATCCAACTCCCACCTCATGGAAAAAAGACTCACGACAGTACATTCTCTCTCCAAATGCTGATCTATTCAGCTGCAATTGCAGCTCACTTGCATTTTGGAGCCAATTGCATTGCGTTTCTATAGCAGATAAAGTAGGTGTAACATTCAAACCCAGCATTTGGGTATCYGATCAACCATGAGAGACAGTTAGGTATTGATTACATGTAGATTATTATTTTACCATTTATCATTATAATGTTCCATTATATTACCATCATGATAATCCTTTCTCTTCCTCCTCCCAGTCAATAAGGTATTGTAACCTAATAACTCATGCCATAGAGCAAAAACTATGCAGGGGAAGGAACAAAGGAACAAAACACTCCCTCAGTGTGCAGTCTGTCACGTGTATCCTGAGTGCTGATAGAGGGGTTGATCCCATATTACTTGCAAGATGAAGTCTAAAGACTAGTCCTAGTGAGTTTTTATTCAAGTCAGCATAAAAATGGTTCACAAGGCGAGCCGAGAGGCCCCTGTGGCACCCTGGGGGACCCCTAGCTGTCCCAAACAAGTCCCCTTTCTCCAGCACAACAGTAACACCAGCTCAGCACTTCCAGACTCTTCCAAAAACCAAGACTTGAACAGGAACGAGCTGGAGCTCAAACTGCTTGGCTCAAACAATGTGTTTAAAACAAGGCCAAAAAATGGCAATGTCAATTTTTGGGGGAGTTAATGTATATTTTTTAGCTCAAACCATTTCAACCAGTGAGCACAGAAGAGCCTTTCCACAGGTCTAGGAGAGGCAGGGATTGACGTGCAGCAACAATGAGCTCCCTGATAAAATCAGAAGGTACAAGCAGGACTTTGGAGGGACAAGCAGAGCTGTCTGGGTGGTACATTGTACCAAAAGGGTCCTCAATCACAGCCTTCCCCACCAGTGATGTGAGGACAGCTCATGTATACAAGGACCAGCTGCAAGCTCTCTATCACAGCAGACATGAGAGATACTTGCTCTTGCTGCTGATAGTTTCCACATATCTGTCTCTGTGCCTCTGTCTCACTTTGCTTTCAGAGCAACCAAGACAAATCTGATTCCCCTGTTTTTYATCTGGAGGGAGGAGGCAGGGGCATTCAAATTATGCCCAAGATACATTACAGGTTTATTTCGCAACGAAACAATTCATGGCATCTCTCTATTTARATGAGAATATCTGAAATATTAAAAAAAAAAATCCAAGAAATATATATTACAGAATTACAGATTCTGCTGTTTAATATTGCCTACTAACTCTTTTTACGCAGATCTTTTTCCTCCTCTACTTGTACTGTAACARTTCTTAAGTTTTGTGGTCAAGCTGACTTTTGACGTCAAAAAAAATATTATTTATCTTAATATCAAGTCCATATGATGGAAAAAAAATTAACACATCAACATATTACAAATGCATAGGTACAAACAACAAAACCAAGGCAGAACCTTCTCACACCACACYTTCCAGAATTAGCTTTGTTTGCCATTAACATAGTTGATTTATATTCAATGTCTTCTCTGTGCTGTTCTGATTTAAACATCATTTTAATTTAACTACCCTTTTTTTCCGTGGGGACTTCTTGTTAAAATTCCATTCACAACACAGCAATTTCTCTAAATTACACTGATGTAGGGATGAACCGATCTTATCAGCATCATTGAGCTAGCACACCACTTAATACAGGGGGTTTCATTATTTTTGCTGTGACATGACTTGCATCAAGCCTATTTACAAACACCAAACTGGTCTGAAGGAGATCATCAGCCAGACAGGTTGGCAGAAAGACTTGACAGCAGAGGCTCAAGCAACTGCTCACATCTCTGCAGTAGAAAACACAAGGAAAGCAGCAGAAGCAAAAACACACGGCAGTATCAAGAAACGCTCAAGCAGTTAACCAAAAATTACAGAATTGGGGATGTACAGTTAGCCAGCTAAACCAGACAGTTTACAAATAAAAATATCTAATAAGACAAACAGAAGCCTCTTGCATAGACCCTCCTAAAGGAACAGAGGATTTTCTCAGCAGAAATAAGAGCTAAGGCCTCCATCGASTGTTATTTAATGTTTCCTTACAAGTTCAGCTAGGCAAACTACAACAACAGCTAGGAAGGAAGAGACCTCCTTTGACACCATAAAATGGGAAGATAGGGGGGTTTATATTTTGTAACTGTTGTGTACAAGCACCGCTCTTGGACGCCAGCAGAACAGATTGCAGTGCTTACTACTATGCTCCAAACATGACGCTTTCTCTGCTTGTCAGTCAGGAATGAGATAATTCAGAAAAAAGGAAATTTATTAGGGGCTTTGTTCAATCCACTGCTGTTTCACACGCATGTAGGTTTTCCTTCTACTTCATTTTTTTTTCCTTCTAAACCAGGAGAGCCACCTTTTTTTTCTTCTTTCAAAGTGAAAGGAAAGCCAAATCTTAGGTAGATGAGCAGAATACTCACTCAACCCCTGTCCTCCAATATTTCACGGTTCACAGTTTACAGTCATAACAGGATTTTGAATCTCGACAGCAGCCAAGCATCGTGCTGGTACTATTTAAAACCTCCCTAATGGCACTGCCAGCAGGAGGGAGATAACAAGAACTCAGGTGTTTACAATCCGGAGCAGCAAGGGAAGCGTTGGAGCAGAGAGATATTCAGCTGCCAGACTCACCTCCTTTTCTGCCTTATGAAGAGGGGAGAGGAAAGATTAAACAAAAATTGACTGGTGGCCCTAAAGTTTCCTAGAAACAGCTCTCCAGAAGCAACCTGCCATTGTGCTGATGTTTTAAAAAGGTGCCCTTGAGARATGGACAGGACAGCGATGTTTTAAAAACATGCCCTTGAAGGAGGGAYGGGAGGGTCTCTCAGCTCCCTCCCGCTCCTTCCCACGTAAGTGCAATTCAATATAAATAATACTCTGCAGTTGCTTAAGAGGAAAGAAAAGGTAAAGCTTAAAGGGTCTATCAGATTTCAGTACAAATCTGTCACTAGAAAAAAMAAAGACTTTCATCTTGCATGCAGGTGACATTTGAGAGACAGGTACCCACTAGGTATGCAGGTTAAAGCTCGCCTCATTAAAT
This sequence comes from Amblyornis subalaris, assembly GCA_018881555.1. NCBI lineage: Eukaryota > Metazoa > Chordata > Aves > Passeriformes > Ptilonorhynchidae > Amblyornis > Amblyornis subalaris. The sequence goes on from JACAXG010000192.1 coordinate 1,167,927, forward strand.
TTCAATTTTTGGCAGCTACTGGCTGACGGTATCCGACTGTTTCTGTGCTTAAGCTCAAGACACCCAAATCAGCAGCAATTTCATACCATATGCTCCAAGTAAAGGTTTTCAAATACTCCCACAGTCAAGCCATGTCTGGCAGGAGCTGTGAATTTTTCTGTTTTGTTTTTCTCATCCCCRGTTTCACCTTGAAAGCAGCTGAATAGCAATGAAATAAAAATATCATAATCCCTTTCATTTTCTGTACGCAGCACAAAGATTGAGAGGGCATTAAATAAAAATTGYCAATGTGACTAAAATAGCTGTTTTAAGTAATGCAGAAAGCCGACCAGGTAGAAACATCTTGCCTCTTTGATCAATAGCCATTTCCCCTTGAATGTTTATGCATCGATGTTTTTAATAAAAAAGACCCTTCTTTAAGAAGTTCAGTCTCCAGTAGAGAAAATGGTGTATTTCATTGTATAAAGTGTAAACAAACCTCGTTTATTAGACCTAGGAGGCTAAAAGGGAATTTGAAAGTTTGTTGTAGTAAGATCTAAGACGAGCAGTTACRTTGACTCCATAAGACAATTAGGTTGAGACTCATTCTCATTTCCTAAATTCCACTTGAAACTGCCATTCCTATCGAAATGCTTGATAGCTGCAACAGGTTATTAGTTCTGAGTCGTTGTGGGCTTTTAGAAGTGCACTCTCATATCCATCAACCTGCACCCCAGTCAACACTTCTCCTTCCTGCTCTGCTCACAGTGCCTTAACCAGCTATGGGCATTAACCACACGTTTTAATTATGCCCCCAGATTAAATAAAATAGAGCTGAACAGATATTTACTATTTATTTACAGAAAAGTGTGTTAAAGAATTTATCCTAGCTGAGAAAGGTTCTGTACTTTCAAACACCAGAATTGCAGAAAAATGACATTTTTTAAGACTACCATGCCATCCTGTAGTAAAATGAGCCTGTCAGCAAATCAGACTCAACACTGAACTTCAAAGTAACTGTGTACTTCAACAGAATGGGAATAGCATTTATTTACATCAATACATAAAACAAGCATCTCGGGCTTGTTGTAGGCATTTTAACATCATTTAATAGGAGCACTTTGCAATCTTAGCACTTTGTAATGTGTTAACAGTGCTGAGTAGATTCTTAAAAAGACAAATATAAACTATTAATATTTTATGTGCCAAGATCTTCAGAAGTCTTTGTGGCTATTGATTACTTAAACCCATTAAGTGCTATTTTGATCTTAAATAGCTGGAGATATCTGCAAAGAGATTCAAGCTAAGTGGTAATGGCTATTTTGAGAACAAGCAGTTTTTTGGCAGTTATCATTACTGATAATGAAGTTTTGCACTTTAGAAGTCACTAATCAGTAAACAATAGCTGCTAGCTCGGTTTTGTCCAAAAGACTGTTTCATCCTGTGCTTCTTTTCTTCCTGATTCAAACATGTTTGAATCCAGCTCTTACCAGGAACACAGATCAAAAGACAACCATAAAATTTATGGGATGAGTTTTCTTACTGTGTCCTTTCTGCTTCCACTTCCAGGAATGGCTGAAGATAAGGCTTTAAGTTTGCCTTCAGCAGCAAAAACAGATCACAGCAGAACTGGGATGAAGAGAAAGGCTCACTGAACTATATTTTGTCTACCAATTGTACAATATTTACTTTTAACAGAAGGAAACAATTTCTACCTAGTGAACAAAGAATCATCAACACCAAACATCTTCAAAAAAATTAAAACAGCATTCATTCAAAGAATACACTGAATSATCTGTAATTTACATCCTCACTTTCATATTCACTCCAATGGTCAGTTTCAGGAAGAAATATGGTGTATGAATGGAGCTTGTTCTTTGTTCTATACTTTCAAGAAAATGAAGGCAGCAACTGCTGCCCATGCTTTGACCTGGTAAATATTTAGTCTTAGAGTTAATATATGAAAAAACCCTCTTTTCACATTCCCAAAACAAAGTGCTTACAGAGTGAAGTGATATTGACACAGATTTGGTGTTTTGTGGTTGGATTTTTTTGTTTGTTTGGGGGTCGTGTGGTTTGGGTTTTTTGTTTGTTTGGGGGTCGTGTGGTTTGGGTTTTTTAAAACACGCGGTATTAAAAAAGAAAAAACACAAAAAAACCGGAGTGCAAACCAAATCCCACTGAAAGAACAGGAAGTTTGCCACCTGCCTCATCGGGAGCCACATGAAATCATCAGTGTTTATCTCYCTCAAGCCTTCAGTGATGTCAAGGTAAGCACTTGGATCTCAAGAGCTAGATGTTTTTCCATATACAGCCCTTTCTGCTATCCATAGAAGATTGTATATTGCACATGGAATTAAATCAAGAGTATATACATCACAAGAATCATCCTTCAAAGGAAAAAAACAATCTGAGTGAAAATWTATTGAAGTAAAAAAAAAAAAAAACACAGCAACAAACAAACCCACACCTTTCTTCCACAGACAAGAATTACTCTGAAGGTAAAGGATCACTACAAAGAAACTAGGTAAAAAAATGAAAAGTCACATTACTTTGAGCAGTACAGTCTGTGTGCCCTTACTGCTCTGTATCTGATTCACTGCTGATTCCTGGTTGCTACGAAAGAGAATCTGAAATCTCAGACACACTTTTACCAGCATGGGAAATGGGAATAAGCAATTTCCCTACCAAAAAAAAAAAAAAGCATCCTGAAAAAGACATTAACAGTGAGAATAGCCTAGGATTGGAAAAAACCCAGAACACAAAAAGTGTGTTATAAATACTTTGATTTGATGGATCTCCTCTGCAGTTGGCTCAGTTTGTCTCACTGAAAGGCAGAGGAGAACACTTTGCAATGTGGTGCAAGAAGAGGATGCTAACTTCACACCACCTTAGAAAAAACCCAATCTAAAATAACAAACCAAAACCAGAGAGCAAATTGCTTGCTCCAAATTACTGAAAGGACAATCTGCTACAATTGGATTTGTTTTAGTTTATGCAACACAGTGAACTAGTGGTAAGCAGTATATATCTCAATCAGATCAGTATCCGAAACGTAGAAAAACAAGTCATTTCCAATTCATACTCACCATTTATCACAGTAAAGCAAGAAAAAGCAGTGTATTACTACAGCAAAATAACATCACCTACTTCCACACCAGGTTACAAGAACACCTCGATTTTCTGTAGGTGACATATTTTGGTGGGCGATGTTATCCTGTCCCTCCAGGAGTGAGAACTGGTTTAATCACAGCACAATGTATATTCCAAACACGTTCAGAAAGTGATTGATGATATGAAATTTAAAACCTTAAACCCCCAAAACAGATAATATGTTTACTGGCTGAAAAAAAAACAGTGGTCTAGCAAGTTGTCTCCACGACAAGGAGTAACTGCAATTTTCTTTTTCCTCACCCAGTTGTTAGCTGCCTCAGATTCTACTGGGAATATTTAACACAGCACTATTTACAGCTGCTGCACCTGTACATATAAAAGGGTCTCGATTTTTGTTTTAAAATTACCTTTCAGAACAGCTGCTTGCCTGTGTCCTGTTCACAGCTGATTCATCTCAGTGATCACACTGTACTGTGAGACTGACAATGACTCAGAGTCTCCTTTTGCTTAGGACTTATCATTAAAAAATTGAGTTAATTAATACAAAACAATCTACCCAGGAAGCCTATCGTTTACAAGGTTAAAAACAAGGACTTGAAAGGGTTTTCTTTTTTGGCTAGCCTTAAGGTGGAATAAAGGTGCAGAGTTGACACCAAGTATGTTTAATACAGTTTTAATCACAGAATCTGCTGAAAATGCTACCCCACTACAACTTAACTGCAGGTGCTCAACACAGGATTTGTATCGGATGTTCTATGATATACAATCCTTTCTGTAAGTCCCTAAAAGGCTTCAGCTCCTATTGCTCATCTCTTCCAGAGTCCTGCCTAATATGAAAATCTTCACTCCACCTGAGAAAAAAAGGCAGCCCTGGTGTCCCAGCCCTCGTTTCCCTTTCCTGGGTTTCCCCTATCAATGCCCTACCAGGACCAGCTGGCTCACAAGAATCACAACACAAGCCAACCTCCTCTAAGTTCAGAGCATTTGACAGGAAAACAAAAAAAAGAACAAATTGAGCTTTTAGTCCTCATAAAACTGTTGCAAAAAAAAAAAAAGCCATCTTGAGAAATGACTTTGAAACAGCGATTTTAAAGGGCATTTAATGGACGCTGAATAAGCAGCTCAAAGCTGTGTCTCTTGCAAGATATTTTTCCTACTCTGGTATTTCTCCTCGGAGATTATGTCCCCTTCTCATCACACAGCACAGAAATCCAACCACAAGAGCACACTTCCACCTACAGCAAGATCCCAGGGCAGGGCTGAGCTTCAGCTTGAGCGGTGCCAGGGCTCAGAAGCGACAGGTCGCTGTTGTCGCAACCTTTGCTCAACTCAAACCAAGAGGTTTCTGCGTCCTCCTGAGGAGCACACTGAGTTATCCAAGCTGGCAGCAGAATGCAAAAGGAAGAGTGGAGACAGTCGCTCCAAAACCACAGCAAAGCTGCTCAGGTCAGGCTTTTCCTTCGGCGCAGGAGCAGCGCGGAGAGCAGGGATCGCACGCAACAGGCAAGGAAAGGTCAGCGACAGAGAGCTCCGAGATAAATAGGCTGGAGGCTCTCTTTCCCTGAAAAGGGAGAAGTCACCTACAAGCACCCCTGGGAAGAAAGAGCAAGTTAGTTTTTTAAAGCATTAATATCCTTGTTAATTATAATTGGGGAATTTATTATATACAATTAAACAAATTATATACAAATTAAACAAATCAGGGCTCACAAACCAAAGACAAACTGGTCTAATCTCCATCCCCGTGCGACCTCAGATGTAATCAGTGCCATGGGACTTTCCTAACTCTTTATCAATTCCTTCCCTCAGAAGGGCAAGGTGCCATTTTTAAACTAGTGTATAAGCAGGACATTTGAAACATCAGGTAGAAGCAAAAAAACGACAGCTTTAGGTGCCCCRAAAGCGCAAAGCATTATTTTCTAAAATAAGTAAATACCTAAAGGAGGGAAAAAAAAAACACCAAACAAATTTTTGTCTAAAAGACTAAGAAGACCCACACACTTTCCACCAAATCAGTAAGCACTGAGACAGCAATAAGAGAAAGGAAATTGAGAGTAATTTCTTGAACAGGATTGCTGTTCTGCTTGACCCACAGGAAGCAGGGAAATGCTATTTATGACACCAACAGGAAAGAAGAGAACAATTTTTGAAGCCAGGTAGTATTGCTGTTTTCATTTCTATTAATATAATGGACATACATTTGAGACATTTAATGATTCACTAAATCCCACAAAAGCAGGCAGCCTACTGCTCCCAGCAGCAGTGCTTCCCTAGAGCTTGTGCCAAGCTGTTAAGAGAGCAGCAAATTCAAGTGCTTTATAAATATTTCTGCAGGACTGTAAATACCCAGTTCAGCGGGGAATACCTGTGTACACATAGGAAATACCAGAGCTAATGCAACATAAATAGGAGGGAAAAAACCTGTGTTACCCAGAACTGCTCTGTCTCAAATGCTCTCTCAGGTGTCCACCAGGCATCTCCTCTGCACAATCAGGTATTAGATACAGGTAGGCACTACCTTAATTCAGAATATCCCCAATGCCAAGGCCAGCTTCTGACCATATATCCTCACCAACTTGGCACCAGCTTCAAAATGCCTCAAAACACTTGAGGTTTTTTAATRCTGAGATGTTCTAGGATTCTTCCTTGGTCAGCTGCCAGTCAAGAATCGGGGGCCAGGACTATGGTAAAGGCCAAGGGAAAGCACCAGCATTTGGAGGATTTGCACCCATTGATTTGCCTGCATCATCACAGCCAAGACAGAAATAAAAAGTAGGAAAAGCATGAAATAGCTTTAAGAAATGTGTTTTCCAAAATAATGCTAATTTACACTTTGACTAAAACCCATGTGCTTTTTCAGGAATTATGGGGGAGGGGTAGAAAAAAGACTGGGAGAAGCTGTTCTGTGATGGGAAAGAGGTCCCTTCATTCCGGTTTTTGCAGCATCAACACCACAGCCCCTTGACCATCATCTCCCAGCAGTGACCACCTACCCCAGCACATCATTATCAGCAGATAGAAAATCACAGAATGTTAGAGCTGGAAAAGGACCTTAAGGATCATCTAATTCCAACCCCCTGCCATAGGCAGGGACAATGACTGTGCATCTCTGTCCTGAGGAAAATATAYACAAGAAACTTAGATATTTTAGATATTCAAGCAGCATTCACAGTCTCACATCATGTTGCCTTTTTACCGCCAAAAAATACACCTTCCACTGGCTGCCAGCAGAAAGAGTGATGTGGGGCTCACTGTAATTGACAGTACCAACAGGCAGGATCATCTGATGATGGAACTGCTCAAGTGTGAGGTGACCAATACTGACCCAGTGCAGGACATGATGCCACTTCCCTCTTCAAGTGTATTACCACTCCACAACAGACAAACAAGTCAAACACGGAGACCACAGCATGACAGGTTCAAACTCCACGAAAAGAAAGCCAAGGACWGTGACTTGGTGTACGCTGGAATGGAAAACCACAGCTCCCAGGGTCCTACCACACACACAAGCAAAGCATCAGCCAGGAAGAGGCCATGCCAGAACACAACAAAATGCAGCAGGACTGTGTTTCTTCTTCCCTTAATCTTTAGCTCCAACCCCCCCAGTTATTTACAGTCCTTCCCTGATACCTATAGTGTTCTGTTAGCATTTGTACTCACAAGCTATTGCTAACATCTTCCACCTTATCTTCTCCTTAATCAGTCATTCTGCATTTCAGATGTAACTCACTACATGGAAATAGCTGTACCAAGTGATAAAATTTTATCTATTTGTGTTTACACAAAGGACTATTCATTTCTCATTCAGGATCTAGCATACAGATAAGCATTTCTGCAGAGGCATAACCTGAAAATCTCACTAAATAAAGGGCCTCAGAATGCCCRTGCTGGTTTACTCTGGGGTAAAGTTAATTTTCTTTATAGTAGCTGATATGGAGGTATGGTTTGGATTTATGCTGGAAACAGTGCTGATAACACAGGGATGTTTTAGTTCCTCCTGAGCAGTGCTTTCACAGAGTCAAGTCCTTTCTGCTCCTCATGCCACCCCACCAGCAAGTAGGCTRGGGGTACACAAGAAGCTGGGAAGGGACATGGGTGGGACAGCTGATCCCAGCTGACCCAAGGGACCATACTGGGTCACATTCAGCATGCTAAGCTAGAGGAGCACATTCRGAGTGATGCCAGACAGAAGCACAATTTGTCTTAAAATAAGCATGAAAGGACAAAAGTAGAGTACTTACCCTACTTTAAACCATTGTTCCGTGAAGAAGAATGCTGAAGGTTTCCCAAATTCATAATTCAGCCCACAYTGGAAATAAAATAAAACACACAACAAACACACCAGCCTAGTTCTGACTTGGACTTTTGCTCACAGAAGAAACACGGTAGATAAAACCTGGATCTTTCCATTACCTATAAGGTTAATCCCTCTTCCACAACCCCATCTATAGGGTCAGCTATCTGAAAAGTAGCAGTTTCATCTAAGAGACACATYCAGGAAGGAATTGGTATCTTACTTTCCCCTGGAAACAGGAAATTCTTCACAGAAGGGGCAAGACAAAATGTTGCTCCTTGCCGGGGGCTGAAATAAGTGTAGAGTTACTACAGGTACCATAAGTAAGGAACACTGCAAACAATCAAATAAATGACTCATTCACACCAACAAAAAAAATCAGAAGAGCCTCTGGACCTCCCCTTAAATACCAGACAGACCCTTACATAAGCAGTGAGTCAATATTACAGACAAGAAGCTTCGCAGGAGAACGTGTGCCAGAACAAGTCACCCAGATAGGGACTGTTGCTGTTTCYTTCCAGGTTCCTCCACCTCTTCAAATGGGCATCTACATAATGTTTCTATTTACAAGAAGACCAAACACACACCCCATTAGCAAAACTATCAGTGACATCATTCGTTTGTTTCCACAGCCCATAATTATGTGCAGCACAGACCACAGCCTAACACCAAAAGCAGGAGACCATGGATTCCAGCCTTTATGCTTCTGGTAACACAAGCAAGGAAAGTGCCACTTGGGAAAAGTGGCAGCAAACCCAGCAAACCCTGAACAACCTCAACAAAAAAAAACCCCAAGACAGCATTAGCAGGAAGAGATATGTAGCTGCCTGAAAATAGTACAAAAGTTACTGAAATAATATTCTTTACCTTGAACTGCCTATAGCAAGAAAGACTTACTCTAGAGACACTTCACCAGCTCAGTCACTTTAACTAAGGGCACTTATGTAAATAAACTTAGCAATTTGATTAGTCACCTATGGCCACCAGAATAAGACTTATTTTAACCTTTTAAACTTTGGGTTTATTCTTCATCGTCACCAAGAACAGGTCTGAGCTTATTTTGAAGTGAATATTAACCCTAAGCACTGTCACACTCTCAAAGAATACTAATATGGCTGGTGTTAATATTTAAAATAAGGGGTTAATTCTGTATGGAAGGAAGTTTCAAGAAAAGGCACAAGCTTTTGGGAAGCCACAACCCAAACACCCCACTGCAGTCTCTAAATTACAAGTACAAGCCAAGAAAAGGTCATTGCACACCCACCACTGTGACTCTTCACAAAGGTGGGCTCTACTCCACATATGCTTTTAGAACCCAAATGAATGGAAACATGAAGCCTCATGACACCAACTGCACAGGAGAAACATGAAAATTACCATTAAGGATGCTAGAGTTTCTTACATTTTGGGCAGGAGTGGGAGCAATTTGAGCATTTTTCTGTTTTTAAGACATAGTACTTATCTCTTGTGGCTTATATGACTGTAGACGACYGTCTTTCCTCAAAGAAGAGATTTTAAAGCACAAACTTAAATGGCAAAAGTGTTATTTTCATTGCAACTATAAGCTTTAAAATAAGTAGGTACTTAATGACAGAGCAACTGTCCAAATCTTCTAGTGACACTGGAGTGAGGAAGCAACAAGCTACAATTTTTTATTTTTTTTTTTTTAAAGCTCATTATTTCTTCCAGTATTTGGAACAGCTGGTAAAAGTAATCATTTGGCAAGGTCTGTCAAGAGATAAAAAAAAAATAAGTGTATTTGCTATGGTAGATTACATACTTTAAACCAAAATGAAAGGCTGAAACATACAAATATTTATGAAAGAAGAGGGGGTTTCAGACTTCCAAATTGTGCAACAAACATGCATGCACACACGTTRGTTCAGATAAACACATCCCTCTCATTTTAGTCTCCACTCTTTAACTCTTTTCACAGATCCATCCTTACGAGCTTAGAGATTCGCCGAAATGCTACGGACACGCAGTTCTGTATAATATCAGAATAATAATATTAATCAGTAAACCACACATCACCTATCACCCTGAAGATCTCAGGTACAAACATGCTGGTGTTCCACACTTACGTGAGAAAGCCCTGACATCCGAATCACACGTACCACCCAGTGAGACTGTTGTGTTCCCACGTCCACGCAGGTAAGGACAGCTTTCAGGACTCGTTGGTATTATTTGAAATGCTTTATGAAGTCATGCTACGAAAATTTGGCATATTTTTTTTTTCTTCTAGGGAGCCACCATTTTAATTTCATCTAGGAAATCAATTTACACCGACCAAACAATTTCTGGTGCACGGAGAYTACGCAGCGCTTTGTGATAAGAGGGACAGGATGACACAAGACTCACCAGAAGTCATTCAGAARGTACAGTTGAAATCACACACAGGAGGGATTGCTGCAACCCCCTGGATGCACCTGGCATCCAACAGCAATAGGAGACACAGGCAAAATGGGATAAGTGGAGTATCATTAGCCTTATAGACAGAGACCCASTTTAGGAACAACACCGAGCATGCTAAAAGCTGCTTGGTAAGACAGTGTTCAGTCAGGCAGTTTGAGTTCCAGCCCAAAAGATGCAGCCCCCTTTTCTACTGATGTTGCTTTTATTTTTTCTGCACTACTGCCAATTTTTCCAAACTTTCACAACCCAAAATTTTAGGCTTCTACTTGTACCTGAATGATTATCACTAGACAGTTTGCACCAACTCATCCCCCAGAGGAAGGCTGCAAATAAGATGTTTTCCTGCTCTTACAAGTCCATTGAAACAAAATACTGCTTCAGCAACATCCTTGTCACACCAGTCCAGGAAAACACATTATTCCTAATGACACAATGACGCTCCCAGTCTTATCTCATCAGTCCAGATGAGCATTAAAAAGTTTGACTGACTTGGATGCATCACTGAACAAAATCTACCAGGCTTAAATGAAAGGATATAGGAAGAGAAGTGTTAATTAAGTTCTGGTTCTCATTCATTCCTTGCCATTACACAGCCACGGAATTACAGATAACAACTGATCTGTGGAATCCAGAGGTACCTCAAAAAGCCTTATTTCAGACTATTTATACATTCAAACCTTGCAGGAATGGTTACACTGGGAACCTGAGTAGCAACAACCACAAAGTGCTTCTAGAGATGGTCCTGTACCTTTATATACATAATCTTTGTATTTTCAGTGCTACTTAGCAAAATATTCATAATAATCACTCAAAGGTCTAGAATGGGGATCCAATAAAACCAAAATACAATTAAGAAAGAAAATGAAGGGTAAACGTTTTAGTCTAATCTCAAAATATCCAGTGTTTGCTTGAAGCACTGCAACAGATGTCCCAGAAACTACTTCTCCTAGCAGCCCACAGCACCTGGATCTGTGCCTACACCACCCCTCATCACTAAACAACAGAGGTGCAAAGACTGCATGTTAAAGCAGGAGAGAAGAGCCACAAGAATCTGATGGGGAACCTGCTGACAGTACATGATCAAAACACAAATTAATTGATCAAACTTTTAGGCTAACTTTCAAAATGCATGTTCGAGGACAAGCCATACAGGTTGTTCTGGCCCAGGACAGGTATTTCAGCTACAAACCACACAGGTTAAGCAAGAAGAAACCACTTCTTTATCTGCTGGTTTTTCTATTACTCTCTCACTGGTGTATAGTTTAAAATCAACTCATATTACTAAAATGGATTCCTTTATGTGGTGAAATAACATGAACAATAACACACAAGTTTCCCTGCTAGAATAGCTGCCTCTAGTGCAACCATTAGAGTGCTCTAATTGGCAATAGACACAGTGCTCATTTTCCAGTGGCATCACATCCACGCCCTGAATTCGCTAAGAAAACAAAATGTATTTCTTTAGGAAAAAAAAACCTGTCAGAATCAATATCACAACTTAGCAATTCCCTATCTGATAAGGAATCTTTTCAACCAAATATGAGTATTTCAGGCTCAGCCATTAGCTTGCAAAGGCTCAGAACAGAGAGCTTCCCAGTCCCACATTCAAAGCAATGTGCAATTTGCTAATGCAGTGCAATAAGCCAGTTCTCCTTTCCAAATCACTGCCAGACTTGCTCCTGTGCACAACAGTACTCATCTCCAAGCATTTTAACGAAAAATCAACTATTTCTCATGGAAAAGATATGCACTGTTTTGTGGCTGATATTCATAGGACTTCTCATGTTATTCTGCACTTCACTCCTTGCCTCTAAGCTATTAATTGCAAATGACTGTGCTGCCAGGGAAAGTACATCTTTGGAAATTCAAGACTGGAAAACCCTAGTGTTACATGGAAAGCATTTTTCTATTTGCATACWAGCAGGTCTCCAGCAAGCATCACCTTCCTCAGGATTCTCTACGCATATTTTAGGATCTTACCCTGGGTCTAAAATCACAAGGAGATCTCAAGTACAAGTTTAAAAAGAACAAAGAGCAAAATAAAGTCCCTCATGCAAGGCCTCAAAKGAGAAAATCCATTTTTCTTTAGTGCATATTAGCATAATCACAAGACCTTACTTTTGTTAGAGTATTCTTCTGTTGATCACAGAGGGAAACTCACGGCAGAWTGGGAAGAGTCTAACTCAGACTTATGAATTCCAAGTACCCTGGGAAATAACACAGGCCTTAATATCACCACTGGCTGTCTCCAGCAAGATACAAATTAGATTCTGAAAAAGACTACAAACCCCTTCCCTCCTCCAAAAACCAATCAAACCAACAGTGCTTCAGCTTTTCTGCCATTTCTTTCACTAGTTACTGTGCTCTGTTGCTGAGGCTTGGATGGACCACTGAGGTCATGCAGTATAAACACATCTTAATCTATATCAGCCAAAATCTGGAATGATTATAGCTAAAAACCACAGAATATATCCCAAAACACAGTAAGCCATCACAAAGCTGTTCTTGCCAAGCTTCTTGATTCTTCATTTTCATTGCTTCAGTGGAGAAGGAAGGAACTGAGACAATTATTGTTACAAAAAGGTTAGCACATCTTTATGGACAGAAAGATCCGGGCAAAACCACCACCTTTTATTTCTGGTTTCAGTTTGGTGTGTACCTTTCCACAGAGAAATAATGGAGTCCCTGTCCCAGAGTTCTCACCACCTATTTAGGCAAAAGTAAAGATGAAGCCTGCAAAGATGAAAACTTTGGACGATTTAACACAGTTTTTCATTCTCCTTGTGTGCATATTTTTTAAATACAGCTCAGAGCCAAACAGTCAATGCAAAAGGAAATAATAACTTGAGCATTTTTATTGAGAGCACTATATTGCTTCTCTGCTGTCAYTGTGTATCTGCAAAACTAACTTGATTCAACTGCATTTTCTCTCCGTGGAGCACAAGATTTGCTATTCAAMAACCTTCCCTTTCCAAGGCTGCACAGAGAAACAGGAACAAGTTTATATCATTCTTCCTTTGTGTAAGGATTTCCACAGTGGTGTGGATTTTACTTAAATTCATTTTCCAAAATAATTTCCCCCTGTTCCTGCAGCTCTATGTGAGCTTATATCCCAGCACACAGCAACTCTAGAGCAGACTTCTAGAATATGTCCCCTTTTGTACAATATTCATAACAGGCTCAAAACACTTCAGAGGAAGGAACAAATGAATGGCTTTTACAGAGTCACAATCCTGTTTCACTGAACTTGCACCYCTCCCATCATCATCTCATAATTCGGTTTTACTGAAATATTCCTGCATCTTTCTCTGTTGGCCTCTGCTTTTATCCAGAGCATTTCTGGATAAACATCTCCTCTCTTTCTGAGTGAACAGATATCCCCCTCCTGCCTAACCACTTACATCACCGAGGAAATCATCCCCTTGATTGCCCTAACAGTACATTAGCAGTTAAAAACATATATATTCTACCACTTAAGCTTGCGTGCCTGAAAGAGCAGATGATGCCCACTCAAGCAGCTTTTCTACACTCAGATCCCCCATCAATTTCAATGCAAATTCCCCATGGAGAATGACTACAAAGACCGGGCTCCTGCAAATATTTATAGCATAATTCAACACGGTTAATGAAGTAACCATGACACAAACCAGAAAGAATACCAGTTTAATATGTCAGTCCTTAGCCACATGAATAGAAATTAATATATACACGTAGATATCATCTAAATCATGAAACAACTACAGGCTCTGCATTGCTAAATAGTGCAGCTGTAACAACACAAAAAAAAAMCTTTGAATCCTGAAAGGTAAAAGAGTTTAACAGACAGACAAACAGCAGAACAGCTAAACTGCRTTTTAGGAAAAAAAAATGGTATGAAAAATCAGCATAGGTGACCTAATTTACAGTTCAGTTTTTCTTGAGTAGATACAGTGATATGCAAACTACTTCAGTACCAGCAAAAAAGAAAAAAAAAGTGCTTCAGGTTAAATGCCATCAATTAAAAAAAATAAAATACAGCAATTGAAGGACATGTACTTACATGAAAGGTATCCAGGTATGACAATAGTACCCATCTCTTAATTTYCAATCATCAGTTTTACACTTCTTACACATTGCCTGGGAGATAAGTKCCTAGTATGGAGTGCTTATCAGTGCACACACTGGCAATTTCAAGCAGTTTTGCTCAGAAAAAACAAGATTTCTGAGCTGCAGTCATCTCATTTTTACAAGCATCTGCTATCTTTATTACTTTAGGATTTAACATTCAAAAGGGTACATCCAGCATCTAGTGATTTAAAAGATTTTCTTCCCCACAATAAAATCCTTTAAAAATATGCTTCTGTGTTCCTATGCTCGGATTTCAGTCGTATTAGGGAAGCCAACAGAAATTAACCTAAAACCCAATATTCTACTCCCATAACTACGTAAAAATCATCCTTCAATCTACTACTCCTACCCTCGCTTTTCCAAAAAATAATACTTGAATTATAATGTGTGAAGTCAATGATATTAGTTCCCTAATTAGATATTCTTTTCCCATTACCCAAAAAAATTGGTATTTGATGCAATGGAAGYGTGCACAACACGTTATTAATCACTGTCAACAATGTGAAAGGTTGCAAAGATAACTACTCATCATTATAGAATCYGGGCACGTGGCCAAAAAGAAAAAAAACCCACGCATGGATATTAAGTTATCATCAATGGTTATGAATAGTTTTTGGCTTCCAAAGTTCAACACTCAAACATCTGACATGCTGCCTGGATGTCCCTCACAAAGGCCTTGATTTCAGAAGGGTTTAGCTGCAGGATGTTCTCTGTGAACATGTAATGCACTGCCACATATGCTGACTGACAACGTGCTTGGACTGTAGACACACCAAGAAGTTAAGACATTGGAGCCTAAGACTCAATCTTGAACCATTTGCTGAAGTGCAGAGTCACGTTTTCCTCTCAGGCATTAAGGATGAAACGAACCTATTAAACAGTCACCATGTCGTTTTATGATATCTTTGACATTATCTGCAAAGGAGACACCACCACATTACAAATAAAAACAAACAATCCTTATCCAGCCATTAAACACAAATCAAGACTGAATGCTTTCATTATTTAGAGGCTGTGAGAAAATTCTAAATTGAAATCCACTTTCTAGTTTAATAGGAATGGATACAGGAATGGAAAATAACTCATAACACAAAAAGCACTCTAGATTACTAATCTTAATTGGCAACAAAAGATATCACTGAAGTTCATCATAGCAATTGACTTGCAATAGAATAATTTCAGCACACTATTCTCTTGCAGAAGAAAATCAGTCATTCCAAACTCCCAGATGAATTTGGTCACGATATCTGGACACCCCTTAAGTTTGCTAAAAACGTGTGCAGGCTTTAAGGAAACATAATTAGATCCTGTTGTATCCTCTGAGGACCACACTAATAAACTTTACATTACCTCTCTTCAAAAGGCCCATGCCCAGCTAGGGCAGCAGCTACAACACACTCTGGGGCATTTCAAGCAGTGTGAGGTTGTTAATAGTATATATGGGAGCTCATCAGGGATGGGAGGTTGTCTTGCTGACCCCAGGAGCAGATGCAAGTCAGAAACTACTAGGAAAATGAAACAGCATTAGCTGAGGTGCACACAGCACTTGCCAGGGTTGAGACAGAACAGACTCAGTCCTCCTCTCACCATTCCCTATCTTACTCTCCCCCCTCAGACAAGATTGACTGAAAAGTAAGAAAAAACACTTTTCCCTGTCCTGCTGAAAAGGCTTAGTGGAGAAGCTGCAATCATAACCACTACTGTGCCGTAGAAGCAGGACACARGAGACCTTGACGCTATGCTCTCGTCCAAAATCATGACATCTATTAAATAAATTAGTGGTTTACTTTGAAAACACCTAGTAAGATGAGCTAATTAACATGTATAATGGGTTTATACAAGTATCTCTTGAAGCATTCAAAGCATCTTGGAACAATCTTAATCGTAAGTCCTTCCGCGCTCGATAGTGACCAGCTTTTACTGCAGAGGAAGCGTTATCAGTCATGATACATCACCTCATGGCAGAGGAAATGACAGGGAGGAGASGAGAGCAGTTACTGMTTCATCATTTTCAAAACCACGTGCAACTGATGTAGATTAGACAAWGTTCTTCAGCTGTCCTTGCTCCCCAAGAGGCAGGGCAGCACCAGAGGGGGATCGCCTCCATCTCCACACACACCTCTGGCTCTGGGGGACACTTCTCTCAGCCCAGTTGCTCTTTTCAGAACACACCAAAACTCTATACAGACAGGAATCGTCTGTACCTCGATACACCAAKGAAGAGCTACTATGGAACAGTAAARAAAAAGCTACTATGGAACAGTACAGTCATTTACATGCTGTGGAGTGGTTTCACTGTAATTTTTTAGGTTTGGGGGTTCTTGGGGTTTTTTAAGACATAAGGACACACATGTACTTCAGTTTTTAAGCAGATATCCTCATACAAGGTGAACTGTTGCTTTCATGTTGCTTTTGTTCTTGTCTGCAATTCTAGAACGAGTATTTCTCATCATTTATCAAGATTATCTAACTTCCATTTTACTTACAGCAACAAAAATCCCAAACAAAAAACAAATCCAGCACTGCAAGAACAAGCCAGTTCTCCTCCAGCTTCCCATCCACCATCACTCCCTCTATTCTCCCCGATCCTGATATCAATGAAAGATCTTGGAGCTGCATTGCTTAAAAGCCGCACAGGGCCACGCTGACAGCTAGATTCATTTGAATAACACCCACCTCCAAAAAAGAACCAAAAAACCAACAAAAATGAGCTTAATCCAAGAGGAACCCTATACTGAGAGCTGTGYGTCTCAGATATTCTCATCTGTGCAGGGCAGCACTGAAGGGGTCAGCCAAACAAGTTAGCCCTTGAAATGTGAAGCTGCAGCAGCAAGGCAGTGGCAGACAGATGAGTCCAACCCATGCGACACGCTCAGATTGCAAAGGGTTCTTTCATCTGAACTTTTTAGTAGAGCTCCAGAGATGCTTCCTGCTATTGGAACACACCCAGGTTGGGCCAATTACCACCACCCGGCTGCAGCACCTCCCAGCTCAGATCCTGCGACAGCAACACACAGAACGAGGGAGGGAGGTTTTTCTTTCGCACCTCAGCACTTCACACGCCCCTCCTGAACCACACAGCTCCATCTGTCCTCCTACTGTTTACCACTGACGAATGGAAACTAACATTCTCCTCCATGAAGAGAGATGCCTGTACACACAGAGAAATCCAACAGTTATATCTACAAGCTGAAAATGTGTTACCTACAGATGAAGACAGGTGAATACAGAAGACTAAAGACAACACTGTGTTTAAGCCATTATTGATTACAATATATGTTACAAAACCTAGATTTTCTGCTAATGCCACTCAACTCAGCACACATCTTCTATCTCACTGAGATTTCACCAAAGCATTAAACACGTTGACTTCACACTCGGCTACTGTAAATACAGTGCATGACATTAGACCACCCACCATCAATTTAAAGTCCCAGGCTCTTACAAAAGCAATCATCTGCCTATCTATCTAGAAAGGCCCTTGTCTGTACATGCTTCCATCTATTTTGGCATTTCAAYGTGCTGTGCTGCACTCCAGGTTACTACATAGTTTACACAAGGTGAAAAATCTCCCCCACACTCACCTTTCATCCTCTGCCAGCTGGTCTATTATTATGCCATGTCATCTGAGTTCTAAAAGGATGCATCCATGTATTTATTTTTCCCCACCTAATAAATATTTATGAATATTTTATTCCAGTCCTAACACATACACACTATAACTAATCTTCCTTTTATTTAGTCAAGCATCTTCAAGAAAAAAAGAGTTTGAAGACAGGCTATTCCAATTGCCAAGCCTGAGCTCCAGAAGCCAGCATATTAAGCAAGATGATGCCAGTTTGGAAGGCAAATTAAAGAGACAACAACAACAAAAACAAAAAAAAACAGCCCGTGAGATTGATATGAGTTTCACACCAGTGGAGTGCAGTATTTAAAACCYGCAAAAATTAAGTATTTGAAATAAAGATCTCTTCTGGTGTTTCATGGTGGTTTGTTCATTCACAGGATGTGAGCTATCAGGCTAAATAACATTGAAGAACAAACATTATGCAATTAAGAGATAGCTGATGCAACTGTCATTCATTTCTAACATCTTCTGTTGATTTTGATCAAGGTTGATATGGAAAGGACACGCTTTCAATAACTGAACTAGCACCATCTACTTTTGTTCGGTTGGTTCATATTCATGTTGTCAACCAATGGAACAATAATGGAACAACTGAGACCCAGCTTGTGCTCCTATCACAAAAAAATTAACTACAATCCATTTTCCCTTACCCAAAGCCTTGCAATTCTGTGATCTCTCCAGTTTCTAACTGCTATCATTGCTGCTGCGTTCACAGGGTTTACTTAAAAATTTTGAACATCACAGTACTAAATTGACGACATTTTAAAAATTCATTACCTTGTTTGACACGATACAGCAAACATCAATGAAGAAAACAAGGCATCTGAATTAGGAAACTTCAGAGAGAGACAGTGAAAGAACACAGGCAATTCCATCTGCCTTGTTACATTTTTGGAGTAGTCACATCAGATGTATGTTGTTTATCCAAAACAAATCCTCCAAGTTACTGAGGATCTGATAGTCACTGCTGTCATCACAACGAAGAACTGAAAGACTTTAGAAAATAAACTGCAAACTAAATGCTTGGAGCACGCAGAGTTCTCGTTTTCCACCTATAAGTGAGGTTTTTCATAACAAGCCTACCTTGTCTCTATCGATTTCACAACTACTATCAGATCTCAGAAGCTACTCCCTTGCCCCTCAGCTCCCCTGAATAAGACTCCCTTTTTYTAGTGCAGAATACTTGAAAAATAGCTACACAAGTCTGAGTACATATTTATTACCATCAATGTGCRACAGCCTCGAGAGACATCCACGCATCATAATCTGTTAGCAAGAAAAGGAATCAGTCTTCAATACCGTGCTATTTTTTCCCTAATGCTGCAAGGACAAGCTAATTTGTAAGCCAGATCRTTCCTTTCTAAAGGATGAATGACAGTCTTCTGTAAAGAAGGGATTTTTATAATTCTTCCACAGAAAGGGAGAGGTTTTTTCTCGTTTTACCACAAAAAATCACATCCATCCTCTCARTGGCTTTTACTTCCACGGGAATGTTGCAGGAGCCTCTCAGTCTCCCAAAAATGGGTCTGGTTCCCACCAGAAGCTGCAGTAGACTCCTGAGGAATAGGACAAAGGTTGAGGTATCTACACTGGCTCCATCTCCCCTAGAATGCTGTACACAGAGACCGTGGGTCACTGTCACATCCTTCCTCGGGGTTACTCTGCATTGCCAGATAAAGAGCAGAAACACAGAGCGAACTGTCTGACTGGCAGAAGGCTTTGTGCAAGACAAGGCACGAAACTCAGATGTATTACCCCTTCCAGTCTCCCTCTGCAAAGGGAAATGATGACTTGATCCAGAAAACAAYAGTAAGGTACTGCATTACAAAGGCAATTCAGCTGGGAGAATAAGTTCACCTAGTCCAGCAGTCTCCTAACAGTTATTTTAGAGTTAGACCAATGTGACCTTGAACAGTTTTAGAAGAAAATATCCGTTTTCATCTGTAACACACCTGTTTTACTGYSAGGTTCTGTTACATTTTAAGTATTCCTTTTAGCAATCCTTTGAAAATAATACACGAACATGAATGCATACACAGACATACGATGCTTTTCAAGGAGAAATACCTAAGAAACACACATTTGTCACACTCACCAAGAGTTCCTTCACCTGCACTGCACCAGTAAACATGCTTAAAGTTGTCTGTTGTAYTGGATCTAAGCCTTAACAGAGAAATCTAATTTCTTTGTTAAAGAATATACCAGAGCATTGCTGCYACTGGAAGATGTCATATTTGTTTCTTAAAGTTATGAATCGCTGCACTGTGCAAGCACAAATAAATCTACACCACATCTGTCAAACYAGACTATAATCAACCAGAAAAACCCCTAACACCGAGTGCCTAAAAATAAATASTGACAAATGCATGTCTGTCTCTCCCTAATGCCTCTCTTTCTGGAAGACCCTTGAGTCTGAAAGACTCYAAGCTTTGCAATACACCCTAAAATTAGTAAATAAGTCTGAATTATCACAGAGACTATTTCCTGTACACTCCTTCCTCCTTCTCCCCATTCCYGTTCCTACCACTCCCTTCACCAGGAATATCACAATAGATAGCAGACCTCAGGGATATCAAGTTTGCTTCCAGGCACAGACATAACGAGAGGCAATGTCTGACTGCCCAATTTGAATTTCCCAGCTATTTAGGTTTTGAAGTATTTTATASCATGGCCCACACATTATTCCAAGTGACAATTACTTCAAAGCCAGAGGGTAGCCATTTGCATAATAATGAACATTTTCCTAAAGAGGTGTGCAGGAAACTATACACTAATGAGTTATAATGTATATTATCTGAAAGTCACACTTGCTTTACAAAAATAATTAAAAACACAACCACTGATGTTTACCTACTTGTACATTTTATGGAACAGACAGAGACACCTGTCCTACTAAATGCACAGGACAYAGGACTTAATTTTTGCAACACTGAGTCATCTGACACTCAGTAATTCACATTGGACTTTTCCCATGTGCAAGGGCTGTGGGAGTGGGCTGGCTCCTGAAGGAGTGCATCAGGGGAAGTGCATCCTATGGCACAGAAAACATGGGTTTGCTATGTCTTAATCACAGAAAGAATGAGCAAAACACAGCAACTTCTGCTAAATCACTGTAAAAGAAGTGAATGAGAGATGAAGTGCATCTCACAGCTGCAGAAGCATTTTCAACACTCTGGCATCAGGGGTAAATTTTTTTACAATCTAATCAGTAACAGAAGAATCTTTTTACTAGGAATAGAGTTCTCCTTAGCACCCTATAACCCTTTTTAATATCAGAAGTTAACTTTATTTTGAAACAGTGTTCCTTATACCCTAAAGAACTATACTACATAGCACTTACCTGTATTTACTGCTTGAGCCTTTTGGTTTCATTACCTTTGAAATTAGATTGATGAAGCCATTAGGATCTTAGCTATAAAATCCTCATTTATACCACAGGATGTGGAAAACTGGAGTAAGAGCCTCACTAATGCACTGAGCCACAGCATCAGGTCCAGCTTTCACTCTTTAGCCAACACTCACGTGGGCCCCAGACAAGGCACCCCAAAGCCAACCAGAGAAGACAGAACATATAATCCACCCCAGACTGAAAGGAGATTTTCCACACAACCAAGATGCCTGGCTAAATTTTGAAATATCCCAGCTAATTTATGACCATTAATACTTGTAGTCATCCAAGATAAGAACAATAATCATATGTAATGCCTTAGGGTTTTAAAGCCTGTTGTCAGCAGCAGCAGCTGGAAGAAGGGCTGGATTTCTTCCCTACACACAAGGCAAACAGCTGATGCATCATACTGCTGGGTTTCTGTCCAGCTCTGAAAGATCAGCTATTGATCAGTGCCACTGGCAGTACAGCACAGCAGACACTGTTGGAGGATTTGAAAGAGCAGATCACGCCAGCATCTTCTTAATCTACCATCAGGGGAAAGGCCAGTGTGAAACTACATGCTGGGRAGATACACACAAATGCAATCAAGGAAGCTCTTGCAACCAAGAGCAGAGTTAGGGGTGCCATATAAAGTACTCACCAGCTCAGATCCTCACTCCTTTAAGACTAGGAATAATCAACTCTTCCATATTATTCAACACAATTTCAGCAAACAGGAATAATTTCTGCCTTTGTACAGTTCCATTTACAATGGCATCTACACTTACGTGCCGTGTGAACAGTCTACCACGCAAGCATTTTCAGAGGCATCCTTGCCAGGACTTTGGARTAAACCCTCAAGAATAATTGTTCTGCTTTTTGTTCATGTGGGGGAAAGTGGATGTCAGGCTCCTCCAAGCACATTGTAATTCATCCTCATGCTCTATCTGTGGTTAAGATAAAGATCCGTAACCGGGCACCCTGCTCAAAGAGTGTCACCGGCGAGTTTGTAAAAGGTGCTACAGATGTTTTCCACAGAGATTTCCAGAGTCCTATCCTTCCTAGTGAAATGTTTCATTTGTAATTCTCCCATTACTGCAGAGCCACAACACAACCAGCAGTTGTTTATGCATCCCATCCCCCRACCAACTTCACTCCCTCCTTCTCAAAGAGGCTTTAAGCCGCAGTTCATGTGGAAAGCCACAATTGTCCTCCATGACTTAAGCCACCTGTGAGATCAGAATCTTCAAAGCACACCCAAATGATTTAGAAAGCTACATTCCATTGTCTTAAAATGCCATCTGCTTACACATGGACATTTCTTCCACATCCTCAGAACTTTAGATGAAACTCCTTAGTCAAGTTATTTTCAGGATAATGAACTTCCCTCGGTATGAGGAAGAGAAATAGCATATGCACATGTGCCACATTTACAAAACAGAGGTAAAACTCCAASATTTGTGCAAGCCTGAAACCTCAAGAAATCACACACAAGCTTTTTTTTCATTTTACAGTAACACAGACATGGGGAAAGGTCAGGGCAAAGAGATGAAAGACTGACAGAATTACACGAGTCAATTCTAGTTGAGACTATGCCACAGTCCTCAAGCACATGAAGTTCACCCCCTGCAGTCTAATTTTTGATTGGTTGACATCACCACAGATCCTTTGTATCACAKCCTAATGTAAACTTACACAAGTTGGGAAAAAAAAATCACCCCTTAATTTTAGAAAGTTTGCAACATTCCTTTAACTGGACAAATATTACAAGAGACATGAGTCGAATAAGCAGGACCCTCTGTTTACATTATATAAACATTTTTGACAATATGGGAAATTTCTTTGAGACCAGGGTCTGACTGGGAGAGGGCTGGCAATACCAAATCACACTCCTATGGCTCTCTCATTAAAACTCTTGCAGAAAGAAGTTTTACAGAAAATAGAAGAACAGAATACCGTGTAGCAACCATTAAGGTGAAAACCTGCATCACTAAAATGAACACAACYACCTGTTTCTTGGAGCCAATTTCTCAGTGAAGAGTGGTTTAAAATAGTCACAAGCACACCCACAAGAAGGGTTTCAGAAGCATCTTAAGAGCGGGAAACTTATGACCTTAAAGCAGAAGCCAAGCCAAGCCAAGCCCTGGACAGATCACCAACACACATCCATGTAACTAAAATCTCCCAAATCTGATTCTGTGATTATAAGGTTTAAAGTAGATTTATTAACAATCTTAATTACTGTAATAAAAACATAAAACCTACTTATTAACTAAAATTTTACAGACATTATTATATACAGAAGCTTTTAAATATATGCAAAATGAAGGAGAAGTTGATATTTTCTCAGTTCCCCTGCTCAGTGAATTTTTATTGCATGTGTATTTCCATAAAAACCCAGTTAGTAAAATTATCAAAACACCACAACACAGCTTGCTGTAATTTCGTAAGGCAAGTCTTGCTGCAATTTATAAGTGGTTATACTTGAGTGCTTCCACTCTGCCTCAGCAGCACAGCACCCAACTGCATTAACGCCTCAGCACAAAATCCTGCTTAATAAACACGGTACTCAGCCACCATTGCCTTGCTTTAAACAACACAAGTCCTCAGAATAAGCAGGTCAACACACGTGAGACTCCTTACGCTCCTCAAGCTGACTTTGATATAAAGGTAGCAGCAGAGCATCCTCAAGCAAACGGGAAGTGCATCAACAATAAACCAGGAAAAACACAAACCCGGGAGAAAGCTACGGCATATGGCTTCAGTCACGCGCATCACAGCGGCTGCTCCAACAAAAACAAGTCAAAGAGAGAAGGACGCCCCTCGGAAAAGCGTTAGCCCGCTYGTAACACTGCAAAACTGCAGCTCACACGTTCTTCATTCGAAATAAAAATAATAAAAGGGGAAAAAAAAAAAAAAGAGCTGAGGATGCTTACTATCAAGTAGCAAAATGGAAAAAAAAATACTGGAAGACCCACCATCAGCTGGGCTTTTCAAGGTCCAGTGCCAAACACACTCTGCCTCTGTGGTAGCACGTCCAAGGAGCTTCAACTGGTATTTCAAAGTCCAGGGTGGCAATGTTTTTGCAGTCAAACCCAAAAATACTCACAGACCCATGCACAAAAGCAACCAAACCCCTATAAGCCCTGTGAGGTGCATTATTACCATGCTACTTTCTGTGCTGCTGACAACACAGTCCTTCCTAAAACCTACCAGCCCAGTACACCAGCTAAGTGCAAATAAATCCCTAATAAAAAATTAAAATCATAAGCTAAGCAGAGACAAAAAGTCTAATTAGACATTAGAGCACAACTAAGCATAAAGCACACATTTACAGAGAGCCTTCCAAAGTCTGAATGCATTTCACAATTACATGTTACTCATCATTCAGTCAAGGTTTACCCAGGCAGAGCAGAAGACACTTCTGTCACTATTGCACAYACACATTTCTTTAGGATGTCCCACTAACTTAGAGCTATGGACCTGAATGAAAAGTCAAGAAGAAGGGGGAACGAAGGATGAAAATCAACTGAAGAAATATTCCATTTCACTCATCAGCAGAAAATGCATTTAATCGGAACATGGGGCAGCACTAAATTTTTCATAACACAGGATGTGAAAGTGTACCAAACTAGATTATTTTAGCAGCAGTTTTTAGCTTGAGTCTCCTCTTCAAGAAAAAAAAAAATATCTGAATTCACTGCTCACGAGCAATCATCCATTTTATATCAAAACAACAATCTACATACAAACTCTTTGGACAAAAAGTCTAGAGCATCACCTGTGTTACTCTTGTATTGGAAGACTTTGTTGCCAAGGTCATACACTGGCATAAAGCCTGCTCACTATTCACATTAGTATTCATGTTAGTAATCCTACTACCTTCAGATGGTCTGCTTACACGGTTGTTAAACCTGATCAAATTTTTCGCTTGTACATTACAAGTTACATGGAATTTGGCTGTGTAATTCCCACTAGAGCCAACTTAAGATAYGTAGATAGCTGCATTGCTATCCCAAACATTAATATGAGTCCTCTTAGACTTAGCCTGGGAAGCTGTGATGAGTGAAAAGAACCTGCTTGGGCTGATTTCAGCAATGTCAGAGACAGCCCAGTTTCRAGTTCTTGAAGACCAGCCAACACATAAAAAGCAAAACCCCATACCTCTAAAAAACAAGCACAAATACTAAATCTTATCTTGATTTAATCAATATAGCTACTAAGTTGATACCTAGAAATACACTTAAAAAAAAAACAAAACAGGAAACTAAGCTTTATTTCAACACCACAAATGCAAACGTAGCGTTCTGTATTTTACTTGGAAAAGACAAGCCAGATCCATCATCGAGGGGTGTACATACACAGACTGATTTCTTACTGCTTCAGAAACACTAAACAATGGTTGACTTTATGTCCATAAAATATATGGTGATAAAAAGGAGAATGCACTCACCCGATTAAAAATGAGCTTGGTCTTATTTCTTCCAGCACAAATCTCATTTCCAATAACAAAAAAGTGTCTATTGATGATTAATTTTAATGGCCTTTGATCACACATCCACTTTTCCCCATCAGAAATCTAAGGATTTTAGAGCTTAAAACCACTGAAGTTCACATCACTATTCAACTCCATAATAACAACAACTGAGTTGCATCAACATTATTATTATTCCAAACTGATTTTTCCCAGTAAGCATAAGTCTAAGCAAAGCTCTCATCAGCAACCTTTCCCTGAAAAATTCAATAGGAAATGAAACATAATACTCTATTAAGACTTGTTTTGCAAACAGAAGTGAGAGAGATCACCCAAGCATGCGGAGTCATTAAAATGGATCTTACATATATCATTATAAATTTAATAATCTCCATGACGGCTAGAGTTCAAGTTAAAATGAATGTCAGCAAAGCATGACCAATTGATGTTATCCCAGCTGCCACTGAGCCTCACTTGGGGTTATATTATACATTCAGAGGCCCCATGCTACATGTGCACCAAATACCCAGAGCCAGGAGCAGATGGGAGATGTAGGCTCCTATACCTATCAGCAAGGAGAGACAGACATAATTGCATATTAATTTTGGTGCATCAAAACAATTACAGCATACTTTGGTGTCACAGGTCGCAAATGTTTTTCCCATCACATCCCACATGCAGGATAATGTTGTACACTTAAGGAGGAAAAGAAGTGCTCTTGCAGCCTYCAGAAATTAAATCAATACAAGGATTTTGTTTCAACCCTTATTGATTTACTTCAGTCCCAAAATGCTTCCTCGAAAAAAGTAGAAGGAAGACCTTGGCAGCTTGTCATTTAATAGATCACGCCTGGTGCAATTAGAATACATTCAGGAGTTTTATTTTGTTCCCCAAATAAATATTCCCCAAATGCCATTTCTCTCCAAGCAAACAGCTGCATTTTATCCCCTTTCTGAAAGTTTTCCAGGCTGCTTAGATTTCTAATGGGGTGACGGGGAAACCACTTTTATTCTTCAGCAGACCTGATGAAATTGTGACACAAACCTCCCTCTCCCTGAGATTAGACAGTGCTGTTGAACACCAAAATAATAGCTGACGGTCAATTCTTTTTCCAACTCACTTTTCAACTGACATAAAAATCATAGGTAGAAGCTACAGGGAAAAGGAGCTCTCCACACAGAGCTGAACACAGTRTTTTCCACCTCCCACCCAATCTGCGTGGAACACGACATCAATGATTTATACAGTAGAAACAYGTCAAGCTTTAGTTTGCTTGACTGGTGCCAACAAAACTTTCAAGTCCCAATCGTCCACAAGCTACAGTTTTGTCTGAGACAGCGACTCCATTCAGGTCAACTTCGTGCACCATTCCATTAKGATGGGATAATCCAACACCACCTTGACACACAGAGCTCCCACAAAGCACTTGTGCAAAGCAAGGGCCAAGAGCTGACATTAAGCAGGTTCCACCGTACATTTTGATTCAAGCCAAAATTACATCTGGCAACCACAGTAAAACACAAACGGTACCACCAGCRAGGACACTGACAAGTGTATGACATTCTCAGCAAATCAAAACACCAAACACCAAGAAAACAATGTTTTAACCTCTCTACTAATGATAACAACAGAAAAAAAAGCTAAACTTACAATAGATCAATAATCTGAMCAGACTCAGTAAGAGTCACTATACTTCATTTGCACTGTATGTCTCTTCATCAACAAATATCCAGAATTCTGGAGATTTTTCCCTTCTTTCACTCATATCATAATTTCCCCTTCCCTCAGCTCTTTGCTCCATACATTAGAACAAGCCTGAAGAGAAAGACAAACATTTTCTAAAACATATAATCAGGAGAAGAGATCTACAGCTGGCTAAGCATAGCGAGCAGCAAGTGCAACTGATAAAAGCWTTATGTGGAGCTCTTCTGCCACTTGCATCTCCTTCAGTAATTTAAGCAGAAAGTGTTCCCACCTTTTGTCACTTACCCTTTTTTGATCTTCCAGTCCATGTGTCACAGTCTTTCTTTTCTGATGTTGGCTGGATTCAGAGCCAGGTTCCATTTCCCAGCTACAAAGACTCTTCCAGCCTCTTTAAGCTTTCTCTAAAAATCCATAGTATAAACAACAAAAATCTAAAAATAATTAAAAAAAAAAAAAAGGCGAGCTAATTCCTTCAAACCTCGTCCATGTCTTTTATCATCCTTCTAAATTCCTGTTTGCCATCACTGCTCATTATCTTAACAAGCAGCCATTCTGTGAGCCTCTATATCCTACAGCAGCTCAGACGAAGGTTTCCATGTACATGCCTTACAGAAGGATGACAGAGCCGAATCCAAACCCAGTAGTTTGTGCCACATTATTGCTCCATCAGCAGCCTTTTCAGTGCATTCCTGGCACAGATAATTTATATGTCAATAAAGGTGTAAATGTGCATTTAATCCACTGTGTTGATATTATCAGCATCCCTCTCATGGGCCGCCTTCCTCCCATAAATCAATGTAAACACTTCGCAGTGATAATTGCCTTTTGCAAATCTAGCAGGTGTTAATTACGTAAAATCATCCATGCACACTTGTCATCTTCTTCTATGTATTCAAACAAATACCTGGAAGAGGGGGGGGGAAAAAACAAAAGCAGTTTTTACCAGCTTGAAAGAAAACATAGCTACTGATATTCTTTGCCCACCACCAGGCGCCACAAGTCAGAACTGATACAATAATTACATGTTTTGAACATACTCCACTCTTCATCCAAGCCTCTCCAAGTGCTTTGATGCCTACTTAGTGTGTTACCCTGCCTTTGGGGCTTCTTGCATAAAACCAGACCAGAATGACAGTCCTGTACATCAGAGCCAAGCCTGCTGCAGCAACACTGACTGAAGCCTGCGAGGACCAACTCAAAACTCAGCTTTCCAGGGTTGGATTCCTGGATCTAAAGCCAAGCCCATTATTCTTCTGAGGTCTCTTACCCAGGGGTCTTTCTCCACAGTCTATAAAGTTATCGCGTGCCACCTCCCAAAATCCTGAGCACGATAATATGTGAACAAACAGGTTCTCCTATTACTTGGGAAAGAAAGCAAAGCATAGCCTGAAATCACAGCTTAGCAGGTCAACCACCTTAAAATGCTGTTTCTTTTCRTACTGAGAAGCACAAGTTTACTACAAGAGACAAACAGTCTCCCGAGTTAATTTGTAAGGTGGGATCAATATCAGCAGGCTTCAATATGCGGGCACCAGGAGAAACACATTTACTATGCTGAATTCCACGCTAAAAAGGCCAAATATTAAATCAATTTCAGCCACCTTAGCTGAGCGTGGTATAAGAACACATATTCAGCTGCATGTTGTTACAAGCCTGKTAAGTATCAAAATAAATCCAACCCTGTGTCCTAAGGAACTAATAAAAAAGAAAATCATCATAGTCCCACCACTAAAGGATAAATAGCATAAAAAAATTGATTTTTTCATCATATGGAGGAAATGCTTGTTCTGCGTGCTGAGGTTCCTTGTTATTCCAAAGCAAAAATCAYGACAAGACAACAGGTAGAAAAACTGCTTTCTCCTATCACTTGCACTGCCCTTTCACTGCTCCTCACCATGAAGCAGGAGGTCATTAATCCAGTTCCCTTTCTTCTAAAGAGCACAGGACAGAATACAGCTGATTGCAGCGATGCTGCTATGCTTTSCCATTTGAAAGTAATCTAAAAACACATCTAACCCAATTTATAGAGAAACAGGAGGTTTCAAATTTTATTTTGAACCAGAATCTCCTCCTGATCTGTGGTTTCAAACCCGCCAATAGCCACGGAAATCAGACAGGTCCCTTGAAGGTAATAAATGGCCTTTGACCTTAGCAACAAATATCACACACACAAAAAAACCCCAACTTTTATAAATATCCTTAAGTCCCACCGAGGAAAACTTTTTCCCTCCAGTGATTTCACTGTGATGTGACACATGAGACTGCATCAGTCACATCGTGTAATGCCATGCTGGAATAGCATGACATAACCAGTGCAACTAAGGACAACATGAAAGGTCCCCTAACTAGAAAAAAAAAAAAAAAAAAGAAGAAGAAAAAGTGCAATCTCTGGAAGTTCCTGTGCATTCAATATTACAGCTTTAACCATCATGGAAGCAGACTCTCTGGGGAAACATGTGAGGATCTATCTGTATGTAGTACTCACCATGCACCTGCAACCTTAGAGCATGTATTAGAGGTATTTAGTGTCACTGAAAGAGTTAGCTACATTAAGCTTCATATATTAAAAAATATATATTAATAAGGGGGRAAAAAATGTATCCTGAAGCTGGAAGAACCATTTCAAATCAGCCACAAACCAAAACATTTCTGAATATCTAGACTGAGTTTTACTCTTATTATCTCGAATAAGAAGTTTCACTTTTTATCTCTGTGTGTATCTGACCGTAGAGATGGATTTATTAACCAATTTAATTTAATGCCTATTGAGTGGCATTAAATACAGAACAAAAACTTTACCAAAAAAAAATGGTAAGGTCTGCTGGGAAAATCACCACGTAGCCAGAGACACTGAAATCAACAAAAAACCCAAGTGACCCAAAATCTGTGTTACCTCATTTTCCTATCACGGCACCATCCAGAGCCCCCTGTCAGGCTCTAGACCCAGCTGGTCTATGACTGAAAATCCTCCATGAACAAACAGCCTACACCTGACCACGGCTTAAACACAGGAACAGCCTCGATAAACCACAGGTGAATCAATGTTCTTCAATTTAGACCTTAAGGGCTCCACCTGGACGCATCCTGCCAGGCTCCATCCTCAACACACAGTCCCAAAGAGATCCCCACCTGCACAGAATCTGGTTCAGAAACACCTCGCTGGGTACCCAGAGCCCCGCACGCATCCCTGCTGGTCGCCAGTCTTTCMTTAAAAGTAACGCAAATTAACGCAACTTTTGGGGCTTTTTTCCTCATTAAAAAATAAGCAACCTCGCAGCATCGTGAATTTTTCCGCGTTTCGGAACGAACAAGCGAGCGAAGCAAATCCACAAGTTCTTTTTTCCGCCCGGGGAGCAGAAGCCCGGCAGCCGGCGAGTTCCGCGGGTCCGCGCCGCCGCCCGAGGTGCGAGACAAAACCCCGCGGGTCCGGGGACACCCACCCGGGGRCACCCACCCGCGGCCGCCCGGCGTGGGCTCCCGGGCGGCGCGGGCGCCCCTCCGCCCGGCGCACGACGAGAGATAAAATAATAATACTRCAAATAATCACAGAGGGCAGCAGCGGCAGCAGCCGGACCCGCCCGGTGGCCAACCCCACCCCGCCAGACCGCGCCGGGGGAAGCGACCCCGGCCCCAGCGCCCGCGCCGCCTCGCCCCCCGCGCAAGTTGCGGCCGCCCCGCGGGAGGCAGCGCGGAGGAGCCGCTCCCGCCCGGCGCGGCCGGCGAGGCGAGGCGAGGCGAGGCGAGGCGGGCGGCGCCGGCCCCGCCGCGGCCGGGGCAGAGCCCGCGGGACCCCTCCCGCCCCGGGAGCCGCTCCCCGGCGGGCACGGCTCGCCGCCGGCCCCGGCCGCCGCGGGGCGCGGGGCTCCGCCCGCCCGGGGCCGCGTCCCCCCCCGCCGCCGGGGCGGGCGCGCCGGGACAAACTTTCGCATCCCTCCTGCGCGCCGGGGCGGGCTCCCCGCGCCCGCCGCTCCCGCCGGTACCTGCCGGGGCTGCCGCGGCGGGGCGGGCGGCTCGGGGCGCTGCTGCTCCCGCGGGCCGGCGGCCCATGCGCCCGGGGCAGGGCGAGGGGCCGCCCTGCGCGCCCGGCTCCGGCTCCGGCTCCGGCTCCAGCGCCGCCGCTCCGCGCCGCCGCCACAACTCAGTCTGGCGTCGCCAGGACAACGAGCGCCCGCCCCTCGCCGTGCCCGCTCCCTCCTTCCCTCCCTCTTTCCCTCCCCGCAGCGCCGCCCGCGCCGCCCAACCGCGGGGGCTYCCACGTGGGGCCGCCACGCCAATGGAAGGCGGGGGATGCGGCCGGCGGAGCCGCTGAAGAGCCGCTTTCCAGGCGGGAGCGGGTGCGAGGGGCGGCGGGAGGCAGCGGCCGCCACCCCTCCCCGGCCACCTGCCCCTTCGGCTCCTCCGCATCACCTGCCCGGAGAAGCCTTGCGGGGCCGCAGTGTCGCCAGCAGAGCGGTGCGGGCAGGCTTTCGGACAGAGCATGTCGTGTCCCTCCTCTGCCCAGCCCACTGTCCTTCATCCCAGCCCCAGGAGCTGGGATGTGGGAGCGTCGCTGCAGGACCACGGCCACCCAGGTCCCGGGGATGCCGCCCGAGGGATGCGCCAAGGCTATGCTGCTCGCACAGCGCTATTAATGCAATATATTGTTGGTACCAAACGCGTCTTGATTAGGTATTCATCCAAAAAAAAAAAAACCTAATGTAAACATGGTATCACCCTCTCATTAGTGCAGATCCTTGCGTTGCTTGGAGCTGGGCCAGCCTGCTCTGGAGCCTCGCAGGCTTTAACAAGCCAGGGCTAATGAGCCAGGCTGGATGTGAGTTCGCTCCGCACAGAGCCGCTCAGGCAGCTCAACGCCAGTTCTGGAAATTGCACTCCAGAAGGCTCAGCAGAAGCGGCTTCGGTCCAACACGACCTTCTGCCCTCAGCAGACCTCAGGCAGCCTTGGTCACCCTGCCTGGCCCACACAACTTCTGTGGGGAAAGTAAAGAAACGCTACCAAATGTTATCACAGATACAAAAYACGCGGGGTTTGTATCGAAAGATTTAGCCTCAAACTGCAAGGCACTTTTTATAGTRGGAGTGCTGTAACACGCTGTGTTCTGAGCAGAATGTTACCATCAAAGTCCAGGCTGGCTGGAGGCCACAGAAGTAGGTAATGTTAAGGGTTTGTTCATTTCTGAAGGCAATCAGGTGG
This sequence comes from Amblyornis subalaris, assembly GCA_018881555.1. Taxonomy (NCBI): domain Eukaryota; kingdom Metazoa; phylum Chordata; class Aves; order Passeriformes; family Ptilonorhynchidae; genus Amblyornis; species Amblyornis subalaris. The sequence goes on from JACAXG010000192.1 coordinate 1,200,206, forward strand.
TCGTGGTTCACTGCCTGCTCTTGACTACAGTCCAAGAAACCCAGGATACCTACTACCAACCTCCTTTCAGGAGAGACCAGCGAGAAGAGAAATGGTTCCTGTTCCGTAGGAGCATATATTCAGGAGCATCATCAGYCTTCACCYTYCCTATCCTGGCACCAACCCAAGTTTTCAAGGCATTTTCCTCGTTTTCTGTCTAAACTTGCTGGTTAGTCCTGTATGTGACTCTTTCTGTGGCACCTCATTCTTAAGCATAGAAAATTCGCTTCAACCCCAAATAAAATTATGGCTACAGTCTCAGTCTGCTCTAGCTTTATCCTCAAGGCTGTTGATTCAGCAGAGCTCCAGCTTTCAGCCCGATATTCGGTACCTCTGCTGACTTGGAACACTGGTAAATAAAATTTACATCTCACTTAGACCATTTCTTTAGTTCTGTACTTTAAATGTCGAAGTATTTGGCCTCTGTAAAAAAAGTAGCCTATGAACTTATGCTGCCTGAGGTTTTGTTTAAGCTTACCTGGAAAAACGAGATGTCACAAACACCTGGGCTGCTGTGGCCCTTGGGACCTTTGGGGAYGACGTGTCTTGCAGAAGGTTTTGCTGTGACTCTCAGTCTGGCCTGTGCTCCAAGGCCTTTGCAAGCATTCCAAGGCACTTGCTGAATGCCAGCTCCCGTGGAAGATGACATTTCTGTCAATGTGTGACTCAACTGCCTTTTTTTCCGTACCAATATTTCCCATGTAGACAATAGGAATGAGAAAATTAAGCCAAACTGGTTATTTGGCGAGTTCAGATGGTGCTTTAGTATGGTTATATGGTTATTTAGGTTTATAATACATTAGTAAGAAACTCTGCTTCTACTGTAACATTTTTATGTTTAGAAAATCTTCTTTTAAAATATGTGGCTGGAGGTAGAAAAGAAGATTAGAACAGCCTAGTCTGTGATAAAGGAAAATTTCAATTCAACGGGACTGMTGTAAAGGCCCTTATTTATTTTTCTCAGCAGTTGCATTTTGCTTTTCACTCGCTTGCCTGCAGCTTTAGTTGCTGTGGAGGTTTTCTTCTGTAAATTCTTCAAAGTGATGGATTTTCCCTTTGAAAGAATGCTTGACTGTAGAGAACTACAGAAGTGTAACCTTTTTTATTTTTTTCCTGTGCACATGTGATGCTTTGAGCTTTGAAAAGACGTGTGTACTGCCACTTCTTTTGTTAATTTGCATGCCAAGAGCCTAAAAATTTGCATTACTGGCTTCAGACTCACCAGCTGAAAGGCAAGGACAGTGATCTGCTACTCTTTCCAGTTAAAGGTCATCTGAAATATGTGTTCCTCTCTAGCTCAGGCTGGTGAGACATTCAGCATTTTATCAATCAAAGAAGCACAAGGCATATTTTTATTGATTAAATGTTATGGTTGTAGCAAGAAGCACTAAGGTATAAGGTGTTGCACATGTGTACCCTCACCAGTGCTTACAATCTAGACAGACAAAAGGCAAGGGAAAAAAACCTGAACATTTTAATCTCTGTTTTAGAAACAGAAAGCTGTGGCATGGAGCTGATGAGGAGAATTTGCCAAGATCACGTCTCGCAACTAAATCAGGATCTTAACCACAAGTTAYTCCCCTTCTTGTTGATTCTTATCCTTTTGATGTGTTCCAGCCTGTTAGATAGGTAAAAGTAACCATGTGTTAAGTCACAGCCTTGGACTCTAAAAAGATAATGATCAAAGTCCRAGTTCTCATTGGACTTTAACACAGCAATAATTCCCTTATTTAAAAGTCCATACAGAACCAAAGCTAACAGTTATTGTCCTATAAAAACCAGTAACAAAACACTTTAAATGCACACCTTCAGTCCAGGGATAATGTCATTCAAATCCCAGCACAATTCCTATGAAAAAGCCGTTTAGTGTGTTCACAGAAAGGAAAAGATGGTGGGGTAGGAGCGGCAGCCTGGGACTCAGGACTCCCGAATCTGTCAGCTTTATGTCGTCTAAGCCCACCCTGAGTGCTGTGGAAGCACACCAGGTTCCCACAGGATAAACTCTAAGTGCCAGCCATGCACTGTAAATGCCTTAAATCAAAGATTGCCTGTTACCACAAATTCCATAGAAATTCTGCTAAATGAGCCCTTCATCTTAGCTGGGACTCGGAGGTACCCATTCCCCAGCGACTGAGTGCATGCTAACACAGGCCATGCTTTGGAGCTGTGATCTCAGCACGGACAGCAGGGTCTGGCCTGGTGCAGTGTAATCACCACTGCCACACAAGGCTTCTTAAATGCTGTGAAAGTCGTGATGCCATTAAACCCACTCTTTGCCATAAGCGACTGGAAATATGAGGCTTCCTTTGCAAGGGCCTTTTTTCTGACACTGCTAAATGTCAGAGAAAGTTCAGTTCTAACACATTAAAAGATGCCTAAAAATGCTGAACATTATTCATATCCTTAAAGAACTAGTTTTTATTGCAAGTGAAAAATGTCTCATAATGAGAAAACAAAACATTCATGAAGAGCTACATGCAATTCATCATCTAAAGAATTTAAATCATTTAGCTTCAGATAATTCAGCTTTGATCCACAGACTGTAAGAGTCAACATTTCCTGAGGTGTTTTCACAGACTTTTGAGGACAGTCTTGAGTTCGTTTGTCTGTGTGTCTGCTGCAGGGTCTGGTAAAACATTCTGTTACAAAACTGATGGCTGCAATGGTAGGAGTGTTTAGATAGCAGAAAAACAGGGATGTTAAACTAAAATAGCAAAGCTTTCATTAATTTTTCAGGCTCTGTTATGTACCTTTTAGCTTTTGGCTGTAGCTAATCAATTTGAATGTTCATATAAGTTCCGACTTTAGGCAACGAACTCTTAAAAATGTCTTATTTTGCATTTTTAAGATGTTATTGTGTAATGCATGTACATTAAGAATAGTTGTTGCTTTTGGGGATAGGATGCATCTTTAGAATCTATTTACCTCTCTAAAATCCAATATAATCTTTGAAAGATTAACTCTTGAGATAGCTATTAGGTTTTCTTTAGGACAGCCCCATGCTGTCATTCTTTGTTGTATTCTTTGGCATGAGGGGGATTGCTTTTCCTTTTTAAATATGAAAGATTTCCTTTAAAATCATTTTAGGTTTGGAAAATGAAATCAGGTGCTGATCAATGGAACGCGACAGGTATATAACATCTTAGGAGCTGTTTCACCCATTTACCTCTCCTGTGATCTGAAAACCATTAGGCTAAAGAGAAAGTTCAAACACTAAATCTAAATGACAGCTTTAAAAGAAAAAGGACAGCTGTTCTCTAAGAATTATGTCTCCCCCTGTATTTGGTAAAAGGTGGGCACTCTACCTCTTTAGTAAGAAATGCGTGGATTCCTCACTCATGCCTCCTCAGGACAGCTGGTTAGATGCAGTAAACCATCACAAAAGCAGTGATCTGAACTAAGAATTTATTTCACAGTGCTTCATATTTCAGTGTAAATATTCTAAGACAACTCTCTATCAACTGTTGTTACTGTTAGCTCGCATCTCTGTTGTCCTCAGARTTGTCACTCTGTATTTCCATGGTTAGAATGTTCATTTCTTCARAGTAACTGGCTTCCTCCATGGCTTGCATCCACGGACAGCCAGCATCTCCCAYGGTCACTCGTTACTACAATGAAACACCTTTGCAAGCATTAAGCTAGGATTGTGGCGAGCTGTATTTTGGATTTGTGCTGAACACACAATAATATAGGTATTAATATTTATAATATAGAGGGGGTTTTTTTACTGCTGAGCAGGGCTTGCACAGAGCCAAGRCCTYTTCTGTTTTTTGTTCATGCCTGCAAGGAAGTTGGGAGTGCATGGGAGGGTGGGAGRAGACACAGCCTGGACAGGTGACCCCAGCTGACCAAAGGGATAYTCCAGACCATGTGACATCATGATCATTATTTGAAGTGGGGGGAAGAAACTTTGAACTTTCTCTTTAGCCCARTGGTTTTCAGATCACAGGAGAGGTAAATGGGTGAAACAGCTCCTAAGATRTTATATACCTGYYRCATTCCATTGATCAGCACTTGATTTCATTTTCCAAACCTAAATKATTTTAAAAGAAATCTTTCATATTTAARAAGGAAAARCAATCCCCCTCATGCCAAAGAATACAACAAMGAATGACAGCATGKGGCTGTCCTAAAGAAMACCTAAGAGGAAGGTGGGATGTTCGGGGTTATGGTGTTCATCTTCCCAAGTAACCATTACAYGTGATGGGGTCCTACTCTCCTGGRATGGCTGAACACCTGCCTGCCYTTGGGAAGCAGTGAATTAATTCTTGTTTTGCTTTCTTTGTGTGCATGGCTTTTGCTTTCCTTATTGAAGTGTCTTTATCTCAACCCACGAGTTTTTACTCTTCCGATTCTCTCCCCGGTCCCACTGCTGGGGGAGCGAGTGAGTGGCTGTGAGGGGCTTGGCTGCTGGCTGGGCTGAGACCACGACAGTCCTTTTTCACCTCACAGTTTTCAAGATTTGAGATCTCTGTTTTTCTTGAACAGGACACCTCGAGAGTGCCTCGGGAGAKCTACGTTCAAACGAGTTCTCCCGGACACCTTTTCCGTGTCTTCTTTTATCTGAATGAAATRTGTCCTACAGGTTAGTCATGTATACTGCAAAAGGCCATAGACTGCGTACAAACATGTTTAATGAAGCTGAATACTGCAAGCATAAGCAGCAAAAACATTTTGTTTACTTAACATTTATACACACTCAAGTAAAAGCTTGTTACGTTCGGTTGGCTAAGCTTGTTTTCAAAAGGRACCTAGAAGGCTGAAAAAGTTAAATAAATCAACATATGCATAACAACACAATCATTCATGTTAGCATCCTAGTTAAGTCAATGATTAATTCTCCTTTGAGGACGAAGTGGTGGTAAAACAACTCTAGTCTAATATCTAGTAGCAATATTGGAGTCAACTCAAAATTCCAGATTGTATCAACACAAGATTATGTAATACAGGAGAAACTTTCAGACCTGAAGTTTAAAGAGAAATCTGAATAACCATATGCTTATATGAGTATTTAAATACAGACTGAAACTAGCTGCTCTCCACAAGTGGCTTGTAGATATCTGCTCTGTCTGCAAATAAAGAGGTCATCAGAGTTTCCTACTGACTTTAGATGGCTGAACTGGAAGAGCAGGATAATGTCGCAGCAGCAGCAGAAAGGACAATGTCTGAAATACAYTGGCTCTTGTCAGAAATTAACATAAACTCTAATGGGAAGATGAGAGACACTAACACAGTATCTTTCTAAAAACATGACTAGCTGCTCTGTCCTATACAATCTGGATATTGGGAATGTTGTAACTGAGCACTGAATTAAGGATGGTGGCTTTTCCTTGCTGATAAAGAGTTCCCTGCCCTATTTGTCAGTCAAGATTGCGATAACACAAAGCATTCCCCAGCTGGGGGCTGTAAGACCAGCACTGGAGAGAAAACTGAAACCTTCTGCAGCAGGCTGGTCTTTCCATGCTGACTCAGAAGGCAGGAAACAGCCTTTCCTCTTGGAGACAGTGAAAGATAGTATGGGATGCCTCATGTGGATCAAAAGGGCGATCATGAACACCTGAGAAAAGCAGGTCTCCACAGATTTTAGTTAGTGGCAACAGTAAAGAAGGAATTCCTTATTTTAGCAGGCCTGGAGAATGGGATTTTGAATATCCAAACCAATAAGCTGAGATGGCAACCCTTATTTCCTTGCTTTAATTCTGTCCTTATATATAGCATGCTCCAAGGTCTCAGAAAAGCTTATTAACAGTTATTCCCCTCCCCACTCTCCAATTTTCTTTGCAGGGAAAAAGAAGTTACTGGGAATGACCATGGACAATCTTGTGGCTACAGAGATGTAGACACAAGCAGCTGAGTTCACGGATGATTTAGTGGTTCCAGACAGAAGTTGGTAGGCAAATATATTCTCAGTCTGGATAAATCCCTGAGAAGCCTCCCTGATCTTGCTTAGAGCAAAAGGTTGTACTAGAGATCTTCTGAGCCCATTCTAACCTGAATTATCCAATTGTCCTATGAAAATGAGGAATCTGCTTGACAGAAAGCAGTGCAGATGTTAGGATAGAGAAGATTATTCCCATTAAGAAAACAAATGATGTGTTCTAAAAAGTCTGTATTATGCCAACTCTTTTACAGTCTGAAGTGACATAAACCTGATAGAGGAACTTCTGTTTTCCTAATGTGAGCCTATGGAGAGAGCAGTGTGAATCTTTCAACATTGATGCAGTCCTGCAAGATTCAGCTGGATATAACCAGGACCACATTTTAATTGGGGAAGCACAGAATAGAAGATTAAAAACATTGCTAAGAAGTTTTCACATTAACTTTGTTAATATGAAAAAGATTCTTCAAGAAATGGGCATTTGCAACCTCGCGTTATCTGTACATCAAAGGAACATATATTTGCCTTGATTCTAAGGTGAGTTTATATGATTATAAAGATCTTCATGGACAGGTGAGGTAAGGGAGAGGAAGAGAGGGGTTGTGAGTTCGCATTTTTGCTTTAATATTTTCCACTTCTATAATCTCTTTTATCTAAGGATTTCAAAGCACTCTAYGGACATTAATGAATTAAGCCTCACAGCAGCCCTGAGAGAGAAGGTAATGATTTAAAGATCGAAATTCAAAGAGATKAATGGATATAAATGGGAAATAGCCCTCTTAAAACATCATATAGTATTCAGACCATATGGAAAATCCCCTATTTTCCTCTTTCTTTCTATCCCATGTGTGCCTTCAAGGCAATTCACAGTACCAGAAAAATTGGTAAGAAGTGTTACAACTGTTTACATACAGTTTGGATGCAATGACAACAGTGGTAGCAGGAATAAACAGGGAATAGGTCAGATGAAAAATACTGGTTGTTTCGAACACATGAAGCTTAATTTCAGCCTGTAGAGGCAACAGATTTTACAGAATACTTTTGTACTGAAATGGATTTGCTTTACAAATTACRAAATTCAGGACTGTATAAAATCACTTAACCAAGACAGTAGGGTTGGAGAAGAGCTCTCTTGCTCAGCATCAAACCCAGCCTCTGAACACAGAGGCCACAGCAAAGAAAGGAGTCCTGGTGCACGCTGGAATGCACAGCATACAGTACATTAAAATGCACTTACCTCTTTAATGACCAGCTGAATGCCTTTGCTAACCTGACAAGTTTTGTATATAAATAATTCTATTGATAGTTGGCAGAACTCATCCCGAAGGATGCGATATTGCGTGGAATGATAAAAACGGCATCTTTCAGGAAGCAGGCGAAGCCTTTGATGCACAGGGACATGAAATTTCAGGAGGTCTGTGAAGTCTTGCAACTTTTCTTCCCCTTTTRTGTTTCCATTGGTCACAGATACACTTTCCTGTCAAGCACGTTTGCAGTTCTCCAAGCTGTAAAAATTCATAAGCAGGACCCAAAGGGGAAGTGCCTTGCACCTTCCAAGGAGAATATGTGCTGTAATCATGTAATGAGAGATCTCTCTTGATGCACAGCTTTCATTCAATGGAAGAGTCAACAGTCATGTTAAGGGCATGTAATTTCCTAACTCAGAAGTTCTTGCTGTCCTGAGGCAGTAGGAAATGAACCTCTTTGCAATTCGATTTTTTTTCCGAATTGTTTTTTTTTAAATTCATACTTTGAACAAGGCTAGAAACTGAGAAGTATCTGCTTACAGAGAAAATAGCTTCACATCAATCAAGAAAACCTGCAATTACAAGTGGAAGCTCATTTCACACTCTATAAAAAGCAAACAAGACCTGAGTTATAATACATGCATATTAGCCTTTATTTACAATTATAATAATCAAGCTTCAAGATAAACATCTAGGAGCGATTTTCCCTTCCTGTAGGAGGGCATCTATCCCTCTGAAACTACTSTAAAGCCTTAGAAAGTRAAAGCAGATGTACCGAGTCATGCCAAAACCCAATTTTGTACAACATCCTATCCCTAACAGAGCTCAGTAACCAAAGTCTGTGAGAAGATATAGGAACAAACCCAGCACAGTTGTATTTATGTTCTGTGTAGTCCCAGCTTCCAGCGATTCGTGGCTCACAGCCTGAGCCAGGCAATGCTTCTTTTCTTGTATTAGAAAAGAGAGTAAGTGAATACTCCCAAGTCTTCCTCTGAAAATAAACAGCTGGGCATCGTAGGCACCCAGGCATCCCACACAATTTCCTCATCTGTTTCCATTAAAACAGGTAAAACTGTGTATGGATTCCCATAGGGATACAGGGAGAAGACAAAGCAAGACCCTTGTCATTGATGCCCAGTGAAAGGACAGGAAGAAATGGGCACAAGGTGAAATACAGGAAATTCTGTTTCAATATTTTTAAAATTTTGGTTTGGTTTTCTGTTTTGTTTGTTTGGTTGCGGGGCGGGGGGTTAGGGTTTTGTTGGGTTGGTTTTTGTTTGTGTGTGGGTTTTTTGTTTTCTTGCTTTTTTTGTTTTCATTGTTGTTCGTGTTCTTGTTTGTAGGTTGGTTGGGGTTTTTTTACTTTTAGGGTGACCAAATGCTGGAACAGGTTGCCGRTGTGGCTGACTCTGAGCAGGGGGCTAAACCAGATGAACTCCAGAGGTGCCTTCCACCCTCAGCTCCTCTGTGTGAAATACCCTTGGTTAGCAAGTAGCAGTGTGTTGCAAAGGTTCCAGACCCAAAGAATTTATATTCCTTCTGACTTGAAGCAAAAGTTGGAATTTCAACTTCAAACTCTTGTGTTCTTTATGAATGACTGGCTGTTAGGCCAGAAACTCACATACACTTAGTCATTCTCCATATCTTCACAGTTAAAATTACCCATTGTATTCATCTTTAGTTGTCTTGTATGAGCAAGACAACCACCTTTGAAATAGGGGCTGTTCCAGCAAAAACTCCTCTTTTGTTTTTTTGAAACCTTTTGTGYAGCAGATGTTTATGCACCAGCAGTTTATCGTCAGGAGGACCTGAATTTTTTCAGCTGCAAAATTACAAGCAAAAACTTGAACTAACCGTTTTAATGACTGTTAATGAATAGAAGATCAAAACAATCTCTCTGGTCCTGCACTGCSTAGATTATAAGTAGGTGAAAGAATACATAGAGAAGGAAAGAAAGGGAAGCTTTTGAGAGGTCTGCAAAATCCAAGCTCCCAAACTGGGCTTCATCACAAAAATCCTGGCTGCTGGATAACTCTGTGACCCTACAGAGGCACATACAACTAACAGCAATGTGAGATGCACGTCAAAGAGGGTTTTAATCAGATTTTGAAAAATAAAGGAATAAAGAAAATATGTTTCTTCCCAAGACAAACTGAATATTGAGTTGTCTTCTTGTTCACTCCTGCTGCTGTCAAATCCACCTGCTGTGGTCTCTCCCTTTTTTTGTAAACTCTGAAACTATCAATGGCCGCCAGTTATCACATCTTGTCCTATTTAAACACCATGTAATCAAATTTTCATTCAGTCAACAGGAACTGTCTTTSTTTGCAAGTACCTGCTCCCATGCTAATTTAATCGGTTCGAGCAGTCACAGAAAATTAAACCCCATCCTAACATTAACCAAAATTTACTGGAGTGCCAAACAAACCTAACACATTTACTTTATACCTTCAAATACAKAAGATATACAGTGGGGAGGGAAGAACAGTTGCAGGTGAAGCCCAGCTGGGAAATCTGCACTGAACACTTCTGTGCATAAACCTGTTGTTACCACAATTGCTGAGCGAGCCAGGCAAGAAAGAGCGTGAGAAAGAGCAGGAGCCACAGCGAGAGCTGGCCCTGCCCTCTGCAGTGCTCAGCTGCTGGGGACGGGCCAAAAGAGGCATCACTTTGGTGGCAAAATGCACCTCAGGTGGCAAAATGCACATCTTTCTGCCTTTTTATAAGCTGTTGAAATAAAGCTGAAGAAGAGTGGAAACAAAGCCTGAGGAACCAATATCCRAGGCAACCACAATTGGATGGTGTTTATTTTGGCTGAGTTCTTCTTTATATCCAATGTCTCCTAGACTTCTCGAAGGAAGGAATCCTTTTGTTTTCTTGAAGACTGAAATAAAACTAATACCAATAAAAGGTCACTATATTTCTTTGGTAATTTCACTTGAAACCCAGCTGCTACTGCTTATGCCTCGTAGGATAAATTTCTCTATGGGAATTGCATGCAGAGACCACGTCCTTGAAAGCAAGAAGAATCCATACCCCAAACCTCTGGATCAATCTTGTAAATACAAACATGCTTCCCTTTCCCACTTCCCAACTTAATTTGTTAATTTATTTTTGTTTAATTTTGTTATTTTTGTGTCTGGTAGGGGGAAAGGGGGAGTGRAGCAAGGAATGTTATGACTATTGACCTGAGACAGTCTCCTGGAAATAATCTAACAGCAGGGAACAGCAAGTCCTTTTCAAAACCAATGAAGCAAGAAAATGCTGTTGACCAAGCTATTGTGAGAGATTTGAGGGAGGGGAGGGGGGAAAAATTATGGAAAAAAGGGAAGAGAAAGGATAAAACTGTGCCGTAGACTCATACTTACTAATTCCTTTAAAAGAAGCCCACATCTTTCCAAGGYCACCACTTTTATGGGATCTCTGTCGTACCTACCCCTGGTTCCAAAAAGATGCAGTTTTTAGCAGCAGGCAGATGTCATGCTCGGGTTTATGGCTGCAGGAGTTTTGCTCACAGCGTGCAGTGCTACACAGCCTTGGATCTCCCTTGATCTGTCTCTCCCCATAACACCCTGTGGTAGCTTGGAAAAACAAGGCAGTATTGCTGTAGAGTTAATATCTGTTTATGGCCTTCTTCCGGGGAGCTCCGTGGATTCTCACTGCCTGAGACATAAGAACTCTGAAATCTTCTTGTGTTTATTTAAATGCACTTTAATTGGGCATAACTAATAGGAGCAAACAAACAAACCAACAAACCATATTCCCAGTCCTAATGAGATCAGCAGCAGCCAGCATTGCCAGGACCATTTTCCCTGTGAATTACAGCCTTGCAGAGGCCCTTAGGGTGAGGAGRACCTTGCACAGATATGTTTTTTTACTTCAAGATGCTACTGCCAGTCCCAGCTGACTCAAACACCACAGCAAAATTGGTCCTAGGCACACAGGTAGTACAGATATTAACTATGTGCTTTCTACGGATGCTTTTTTCTCTACAAACCCCCTTTTGTTTCAGAATTACAATGGACAATATTGATATATTGTTGGATCTGCACCTAATGGTAGTTAAAAACATAATAAAGTACCTATATAAGCTCTCAAATAAAGAACATTCACCATCATAAACAACTTAAGAAAGACTGTAGACGATGGTCGTGTGAGAGAAACTTCCCACTCAGGATCGGGGTTTTGTTTGTGTTTAATGATCTTTGGTTCTTTTTGCTGATCCTTCATTCTTTTTGTGCATGTGCGCGGGCACATGGCATAGTTTCTCACTGAAATACAAAACCCTGGGTGTTAATTCATCTTTTGAGTTAATCCATTTACACTGAAAGCCAAGAGACTGAAATTATTATTGTTGGGGRCTGACAGTCGGGGCCTCCGTCAGGAACCCGTAGCAGTGGATTTGACTTTCCTGATTCCTCATCATTTTCCCCGCATCAAGCCCACTAATCTAAACTGTACATAAACAAAGGGAGGTTATTGTTTGTGGGCATCAGAACCTTCAAAACTGAAGCTGTGTATGAAGCCTGGCTTTTATTTATGGTATTTGTTGCTGAAACAGACGCTGTTTTCCCACCACATCATAAAGGGGAGTGGGATCCTGCTCTAAACTGTCAGAAATCATCTATTCTTATTAGTCAGATATGAATAGTAGCCACTAGTCACTCAGAGCAACTTTGTGAATAAGTTAGCACATATTTACATTTTTAACTACGATATCACGCTTCAGGATTCTTTTTCTGAGGACAAATTCCRTGCTTATTTCAAGAAGCACAAACCAAACCAGAGCAGGCAGGTTTTAAGAACTTTATTCRGTTATCTACAGAAGAAATTTCCCCCACTGTATCAAAGGCAGATGTTCTGCAGAAACACCAACACCGAAGTGCACAGAAAAATGTCTGAACTATTGATGAAATAATGAGGGTACTTTTCCACGTGTTTAGGTATCAAATAAATAGCCAAGAAAATGTAATGAAGAAAAATAAAGAAAAAGACTAAACAAAAAAGCCACAAACCACCTTTTGGGATGAAAGCAAGCATGTGTAATGGGAGCCCAAAGGGTAATATATTCAGAAAGCTGTAAGTGCTGAAAATGAAGGCTTAGAATGAAAGCAGCTCTTCAGCCATAACTCTACTGTCACTAACGTAAAGCTATAATCTTTTTTTCCTATGTTCTCATTATTATCCAAGCACTAAGTGTCAGTTAAGAAGATGTAAGAGAGCAGGAATTTTCAGTGGGGTGGAAATCTTTCGTCGCCTGTTTTTCTTATATATAGAAATGTTACAATTTTGTCATGGCTTTTAACTAATCTTGGGTTTACTGCTGCTGTGACAACCYTTTAAGGAGGTAGAATGTGAAATGAAATGATACTGCTCCACTCTAATAGACTGAAAGGACTTTTTTTTTTTAACCCAAAATAGCAGTTTCAATGTTAACACCGGATGGGTTGAAGCCCGTATCTGTGATGAAATTGTAAAAGAAGCAGAAGGAAATTTGCTAGCAAGCAGGAAGAGACACCACTTCAAGCTTCTGACACCTTTTCTTTATGTTTTGGGGGCTGGTAGGTAAAATGCAACTGCCTGGAGTCAGAGAATTCCTTTGTTTACAGATTTTCTTATTAGTACTGGAAAGAATATCATATTTTTACCTAACTATTTTACAGAAGATAAAATAGAAGCATTGCAAAGGGAAATGATTTATGAAAAAGGTTCTCCTCATCCACCATCTGTCATTCTTTCATAATACAGCTCCTGTAAGAATAGTCTCAGTGGTGTTTGAAGCACTGTTTAAGGAATAAAATATTAATCAGAGCAAGAAGGAAAACAAAATATATCCATGAGTTAGCAGACAATCTCAACCTACTGTTTGTTTCACTTTGTAACTGGATGTTTACAAGGTTTCAGAGTTAAGGCAAACTATGAATTTTAGTGGGATACCTGAATTTTGAACTGTCTAGAGAAGAAATTTGGATTCACTGTATTCATTTACTTCTTTTTAGAGTGCAAAGACTCTTTGGCCGCAATTTCTAGTATAACATTTTATTCTTTTTCAAAAGGATTCCTGGAAATGATAAATAAATATATATAGCGGTGCTTTAAATAGCATTTATTTACTGTTTCTATGAGACATGAATGTAGTTGGCCAGACAGGGATAAAATAGCTCTCCCTATCCTAGAAAGACACAAAGTTGAGTTCACACAAAAATTTGTAGCCCAAAATGAACCATATGCTGCTAGTTCAAACAGGCGAAAATAGAAATTATCTCTGGGGGTAACTTCTTACCAAGTCTTTATATTCAAGGTCCTCTACCTTGATCAGTTAGGCCTGACTAACAGAGCAGTCCATTGTACTCTACTACAGATACCGGATTTTCCATCCAGTATTTAGGAACACAGTACACAAGAACGAATATCTCATTGACAGGGACTCTGTTTAGTGAGCAAACATATTTAGTGCTATTTTACAGGGCTCTTAAAGGGACAAGGGCTTCTTTCTTCTTCATCCCTATCCCTACAACTGGAGAAATCRTTAATACAGCAGAAAATCTTCAAAAGGAAGTTCCTCTGTGTGGGGAGAGCCCTTCAGCCACTGCGTAGAGAAGTGGGCTGGAGAACGAAGCAACCCAGTCCTTATTTAACCACAAACATTTTCTAAAGAAGTAGTCCAGATCATTGTGTTCAAGTTTTCAATCCATGTATGTCATCACTCACACAAGAAAAATTACGCTACACCTCTCTCAGAGAAGGTAATTTAAAAATATCACCAGTACGGTTTCAACTATGCTGACAGCAAGACCTAACTGCTTATTATGCCATTAATCAGTCTTACACAGGGCTTGGGGTTGGATTTTCTTAGTTAACAGTAAAATGGAGAAGTTTAGGACCCAAAGCATTCTCGTGCCAAAGATTTTCTGTGCTCTGAGGTAACCAGGCAGTAAAACCCTCCGGTCACCCCCTGGGAAAGCACTCGAGGCTGCAGTCATGCATCCCTGCATTTGGGTATTGTCTTCCAGTTCCTCAATTTCACACTTTGCTAGAAGCACGSGGTGACAGCAAGTTTCAATTACTCACACCTAGAACAATACTGATGAGCCTGAACTGCAGCATTTGAATCCACACTAACATGGAGACAGTATCCTTTTGAATTTTCTAACGCTGTCTGGTTATCAGTATTTTGAACACGGCTTTCTGCATCCTAAAGAGGCATATTAAAGCGGGAACACGGCAACAGACACATCGCTTATTGCAAATCCTGTGAGTGTGGTAGCTTTTCTTAGCAAAGAAAAAGCATTTCTTCCCTTAACCTTAGAAGAAAGGAAACGCATCCCCTGCTGCCATAAGTAATGTCAGAAAGCAACGTTTTAARATACTGAGTGGTTGCTCTATTTATTCACAGCCATGGAAATTACACGTTCGCTTGCCGCGTGCGCAAACGGATTCACGTCCGTAAATCGCAAGTAATTCAGCAAAGTTTGCTGCAGTACGGTTGACTCGTTTTGGGGGCTTGTCAGTTCTGTTAGCATCACCCCCCATTGCCTCAGAAAGGAGATGGGAATCAGTCCAAGGGATCATCTAAAGGAAGCACAGTCGTGCAGCGTATTACTGCAGCAGCTCCTCAGTTGATACAGCAGCGGCTAACTGGTATAGACTTCCACCCTGGAGCCATTTCCACACAAATACGGGTCTGAGCTGACACAGCCTGAGCTAAACTCGCTCCTATCTCACCCAGAAATAGCTTAGTGACCAGGAAGTCCCAGGTCCAGGACTWGCTTTGCAGTTACTTTATGGTCAGGAAAAATAATGGCCATATTCAGTATTTAATGGTCATCTATTCTCTCCCATATTCCCCCTTACTCCAGGAAAACAAAGAAATATTGAAACATGTCTGCTGCTGGAGTTCACTCAACATTTCTATAATTATCCCTGCTGAGAAACTCATTTTAGAGAGGGTTGGGTTTTTTCCACAGAGAAGGGAAAACAGATTAATTCCTTGGCAACAAAATTCTAATTAATCAAAAATGTGGCTCTATTCATACTTCGCTTCTTCATTACAATAAAATATCAGATGTTTACTGCTGAAATTATAGTCTTGATTCAATGCAAAATCAGGTGGCTCTTAAGATTTAATTATAAAAATAAAAATTAGGTTTATTGACTCGGCACGAGTGTTTCTCTTGATCTGTGATTCAGTGATTACAGAGAGAAATGATTTAACACGAGGCAGGACTTTCTGCAAACAACTGGAGAAACATGCTTATCTCCAACCCAACAGCCTGTCAATCACCCTGGCAAATCATCCCCATGCCACCGGCAGAGAAATGGCTTCGGACCTCCTCAGCCTCATCCCAGCAATTATGTAAAGGAAAAGAAAATTTTTGAGAGCAATCTGGCCCTTGTATGAAGGCCACTTAGGGCACTACTCACAGTGCCACCAAGGTCATTGGTGTGATTTTTGGTGCACAAAAGCTTCCATAGTGCCTTTTCCAATATAAAAGTAGCTTTCCATGCCAATATCCATCYATTATCCAACTGCATTTTCTCTGAGAGCACATCTTTCTTAAGCTTATGGAATAGGGAGCTTTTGTCTTTCCATAATGGACTGAACCTGACCCTGCCGCCACCCAAATCTGCTGCTCAAATCAGGACATGACCCTGGTTTCGACTCATGTATTTAATTGCTTGAAACTTGCCTGCCAATGCTAGTTTGTGCATACTGTAAATTCTAACGGAAAAATATTGAACTTCACTCACCTGATAGTGTCTCTAATCATGTGTTCAGATGAAATCCAGCTGTTGAGAAGTGAACCAAAAACCAGCTGTGGTGCTGGTTTTTCTGTTCTTCCATAGATTTGTTGAATGTGGGGAAATGGAGAGAAAGATGTGTCTCAACCTTGGGGGTTTTTTTCCCTCCTCTAGAAAAAAAACACTCCAGAATTTACCTTTTCTTAATGTAAATCTAGTAATTTAAATAGACTAAGAAAGCAATGGATATCCAGGCTAAATGTATAAAGGGGATGTATTCTTGCTATTTCAAGCTCAAGTGATGGTGAAAATCTGAGCTCTTAACATACTCAGTAAGCTGAACATGAACCCTCACAGGCCCCCGTAATTTTGATAAGTAGCACCTTCTTCCCCTCAAGATTTTTTAGTTTACACCATTTTCTAGAATAAAGTAGCTACCTSTGCTCCATCCCACAAAATTCATCTGGAAATCCTCCCCTGGTAAGACAGGTGCAGTTCTTCTCCGCACAGGGACGTTTGAAACTCTCTGTCCTATCTCCTTAATCACAGGAGAATATTTCCAATTCTTCTGTTGAAGCCCTGTCACTTGTAGAGCATGACTGACTTTTCCTTAGGACAGAAAAAGAAAGACATTGCAATTGAAAAGTCAGGGCATCCACCTGCCATTCTTGCCCTACACCACACAACAAGCAGGCKTTTTGTGCGAAATAATCACCGGAGGCACCAGGAATAGCTTCTCACACATGAAGGTGCTGTGACAGATTCTAATAAGTAATAGATAGACAAGCAAATAAAAAATAATCCCAAGCATAGCCAGAGGCAGCTGTTTGGGGAAGCTSGGTTGGGAAGCTGGAGTGGGCTTGGCTAGAGGGAGGGAACTCAGTATCTAAAGTCCACAATCAACTGAAAGGCTAGAAAATCTAAGGCCAGCTTTCCAATCACCACCCTTATTGCTGGAAAACCCATCCTCATGTATTTTGTGGTGGCGACCACCATATCAAAATAGAGTCTTTATTTCAGCTGATGCTCCCAGATGCTRCTGTAACTCAGACAAGGAACAGCAGGAGCTAACAGGTATAGAACCAGCTGGTTGTTGTCCCAGCCTTGTGACAAACCTTCACACACCGCAGAGCATCGTTTCACACCACAAAGTTCTCTAAAGAGGAGCTCCCCTTTCTTAAACTGACAAGAAGAAGGCGAGGATGCGCAGCGAGCTCCCCTCAGGATAAATGGTCCTTGGAAAAGGTGCCTGCCTGCCTGTTAAGAGCCCATTGTACATCATCTCGGGAGGAGTGTCTTTCCAGGCCCCTGTCATTTTAATGGACAGCTCTCCATTGTGGCTAAGCACTGTATCAGTCCCTTCAGGGGGAAAAGGAGCAAACGCTGCACATCTCCCCTACCTGACTGACAGGCCACGTTCTGGAGTACAGCCAGCAGGGAATTCGCAGTGAAACCCCCAGTTCATCATAATCTTCGCTGGRTGCAGAATTTCCCCGTGTCAGATTATTCAGAGGGAAAAAAGGCTCTTTGTTAGAGCACCACACATTTTCCTGCATTCTCCGAGGGGGAAGAGACAAAACAGAACAAGATAGCTAAGAAATGAATATTCAAATGCATTTAAGTTTCTTTTTTTTTTTTCCCTTTGTATCTTCACAAGAAAATATCCTGAGAGAATTATCATTTCTGTGAAGAACTGTGAGGCTGCCAAGCGGAGAAAACTGAATTTTATTTTGATGGGCTCACCACAATGTGTACTTGTCATCCTCTGTGCCTTCCTGGAGCACGAGTGTTACTGCATTGTGCTGTTTATGCCAAAAACCTTATCTGGAATATTATAATGCCCAGAGAGCACCCTRAATGTATTTGTCTAGTCATTAGCTTTAATTGCTAGCTTTTCAGCAGGAATCCAGGGAAAAGGTAATAAACACAAGTTTCCTTTAATAATACAGGACTGTAAGTTATCTTCTCATACAGTTTCAGGGTAATGTATATTTGATGATGTACTTTTTTTCCAATACAAGTATTTCRAAAGAGTGAAACATGGCTTTAATATTAAAAAAAGTGCCACCCTTGAAAACTTGATATTAGCGAAATTTTTTATTTCTCTTGACTTCTGTGATATTTCTATCAAAATCTTCATTGCAAGGCTTTGGTAGATGACATTTTTAGTCATTTTGAGTAACAAATCTTGTTAATTAATCACGACATGAAGCTACACCTGTTTTTACAACAAGAATTACAAATAGGTTTTGAAAAACAGCACTTGAAATATTTTGTCTATGAAATATTATTCAGTTACTTTATAACCTGAAACTCTCAGGAGTCCACTGCTTGGGGGTCATGAATCTTTGAAAAGTCTATGAAACTTAAAGATCAAGTTAGTCATTCTTCTTGCTTGCTCTCGTCCTCACTCACCTCTGCCAGTTCTTCTAGTTAAAGTACAGCTTGACTGTCATTAGAATTTAAAGCACTAACTATTTCATATTAATAACACAAAGCTCTGCAAAAATACCGAGTCCTCTCATAGGTTAGAATCACCTTCTAGCAGCCTAACAGGCTTCCAAGCAGAGTGTAAGCTCCACTGGGATTTTAACTAGAGCAACACAGACTAGAATTTATAAGTAAAACCCTCCTGACCATCTTCTGTTTGCAAGAGTGGACACATGTGTCAGCACTTGCTACGCCAGCAAGTGATACCTTGGTAGATTTATGCAGCAGGAGATTCAGTGAGAAAGTTATAATGAACCTCTGAGCATATTCAAGGAAAAGCAACTGCCAGAGATTAAGGCAAAGATAATTACTGTTGACATGTTTAATCCCTTCGTGGCAGATGAAATAATTCAGCTTGGTTGAGATGCTAYATACAGAGTAGAGAGGAGTGTTTCAATAGAGATGGCATTTGGAACAGAAGATGGCAGGTGCACGTAAAGTTTATTTCGGGTATTATGGGCTTTGTGGTGGATTTATTGCACTCAAGCAGCATTCTCATAGGGGAAAAAAGAAAAAGGTTATCTGTGCAGTGATGAACAACTCTTTCTACATGCAAAAGACATGGAAAACTAGCTAATGGGAAGAAAAGTCTGTGTTCAACTCGTAACAGAATTTTGCTTTTAATTACACACAGAAGAAGCTCAGAATTCCCTATTCCCTTTATGCCATTATAATGGATGCCATTTCCAAGAAGCCAGGAATTTTTATTACCCATTCCACAACGTGGAATCCACAGCACAGACAACCTAAGAGTCTGCCTTTCATATGTACTTATTACGAGGAAGACTGGATACAGGGCATATGGTGCTGAATACCTTTGGAAAAGCAGAAGGTCATTCAGTAGGCAATCCTTTCAGCTGGGAAGATGGCAGAGAGAAGGAAAGAGGAGTGCTGAGTCCTTGTTCAAGGTGTTCATGTGTACATCACAAGTTTGGAGGTAATTAGAACGCACACTCGGGTTCCGGGGCGGGTGCCTGTCATGTACTTGTCGCTGCRGTGCCTGGCAGCCTCCTGTGGGTGGGAGAACCCAAGAGCAGGCTTAAAAGAGACTTAGTGTGCAACAAATGAGCCATCAGAGGTAAGAGCAAGACAACCTACAGAGCAAGAAGATGAAAAGGTGGCTCAAGTTAGAAAGGCAGAGCTGGACAGGAGGTTTAAGCGAGACATGTGAAGAGCAAACTGAAAGAAACAGCTTTCAAATATGATATGGTACAAAAATTCAGGAAAAGGACAATTACACTGACACGGAAAAAAAAATCTTTCAATAGGAAATACTATTAATGTTCTCAAACTAAATTCATTCCTGATGTAAATCCTCTGAAACCAGTCATTTTGCAGTAGAGGAAGATGTCTTGATGTGAATGCAACATTATTCCGACTCGATGAGTTATGGCAAACAATTCAACATGAGAATATTGTGAGTCTATTCAGCTGAACCAGAGGAGTGAAGTATGTCTGTGCAATGTCAGTGTAGTCTGTTTTGTTAATCCCACAATACCAAGTATTCTGCTATTGACATGCCATTGAAAATTACATGTGTCATTTCTCAGCTAAAGCACTGAGGAGGGAAGGAATTTGTGCCAGAATCTGCATTTTGAACAAACATTAGCTTTTGGATGTCTCTGTGCAGTAGAAATCCTTTTGAATAAGAACTTGGATGCTGCTTGTCGACAAGAATTGAGATCAGGTCTTAAGGAAAATGATTCTGCTTTAAGAATCTACGGTAGATTCCACTACTAATACATCACAGAATAAATACAAAATAAATGAAGCATTTTCAGTAGCACAATCACTTAGGGAAATAAGATCTTCCAAAGGCTCCTGCAAATAACRATATAATAGCAACCTTTTTTTTTACACGTAAAATACTTGAGTATATAAATAATTACAAAAATCTAATCCTCTACTTCAAGGACATGAAGCAAGCAGACCTTTGCTCCAACTTACACTTTCAGGAAATAACTCYGTGAAAGACTTGTCTGTATGTTTCCCTTTGGTGAGCAGAATTCCTCTTAATTTCTCAAAAATATTGACTCATTTAAATGGCCATGAATCTCAACTCTTAGTAGAGATAACTCATCTCTGAAATATTGAAACAGCAAAATCTAAAGTACACTTAAATAGTTTAGATGGTATTACCTGTGAAATGTTTGACTACAAAGAGTAGGATGCATTTGAAGTACAAACATGTTCTTTGGTGAGTACTCTCAACTCTTAGCTCTAGATGCTTAGCACCAGTGCTAAGAAAGTGCCCTGTGTTTGATCTTCAGTAAACACACATTTCTGAGATGTTATCTTCTTTTCCTAATAATTCATCTTACCAGAAAAAAATACACCTCCAGAAGTGCAGCACTGAAACACTGTATCTCTGTTTTTCTTTGTACCATGCTATTAATATTCTTGCAGTGTAGTTTCTGGTGCATGCATTAAGTTTTAATTAGCATTCCTTGGAATTAGCATGCCTGAAAAAGGCATTTGTTTGTTTAGGAACCCAGGTTTTCATAATGTTTTGGTTTTGTTTCCTTCCCGGCCTTCACCTCAGAGCTTGACCAGCTGATTCAATTTGCCTAATTTTAAAAGATAATGTAACAACTCAAAGCAAATAAACTCAAGTTAAATTGAATCAGCTCGCTCAATAATATGCTTTAATATGATTTAATTTTATGCAGACTGATGAATACAGAATTAGGTAGGGCTGGAGTAAAGCGCYCCACAGGGCCCTCTGGAGCGGGCACCACCACCTCCTGACCCGCTGCTGTGCCCAGCACCGAGCGCTGCTCCCGCACTCGGATTTGGGCCTGCCAGTTATTCCCTCCCCACACTGTTCCCTGCCACCACACCCGTTCCCAGGCTGGCAAGTGGCGGCAGTGATTCCTTTGGGTGCCTGCACGCAGCCAAGGCTGTGTCTGTCTGCTGTGGAGCCGATCCTGCTGACCGCCCGGCAYGTGCAGCGGCTCGGAGAAGCTGCGGATGCCCCATGCACGGAAGATCTCCRGGCCAAGTTGGATGGGGCATTGAGCAAACTGGAAGCTGTCACTGCCCATGAACTGGGTGATCTTTAAGGCCCCTTCCAACACAAACCATTTTAGGATTCTATGACTACACGCTGCTGCCTGGGGAGATATCAGACAGCAAAAATGCATGAGCTCGCTTTTAGACATTCTTTTTTCAATCTGCCACACGCCATTTATTAGCCATCATTTCCCTACTGCATATATTTAATCTTTAAAAGGTTTGGGTTTGTTGTTTCGTTTTTTTTTTTTTTTAAGTCATTTAAAAGCCACTCAGTGCTGCTATGCCCTGTACAAAATTAGACATCGTTTTTTGCTGGGTAAATGATGTGACGGGAGCACAGCCCGCCAGCACATCTCCGTGAGGGGCAGCAGCCTCTGTCTCGCAGACAGAGAGGAGTGAAAGAAGTGTGACCTCTAGTGAACCCAAGTGCTTATACCWCTCCTGCAAGAGGCAGAGCCTGAAGTTATCCGCACGCTCTGAGAAACTTTATTCATAGCTCGGAAACGAGGATATGTTTTTGCTGCATCATAACCCAGGAAGAAGATCAGGAAGAAGACAAGGACAAGAAAAGGATAAACGTTATAACCCAAATTTGCACAATTTTGAAGTGACTGAAGAGATTACAGAAGCATCTGAATAAGGAAAAAACTATGGTTTCTGACTACTACCTTCTGAAACTAGTCTGCCTTCTTTTCATTTTTATTGAATAAAATAATTTCATTATTTATACATAAAATATATCAAATATTTAACCCAATCTACTGAGAGGTTTCCGAGGTATTTTGGGGTCTGTTTATATCATGAACTTCTCGACTAGAAGTACACACCTGTGGAAGGCTGCAGTTTCGCCTTGATACCCATCAGACATTAAAATTAAGGTGTAATAAATGAAAGGTATCTATTGCCTATAAAATCACTTRTATGAAAGAAACATTACCAGAAAACATGACAATTGGAAGAGACATATGCAATAAAGTGCATCACTTGCCAGGATTCCCACAAGCAGTATTTCAACAATGGAATTGGAAGCCGAACTCGAGGCACTTTGCTGCAAAGCTCCTGCTGGCAGCTCCGATGTTGTTCAAATTCACAATTCCAGCCCTAGAAAGAGTAATTACAAAGTAGTTCCTTGAGGAAAGCAGCCTAAAATAGTCTGAGCCCTCAGACAGCAGGGAATAAAGCTACAGAATGTTCAGTTGTCTGAAGGTTGTGCAAATGACAGAATCTTCTCAATTCACATACTATTGGTGTTTGGTTGTGGGTTTTTGGTTTTGATTTTGGTTTTGGGGGGGTTTTTTTGGAACTTTACAACAGATTACTCTCAGAAATGTAATCACTAAAGCCCCTTGCTCAGGGGCACATCCAGACAGCTTTTGAGTAACTCAAAGGATAAAGATTCCACCTGGGCATTTAGTAAGTGGTCTTATACATGGAATTACCTAATAAGAATGATTTCAGTAAAATTCTGGMTGTATTTTGGCTTTATGTGAACCACTTATTACAATTACTCTTGACAGAAGCACAGCACCACATCCGGGAAGCACGTGAGCGCAAGTTGCTGAACTTTGCTGCCTTGTGATCACGCTGAAACAAATCCATTATTGACAACACGTGTTCATACAAGAAATACAGCCTGGAACAGTGCATGCAAAGCAAACCAGATTAGTGCTTCCTTTGGCACAGTGCACTGCTGAAGCTGTCTCTGGAARAGGAAAATATGTACACGCTTAACTAGAGTACAGGCACCAGAAGCACTTCATTTTACATATTCTGTGCTTATTTACCACATTATCAGATTTGACCAAATCACTAGGATATGTCACACATTCTCTTTAATCCACATGACCATGCTTCAAGTAACTCTTTAGCTGAACCAGCGTAGATAAAATCACCTATCACTCTCCAGCACTGATTGCTGGCATCAGGTGGTGTCTTGATTCAGCACAATACTTGAAAACAGCAAACATCCCACACAAGGATCATCACACAAAAAGCTTCAAGGTTACCCATTAAAAGACYCATCATTGACTTGCTACTGGTGCCTTTGGTTGCCATGTCAGGAACACAAAATTTTTAGTCCTTGTGCTTTTTTCTTCAAGAGTTTCCCAGCAGAGAACATAATCACAGCTTCTTATGCCCAGGGCTACGGAGAGGAAGTCAAGCAAGAGCAGAGGGAAATGCAAACGGTTTAAATTCATGGCTGCAACTGAGCACAGCCTTTACTGCTCCATGTAATTCCATAATCTCAAAAAGGCAAACTCAGTAGCATGGTAAGGAGTATGGTAAAAGAGGCACACAAGTTATTAACAGAGTAATTATTTCAATAGCTGTAATAATGTTAGAAATTCTCTGAACCTTTACTTAAAAATGTCTGATATTGTCATMATGGGCAGCTTGAAAGGCTAACTTGGAGACCAGGAAAGAAGTCCCCTGAACAAAGGTCACAGGAGTGTGCTGTTTGAGCAGAGATAATGGCTTCTTGATTAGGTGATAAAGGTAATTTTCAAAGCTCCGCATAAATTAAATAAATATTCAAATGACAGCTTGGATGTAAAAGCCTGATTTTTTTTCCTGGTTTGATTTTTGAAACACGTGAATGCTCCTCGTTTAAGTAACTCAAATTCCATGTGTGTTCCATGTGGTCATGCCGGGGTCAGAGGGGGGGTGGGAGGAGAAGGAAAAAACACACATTATWTTTCCAGTATTTATAATTGTACTTCTTGTGAGTCACACACCAGCTTTGGGTGACCAGGACGCACAACAATCACATCTTCCAGTGCATCTTTTACATAGAGAAACCAATACACAGTAATTGTATCAAAGCACAAACGAGGAAAAAGAGCAAATGTCCACCCAAACCCCACTTTTTAAGGTGTGGCACAGAGGTACTGCAAGAGAATAACCCTTGGCTGCTGCATGGCTGGTTAAACCAAGGAGTGAAGGTCKCTTGGGGTCGATTTTTTCGTTTGCGTTTACAAGCTTTCAGACTTCCCTTTCAGAAAAATTCACACAGTTACATTAGAAGGTTTGGCAAGCCTAGCTCTGGTTTAAGAACCAGCCGAGCGAGGTGGGTTGGAATCCCAAACTCCCGCCTGCAGAACAAAAGTGCTGTAACCCCCGTGATCGGGTCAGGGGCGACCTTATCGCTCTCTAAAACTCCCTGGSAGGAGGGCGCAGCCRGGTGGGGGTCGRGCTCTGCTCCCAGGCGACAAACGRCAGCACAAGATGACACAGCACCAAGCTGCGCCAGGGGAGGTTTAGGTTGGATATCAGGAGGAATTTCTTTACGGAAAGGGTGGTTACACATYGGAATGGGCTGACCAGGGCGGTGGCGGAGTCACCGTCCCTGGAGGTGTCTAAGGAGAGACTGGACGTGGCGCTCGCTGCCACGCTCGGGTCGACAAGGTGGTGTTTGGTCATCGGTTGGACTCGCTGATCTCGGAGGTCTTTTCCAGCCTRRTCGATTCTGTGATTTTGCGATAAGCGGCAGCAGACGGCTGGGACCCTTACCCGGGGACACTGACACCCCTCGGCCGGAGGCGATCGAAGCGCTCCCAGCCAACTGCGAGCCCCGCACTCGCTCAGCTATTCATTCACCTTTTCCCCCCTCTTTTTGCTGAGCGAGGAGCACGAGRGCCGCTCCAGCCGGTGTCCAGCCCCGGCCCCGGCTGGGGAGCTCAGCCTGGAGCCGCCGGCCCGGGGACACGGACACAGAGTGCGGTGTGTTTCAAACACGATGTGCGGTGTGTTTCGAGCACAAAGTGCGGCGTGTTTCTAACGCAAAGTGGGGTGAGTTTCGAGGAGCGCGGCGGCCGCGGGGACCCCGCGAACGGGCGCCGGAGCCGCGGGCGGGACCCCGTGAGGGGCGCGCGGGGCCCGCGCGGGGCGCGCGGCCGGCGGGGGAAGGCGCGAGGGGCGCGCGGAGCCCGCGCGGCCCCTGACGGACGGGACGGGACGGGGCGAGGCGGCGGCGGCGGCGGGTAAATGGGCTCCGCTAAACCGCCCGGCGCACCCCGCCCGCTCCGCCCCGCGACCCCGCGGCCGTTGGGGCGGGAGGGAGGCAGGGAGGGAGCGAGGGAGGAACCCGCCAAAGCCCCGGCCCGAGACCCGCCGGCGCTCGCCCGGCAGCGGGAGGCGGGAGGAGGGCGAGGCCGCGCAGCGCCGCGCTCCCATTGGCCGCGCGGGGCGAGCGCCGACAGCTGATTGGCTGCCCCGCCCGCCCGCGGCGGCTCCGCGCGTTGAATTCAAATCGGCACCGGGAGCGGCCCCGCGGTTCGGCCGGGCCCGGGCGGGCGGCGGCGGCGGCAGCAGCGCCGCTCCTTTGGTCCGCCGGCGCTGCCGGACCGCGGGGTGCGCGGCGGGAGCGGCGGGGAGCGAGAGAGCGCGGGGGTAGCGCGTCCCCACAGTTCAAACGCGCCCCTGGAAGGGCAGATGGGCGGTGCTGGGCCGCGGCGGGCGGGGCGGGGCGGGGCGGGGCCGGGGCCGTTGGGCGGCGGGCGCGCGCGGGCCGGGCTGGGAGGCGGGAGGCGGCGGGACAAGCCCGGCGGCCGCGGAGGGCAGCGGGAACCGGCCCGTCACGGGGGCCCCGCCAACCAGCGCCTCCCTCCTCCCGCCCTGCAGAGCCGGCGGGACCTGCGATGCGGAGCGGCGCGGCGGGAGCGGCGGGTGTCGCCTCCTGAGGCGGCGGGAGAATGCGGCCGGCGGGCGGGGAGATGGGGGCCGGCGACAAGGTAATTCCTCCGGTGGGCGAGAGCAGCCGAGCCCCGCGGCTGCCGCTTCCCGCGGGGCGGTGACAGCCCCGGTGCCCGCGCTCAGCCCTCCCCGAGGGGTGATACCGCTTCGGCCGGAGCGATCGCGCGTAGAAACCGCGGGATGGCAGAAACCGAGCGCGTTTTACCTTCGCTCTAATTTCTGTCCTTAACAAAAGTGCCTGAAACTTCACCTCTGACGGCCTTTATCCATCGAGTCGGTAAGGAGCACTGCTTCTTCCGGGCTCCCCTTTCCTTTTTTGTTTTCCCTTAATAGAAGGTGCGTGGAGGACCAGTAGAATGATGTTTAAAGCACTTTTGTCTCAAACATTCTGTGGTGCTGTGACAGCGAGGTTGCGATTGGAAGAGGGTCCCGCGGAGGTGGGGCGGCGCTGGGCTGAGCCCGCTTCCCTCGCAATTCCAGGCTCGCCAGCCTGCCTGGAGCCCCGGGCACCTCACTGAAAGGGGCTCCGGGACCACCGCAGACCCCAAACTCACTTCTTGGAGGGCTGCGCGGGGCTGACGGCGCATGCGCGAATGTACGGCGCGAAAAGTAAGGGGGGGAATACGAGGGAAACTACGAGGAAGTGGATCGGTCCCGGGCTGCTGCCGACCCCCGATCCCGACCGCCCAGGCATCCTTTTCCTTCACTTTCCCGTCTGTATCCTCTCCTTTCTTGTTCTGTCTCGGCCAGCGCCGCGATCGTATTCCGCCCCTCACTCCGCACCGAAGTTTGTTGCGAGAGTTGGGAGCTTGTTAAAGTTCTTTGTAAAAGTTAAGGGTTTGTTATTAAACTCTCATATGACTATGTAGTGGGCTCATCGCCGAGGTTAAGGCGACTATATATATGATAAAGGATAAGAGCTCCCTGACATACGGGCTGGTGTCTATTTAGCCCGACAAGAATTCGTAAGGAATTATAAAATCCTGGGTCGTGACATGTTTCAGCCATTGCTGTGCATAAACATTCGTTCAGACTGTATTTTCCTCAGAGGAAAGAAAAGGAAAATTACTCGAGGAATTAATACCATGAGCCTCAAGCCTTAAACTGCAGGCACAGAAATGGTTTCAGGAAGGGGCTCGTTGGTTCAGAGTAGGACTGGAACCCTCGACTCGTTCCAAAAAGTGCAATGGATCTCTATCCCCCTTTGACTATTATTGATAAATGGATCACGGTGTGCCTGGTTTTTAATATCGCTGTTGTTCTTTTTCTTGGTGTGTAGGAAAATGAGCATTCTGAGCCATGCAAAAATGTACTGAAAACCCCTTTGAAACAAGCAGCTACCTCACAGTTGGTACTGACAGAGAGACAGCCTGAGTGTCAGCCTCTAACCACACCCCCAAAACCTAAGGAAACCCCTCCAGCGGATCCATGGACACCTACTTCCAACCTGAAAATGCTGATTAGTGCAGCCAGTCCTGAGATAAGGAGCAGAGAACAGAGAAGGCAGCTATCAGACAGTTCAAGTGAGGTCCTAGAGACAAAACACTGTTTGCAGGTATGTTGTAAAGTTGTCTGTATTTACTTTTTATTCAGTATAAAAATTTATACATTGACATAAGATATCTTTTTTTTTTCAGTTTTGGTCTTCAAGCATTTACCAAATATAAGTAAGGATATTGACATGCAACAGATAATGTTCTGCTGGTTTTATTTCACAGCTGCTGAGGACAAAGGGAGAATGCTGGCCCTTTGACAATGCTCACCACGAAGCTGTTAAATATCTACTGTCAAAAATCTCACATTCTCATTTCTTTATTCCTGTGTAGGAGCACTTACTGGGGGATGAATATGAAAAATCTCAGCCAAGTCGCAAAGAGAAAAGTCTTGGATTACTGTGTCATAAATTCTTAGCTCGATATCCTGATTACCCCAGCCCTTCACAGAAAAGTTACATTTGCCTTGATGAAGTCACTGAAGAGCTACGTAAGTTGGTGGTCATCCCGTTAAATAATTCTTCTTGCAAATGTGCCAATAACCTGCCATTGGTATTAGTCCATTTTTGCTCCAYACAATTTTGAATGCTTACTGTGTTAACTCAAACTTCCTTAAACTCAGTTTTAAACTCCCTATTCTTAGAGCAATTCTTTTAAAATGCTCCAGTGAACTTTTAAAAGTTTCTCCAGTGAACTGAGCTGAGAAACTCTGAATTCTGTTTCATATTAAACATCTAAATTATTGCTGATATCACAAATAACCAGTTGCAGTTTGTTGGATTCAGAGATGGTGACTAAGATTAGTGGTTAGATTTTTGCAGCACAAACTAGCATTTCTCAAACTGAACCCACAACTTCCTGTCCGATCATGACATCAAAGCAAGAAATYGCTTTCTGCTCTTGATGATAACTTTACTTTCTCATTTTATATCACTATTTTTATATTGCACCAAAGGTTCTCCAGAAATCGAAGTTGCTAACATCGAGCTGAACCTTTTTTAAATCAAAAAGCTGTGGAGTTACAGTATTCTACAGCTTATACACTGATAACAGTCATAAAAATTTAAAAGCAGTATGATTTATATTTTTTTGTATTTTGTACAAAAGAACATCTCTTTTAGAAAATGTCTAGACAAAACCAGGAGTTTGAYAGACAAATGAGAAAACAACAGTGTGTTAATAGAGTAACATAAAAAGAAGTTACAAAACAGGTTCCTACCATGAGTTCCCAAGGTTATTTAAGAAGACAATCTAAAATCAGTGCAGTGAATAATTAAAAATGCTCTGATTTTTTTTTTTTTAAATCTGRATTGAAACCCATGTAATGGCTCTCCTGGCAACAGTAAGTTTTATTTCTTAAGGAATGCTGTCAGCRAAGTAGAACTCTGGAACAGCAAGTCCTTCCATATCTGAAGCAAGAATTGTTTTCCTTGCTGGCAAGATCTGTGAGAGCTATTTTCAGAAACTTTTGTGACGTGAAATTGGCGAAAATAGTTTAGAATTATGTGAAGAGGAAGGATAGGAATCTGTGCTGCAGGTAAATGCACAAGCAAACATATATTGTGTAGTAGAAATGTCATGTTTGTCTTTTCTTTTGCAGACGTGGAGCGCAGGCGCATCTATGACATTGTGAACGTGCTGGAGAGCCTGCACATGGTGAGCCGCCTGGCCAGGAACAGATACGTCTGGCACGGGCGACACAACCTCCCCCAGACCCTGCAGGCCCTGAAAAAGGTTGGGGAAGAGAACAAATACATACAGCAAATTCAGATGATCAAGAAAAGAGAGTACGAGCATGAATTCGATCCTGACGGTGAAAGAAATGAAGAAATGGCAAGTTCTTTTGGCTCAAGTGAGCAGTCAGAAATGTCTTTTGTCGAGCTCCCAGGAGTGGAATTTCGTGCTGGTAATAATTCTCTATAATGCCAAGAATGCTTGTATTATTATAATAATGATAAATTTCTATGAACTTGGATATTGGTTGGCTTTTTTTCTTTTTCTGAGATGGTACTGCCCCAAAGGCACCGCAACTGTTTTTGGTGAGAAAAAGTGCTCTGCATTCTTTCATTTGTCTTATTCATTCAATTCTTGTACATATAATTTCTTCCTACATCAGGTGAAACTATCAAATATACCAACATATAATCCAATTGCCATTACCATTGAATTGTTACAGAAGCCTGAAGTTACCATTGAATGTTATAGAAGCTAGAAGCATAAATTACTCAATTAGTTTATTAATTTAGGTTTGATTCATGGAAGAAATATTAATTAAGAGTTAAGCATCTTGAAGAGTACAAGCTGTCAGATAACAGGAAATGTATATGTGGGATACATCACCCTCTCTTCTTTGTAGTTAGACTTGGTATCCACCCAATCATCTGATTCTTGTCATGTGGAAACGTGATTCTGGAGTCAACGTTGGCTCTGCCTAGTCTCTGTGTTGTTCTTGTAATTGTTACTGCTGACAAATTTCTTCAATGTTTTATAAATGTTTGCAGCTGGTGTGTCACTGAATACTTTAATCCTTCCTCCTGTTCTGCTGCAGCATCAGTGAATGGCAGGAAATACAAGTCCTTACGAGTGATGAGTCAGAAATTTGTGATGCTGTTTCTTGTATCAACACCTCAAATCGTGAGCCTTGAGGTTGCTGCTAAAATCTTGATTGGAGAAGATCAGTTGGAAGACTTGGATAAAAGCAAGTTTAAAAGTAAGTATGGCAGCAAGTGTAAGCTAAATGAATTATTCCAGTACTAGTTCGTATAGTGTAAAATACCATCATATTTTTCCTGCCATAAATATATATTTGAGCCTCCAAAAACTCACTAAACACCTCGTGCAGTTTATAATTCGTGTATAGTCATCGATAACATAATGCCCAGCTAAGAGGAARAGTCCATTAAATCCTCTCTCCTGAAGTAATGTCACAAGGCTCCTTATTGGTAACAATTTCTTTCCTCAAGCAGCCTGTCAAGGTTTTCAGCATCATTTCACCAGAGATGCCCCAGAATCATGCAAATCTGTGTTCTGGCCATATAATTAACCTGGTGGAAATCTAAAGAAATTCTATAAAAGTCCTGTGACCAACGTAGATGTCAGAGGAAGTGAAACCCTGTGCTCTAACTGTCAATTATTTCTTCATTCTTTTACCCTTCTCTCAGTTCCCCGCACACTTCCTCCTTTTCCTCTCCATTCAAATGAAAAGGTACTTCTAGGTCTAGTTCTGTACACATGTAATAATTAAAAATATGCCTGCTTTTGAGGGATGATTGTGGGTTTCATTGAAAATTAGACCCTTCACTTGATTCTCAGACTCCTTTGGTTTGGTTTTTTTTGTGGAATTCTATCTGTGCAGAAACTGATCCTTGCTGGTTTCAGTTCATGATTTCCTTTCCACTGCCTCATGGCAACAGAGAGAGAGGGGGTGGCTACTCAGTAGGGGTTTTGGTTTCCTTTTAGTCTTCTTTTGTAAAGCCTGTCTCACAATAAAAGCATTTTCAGGGCATTCCATGCATGTGCCTGTATTTCAGGCGTCAATCCCGTGTTTTACCATGTTCTTGGTTAGGAAGCACAGTCCCAAGTTCCATGACTTGCTAGACTTTAAATTTCCCRTAGCAGTTTTGGCCTAAGCACATTTACTTTGCTCCAGAACTCACTTGTAGTTTGACTTCTGCCTAAAACTTTTCACTAATAGCTCAACCCAGAGACAGTGAAGAACATGCAGGATGATGATCCTGTCGGATTTTGGTGTCTCTCTTCCCTCCAGTTCCCACATTTGCCATTACATGTGTGTACCTGCCTTTCAATCTACTTATTTTTACTACAGGATTTGTATAAGTTTGATCATTGCAGAGAAACTAACTAGTTTTGAAAATGTTCTTTTTTCTATATTTAGCATGATGAACTTTGCACTATCTTCTTTTCTAGCTCTGTATCTGTCCTTCTATTTTACGTGTAAACTTTGTATCACAATGTTATTTCATTGTATAAATACCTGTTCCACGAAATTGATCTTATAATTTTTTTAAAGCTTTTTCCTTTTAGCTGCTAAAAGCRTGTTACAACATTTTGCGTCTGATACATGCCAACTTGTTAATTGGAGTTGCTATACTATACGTTTGTTTATTTTATTTCAGCCAAAATTAGAAGACTTTATGACATAGCAAATGTTCTCAGCAGCCTTAAGCTTATCAAAAAAGTTCATGTTACAGAGGAGAGAGGCAGAAAACCAGCATTTAAGTGGACAGGACCCGAGGTCTTGCCAAATATCCAGGGTAGGTGTATGTGTCATTTCTTTTTGTTCTGCTGATGATGTTGTTTCTTTGTTTTCTCTACTAGAATATTTTGACCAAAAGACAGAGTAACTAAGCAGAAAATTTTTTACTAGTCACATCTCTGTCCTTAGTCCTTGACAGTACACCAACCAGTATCTATTTGCACACAGTGGATGTTCTCATACTGAGATACTTGAATTTCCATGTTTGCTGATGATGATATTTCAATAATTACAAGCCACGTCCAAATAATTACTTTTAATTACTAAATCTGCATATGATATGTATTTTCTCTTTTTTTCTGCTTTTTAGATATAAAACTTGAAGCAACTTCTACAACCCGTTCCCCACCTGTTTCAGAATCCATCCCTTCCAAAGAGCAATGCTCAAAAACCCTTTTTCCTTCAAAAGGAAAGCAAAACTTCACTCGGCATTCATCTCTAATAAAATTAGTTAAGAGTATAGAGAATGACAGAAGGAAGATCCAGTCTGCTCCAGCCAGCCCAGTTAAAATAAGTGCTAGTATGTATCTTTTTTCTAAGTTTGTTTTTAAGTCAGATGTAGTCTTGCATTAAATATTTGGGCTTGCCCTCTTCTCACAGGAGATGCAGATGCGTGGGTGGTGCCTCCTTACAAAAAATACATCTTAAGAACTGTCAAAAATACAGAGGGTGGCTACAAACCTTCTGTTTGTGTAGAATCACTGATTCTCTGAATATTGGGTCTTCTATGAATCTGCCTTGTTGTGGGAACTCTGCTTTTGATGATACTATCGCAGCAGCTCTGTATTCCAGAAAATTGCCACAAAATTATCTATCAATGTTCATGTTCTTGCTAGCGATCCTCTTGGGGGCCTTTAAAATTTGTTTGATCTTAGCTGACATCCAGTTGACCAAATCATGTCTGGGCTGCAGTTTGAGGATAAGTGGTCTCATGAAATGTGTGTGCTACAGTACATAATGCAGTCCCCTCAAATTAAAGTTCAATTTTAGCTTCTACATTTGATATACTAACAGTTTTGATTTGTTTTTCTCCTCCAACCAGGTACTTATCAAAGTTTACCAGTTTTCCCAAATACAATAGCTCAGTTTCCAGCAGTTGCTAAACATCAGCTGGAAGAACAATCCAAGTAAGTTTGCACAAGTGTCAAGGTGAGAAGCTTTATGATGTCACTGGCCATTAAGTTAAAGTTATGCTCAGTTTGAGTGGGGCAATAGTCTACAAAAACCACTAACTCCTGGTACTGCAGGCTATTTTTTCACTTATTTTCTCTTTAGCAAATTGAGAAGTACAAGTTTGTGTTAAATCTTTGTATTACAGAAAATAATTTGTCAGGGCATTCATTTCTGCGTGAAGGAATTAAAATACGTTTGGGCTTTTTTGGTTTTTTTGATTAAGGCCAGCAGAAGAGATGCAAGTGAAATGTGCCCTGTCCTCGCCCGAGGCTGTCCCCAAGCCTGAACCCTCTCAGCAGCCAGCTCTGAGCCAGCCCCTCGGGGCGTGCCCTGCAAGCCACAGCTCGGTGTCACCAGTCATCCTACCTCATCCTCAGTCCGGGGTTTCGTATGCCATATATCTGCACCCTTCCCAAGCCCACACTGTGACAACCTACAGCCCAGGCTTCATGTTGCAGCCTCTACCATGTGCTAACGTAACTGGAATTAAGAGTACTAATTCTAAAGTATTAAATAAAATAACC
The DNA here is from genome assembly GCA_018881555.1 of Amblyornis subalaris. Taxonomy (NCBI): domain Eukaryota; kingdom Metazoa; phylum Chordata; class Aves; order Passeriformes; family Ptilonorhynchidae; genus Amblyornis; species Amblyornis subalaris. The sequence goes on from JACAXG010000192.1 coordinate 1,233,775, forward strand.
ACTGAGGAAGGGGACACTCCGAGAGCTACAGATGAGCCAACAAAGTCCTTGGCAGCTGAAGAAAGACCTGATGTGAAATCAGAAACTTCATCTCAGCGGTGCCTTAAAAGAYCTCAAGCACTACCAGAGAATAATGTAATTAAAAGGCGTAAAAGTGATGAGGAAAGCCTTGATACTTCTTCAGTAAGTTATATTASTTTTAAAATGCCATTTTACAGCTTAATGCTGTTGCCACCTACTCATTTTCAAAGTGATTCAGGAGCCTGCCAGTGTGTGTAGGCGTTTTAAATAACATCAGGCTAGAAGAGATGATGTTTGTTTGTTGTGCTTGCTGATGTTTGGGGGGCTGGGGTTTGTTTCTAAGAAGATAAAGTGTACAGATGTTAGTGAAAATAAAACARCTCCCCAAATACTGTCAAAACTTACCTATTTATACATGATTCTGGAGGAGGTCAGGTTGAGAGTGGAGTTGGAAGGAGATTGTCTTCAAAGTCYCTTGAATTCTAGGATTCTGTAAACTTGCTGGCATCAATTCTTGGCTTTAGAGGTGTTAGGAGGGAAAGTGGACACATAAAAGTCACTGGACAGGGAACATCCCAAAATCCTGATACCTTCTAAATATTTCCACCCARTGTTGAGTTGTTGTAGGCATAATAAAACAGCACATGAAGAAAATAAGAGTTTCAGATAAACTTGATGTCCATGGAGAGACTGGGTSTGGATTGCTTTCCACTCCTCAGTTGCTGAATGTTTTATATTCTCTGTAAATTATAAGCCTGTTGTAAATTGGACTTGCCAGAACAGTCATCATATATTATCAGTATGTTATGACAACATGTGCTGTCAAACATCCACTAACTGGAAAGGAGCAAGAGGGGATAACATGGACCTGGTGATCCTAGTCACCAGAAATTCTTATAGCACAAACTTGGAAACGAGGAGAAAGGAAAAACTTGCCTTCCAATTTTTACATATATATAAATATCATCGTAGGGCTGTAATTGAGAATGTTAAGCCTTACAATGTCTGCCTTTCTTTTTGTATGTTTCTTCAAAGGGAGAATCCACTAAGAATGAAAAGCCACCTTCCAACAGCTCACAACTGAATCACGAAATGGACAAAGCCCAGGAAGAGAGACAGAGCGAAACCAAAACAGTAGATCAAAACRTGACAAGTTGCTGTGACCAATGCACAAAAGAAAATATTCCAGAAGATGAGGATAAAATCAAAACTAAACAAGACATACCTGTAGCATTTGCCATTCCTGCTCCTGAGGTAAGCTTTGTCAGAGACCGAGAAGGTCTTGCCATTCCCTGGGAAAACACCACTTGGAGTCCTTGCAAAAGAAACAAAACTGTAAAGAGCTACACCTCCTTAGATTGTCTTTGGCCAGATTCTTTTTAGTGTGCTTCTAAAACCTTGTTTTGTAGGAACGTAGGACTTCTGTTTCTGCATTAAGTACACAAATAAGAGGACATAAAGTGGCTTTCAGGCTTTGGAATRAAGATCACACTAAAGAGCTGAGGGCAATGTAGAGATCCCTCACTTCCCCAGTCCTTTGCATATATTTACTGTCAAATACTTTGAAACAGAATCACACAAAACTCTCTTCATCAGTAAAATACAGTATTCTGCAGCTAGGACTGACTTAGTGCTGTGGAGAACCTGAATAAAGAACARTTCTGTTGACAAAAACAGAATGTGTAAATGCAAAAGGTTTGTCTGCCAGTATTYGTTTGATGAAAAACACAGTCCAAGAATGAGGTGATGTGATGAYTACTGAGTCCAGATGTTTCTTCTGGAAAAAAAGTATTCCGTATCAGGATTTCTTTTTTATCTAGTCTAATTGCACGGTGTTAATCCCAGATGGATTTCCAGTTCCTCACCGAGAATATCAGCTGGAAATGGAGCCAGCTGACTTCTGTGTGGTTTTACTTTAAAGAGCGTGTCCTTGAGTCTGTTGTGTCTCAYTTCAAACAGAAGGTAATACAGGCATGGAATATAGGATCCTGGGGATATGGAGGATRAAGAATAAGAACGAGGCAAAGAGGGGCTGCAGCTTTGGAGAAAATGTTTGGGTTTTGTTTATTATGTGTTTGGGCTAAAGGTGCGTTGTCTCTTTCAGACTTTTTTCCCATCTGGTTATCTTATTCCTCTGACTCACTGCACCCATGGCAACAAGGCAGAGTGCTCTACTAAAGAGAAGGCTGGGGTGTGTTCCCTGCAGCACACAGCCTACAGCTCTCCCATCACTGGTGAGTGTTCAGGGACACAGGCACAGTGCTCTCTGGCTTAAGGGGCCGGGGCCAGATTCATCCTAATGCCCTTCAACACTTGGTGTTTCTGTTTCAGGTGTCATTCCAATGCCAGCCTCAGAACTGAAAACAGTCAATATTCCTGCTTTTCATATCACACCCTTGAACATAATGCTGTCACCAAATTCTATAGCTGCTGCACCTGTACTGAGCAACTCCTGCCTCAATTCGAGCAGTACCAGTTCTGCCCCAAATCCAAGTTCTTCAGCTCTGAACTTTATGCTGCAACACATAGGACTGATACCTGCTGGCATGCAAGTTCCTGCAAACCCTGTTCTTCAGCACATGCCAGTCTCTTCCCAGTCAGAAAATATCAGCCATAGCTCAGGAAACACAAACGTGCAAGAAGGGAAGGTGAGTAAAAATACACTGCAACTCAGCCGAGGTGGGTTGAGTGGGAAGTACGGTGCAGTAATTCCCTTACAGCAGGGAAAATTTTTAAATAAACATTTTTTTTTGATCTTTAGAAATCAGCACTGCCCAAAAAGAGCTAGCAGTGAAGGCCAGCCTAAGTACAATAGAAATGAGAGGTTAGCAAGGAAGATAAGTGACTTATTTGTGGTGGAAGTGGAGCCAGCTGGAAGATGACAAGATGTGAAGAGACAACTGTTTTAGAGGGAGGATTTTACATAGATCTGAGATTATACTTGTTAGCAAATTGTCCATTTGCTACTTCATCTTTCCTTCTTGTTACTTCCCTAATCTCTTCTCAAGTTCTTGTGTTTAGTAATAGTTTGGGKTTTTTTAATAGGATAGGATTGTAGAGGATTTTAAAAGAATACTTTTTTTCCCCACAGGAAGTTTCTCTGTATAATTTATGTAATACTGTATTGCCTAATATCTGCTTGTATTAAAAAAGAAGGGGATTAGAGAAACCATATTTTTATGTAGGTATATGTATATATATATCTATCAAGGAATGCAGGTATATTCTTCTCAGTACAAGGTTAAGTTTTAAAATTTCAGGGGAAAAAAAAAGAGTTTGCTAACATCCCGCAGAAACCTAGAAGTAGAATTCGCTTTTTTCCCCTCTTCAATGAGAGTAACTTTCTCTCCTCTCTTTAGCCTTCTGCTCCAAAGGAACCTCAAGAGCCTCAGGCAGTTACAGAAAACTTTTTCCGCACACCAGGAGGGCCGAACACGGAACCTTCGCTATCTGCAGACTCAGATGGTACCCAGAGAATCTCTCAAGGAACCCTTTATATTCCTCAACGAAAACTTGAAGTTTCAGAAGACTAATTTTGGGATAGGGAATTGCTGACTGTGTTAGCCGGCATAATTACTGGTAACACACTGCACACATCTGGCATTGTATGATGGACAATGTTTTGGACATGTATTGCCAAGGCCTCAATGCTGGAATAGCCTTAATTAATGCTTTAGAAATAAAACTGACTCTTAAGGAGAAAGTTAATGCCTAATGAATTYTTCCAAAAGGCTTCCCTGAAGTATTATAACAACAAAGTTATGTATCTAGTGGGTTTTTTTGTGARTGTGTGTTGATTTCTTCTATGCAAAGTAAGCTGAAATTGTACAGAAAGGTACAGTCTATCAGTCAGTACRTATTTTGCACCAAAAAAAAAGTACTGTGAGTGTGTACATATTTTATGTCTTAACAAAAAGGCCATTGTTAAAATGTTTTGCTTCTATGTTTAATAGTGCTCTTTTGTAAAGTTAGTAAAAAGCACAAAAAAACCCCAAAATTTTCTTAATCAATTTTTATATAAGTTAAGAATTATTTATACTGTATTTTTAAATCAATTTGTTCAGATTAAACTTACATAAAACTCTACATTGACTTTTTCTTTTTGATCAAATTAGATTCCCTGAGTTAAGAAATATATTGTATATTCACTGGCATCTCTTCATTCTATTTTTGTCAGACAGGGGTACCTGTGCTCTGAAGGAAGGGGAAAATGGTATTCCATGAAAAAGGGATTTAAGTAACACAATTTAACTTCTGAACTCTTATCACTAGATATTACATCTCCTAAAAACAACAATTGGAAGAAAACAGTCACGAAGTAAGGTATCACCCTGGAGCATTTGGAAAAGTGCGGCCAAATATCACAAAAATTTCAAACAGGTTAAGTTAAACTACTTGAATTTAAATACAGCAGTGTCYCTCATACACCGAAGGAAGAAAGGTGGTGACTCCTCAAACGGTTCACACCCAGATAACAAGTAATACTTAGCAAATTAACGAAAAATACAGTGTATCTGCTTTCCCAGGAATGGTAGTGAAGCCCAAAATTCAGGCTTSGACTGGGTAAAAAAATATTTAAAACAGCTACCACAGCAAAAGTAACGGGCCTGCTCTTTAGTAATGCAAAATTATAATAAAAAATGCACCTGACTAAATAGGATCACTATTGAAATATTCCTAAAGGAGGGGAAGAGGAGAATAAAAGCTGGAAAAGGGAGGAATTCTCACTACAGCAGTGAGTAATTTTTTTTCTCCRAAGAGATAACTGATCTTCCTTATACCTGCTACCGATTTCATTCTAGAAGTATAAAGGCAAAGGGTTTAGAGACTTGCATTACTCAAAGGAAACAAATGACAAACCTTTCATTTTTGAACATCACAGCTGACAGACTAAGAAGCTGCAGTAATTGGGCTCAGTGCAATGCTCTTCTCACACATGGTGCTCTGTTCTGGAAAGCTGGGCATATTTTCTGACCTGCTGTCCAGTGTCCCTTRGCCCCTGACACGCTACAGTTGGCTTTTTGCTCTCACTTTTCTTTCTGCCCGTTCATTCTGCAGGCTGGAAAGCTGCTGCTTCTCTGCTCCAAGGGCCCCGTGCCCCAGAAGACCTGCATTTGTCCCTGACTAGCCCAGGTCCCTGCTCTTCCCACCTGCCTCAACTCCCCTGGAATGTGACCCGAGTACCTGATGCGCTCTGGGAAAGCCCCTCTGACCCTCAGGCTGGCTTTGCTTTTGATTTGCTGTGTTCCAGTTCTCCAAGCAGAGTTTTTCAATCCCTACCTTTGATTTATAGAAAAGACTGTGTTCTTGCTCCAGTTCATGCATGTGCAGCGCCTGTTGCAAATTTCAAGTCTGTTCTTCCAATCCCAGGTCCTGCCACCCACAGCTGACCAGGGATTATATGAAATGCCAACTAACCTGTATGCATCCAGGTGCTCCTTGGAGTTGTAAAGAGCCTCTCAACAGCTCAATTCCTCACAGGGGCACACTGTAGCACAGAAATTAAGYGACATGAAACACTAAAAAACTAAAGGTTGTCTGCCCGCATTTTCCCCTTAAATCCTCTGCCAAAATCAAAGGGAAAAGACATTTTGGAGCAAAATCTTTCTCTGCAGATTTCCCTGCATTTGGTTATGGTGCAAATCCATCCAAGTGCATGATCTAAAGAGCATGAGTGAAGATTAAAGAAGGTTCAGCTCTCTCGGATGTCAGGGGTCTTAATGTAAATCACCAAGGCTGCAAACACAAAGTTTTTAGGAGCTTCTCAGGGCTTTACCACAGTGAGCTCGAGTCTGCCTCAACCCCTCCTCGCTGCTCTCTTAACAAGAAACTTTCCCACCCCACCCTCCACTGTCCCCTCTGCTTTTGGCCTTATCTGACACAGAATAGTTTCATTAACTATCCGAGGAGAACGGCCAAGAAAAGATGGAGTCCAGCTCCTCTGCTCAAGAAAAAATAGTCCTTCAATTTTACACCAAGGACCTGTCTTTGCATTATAAAATCCTTGGCAGACTCAACAGTAAACGGATTTATATGTTCCTAGGAGTTTTCTTAGTGACCTCAGCTAACAGACCCTTAAAATCCTAGAGTCTGGCATGGATTTGGCATCCAATTTCCTTATGCTTCCATGAAAGTCCCCAAGTCGAGGCTTTCGGCTTCAGAGTTCTGGTGTTTAACCCCTGGGCTTGGCCCTTTCACACACAGCAAAGTCCGTGATATCGAACAAAATTGCTGAAGTCAGGCATCCCTTCAGAAAGTGAGAATTAGCTTCTAAACCTTTAAAGCCCTTGAAACAAAACACTGTAAAAAAGTGCTTCATACTTTACTGCCTACATCTCTAACACATCTGCAGCCTCATCCATTTCCGAGGGCTCATTCAGGCATGGCAAATATAACTGCAATAATTAGACAGGCTAAATATTTTACATATTAGCTACCCATCTTAATGCCTAAATATTATACATATTAGCTACATATTAATGCCTAAAAAAAGGAAAGATTTGAGCCAAAAGCATTTCTCTGTACAAGATGACAAACTAGCTGTATCTATCAAATCATGAATGGCAGAAGGAAATGCTATTTGGTTTAAAACTATTGTGTTCCAAGGGGTRTTACAGGTTTTGATTTATTATTTATTTTTAATAATTATTTTGGTAAATTACTTTTGGCAATGTGACCATTAATAACTAAATCCTCATTTCAAGGACTGTCCTTTTATGATTCACATTTAAGCAATGCAGTAGAGCAACTATGAAACTTTAATCTTTATTTCTGATCTGTTAGGCTGCAGTCGGGAGAATGTCCTTTAGGTGTAATCCGAGGGGCTGCATTGTTGTCCACCTACTCACAAGTGGACATAAGGGAACAAAATGCCAGGCTTTTGTCAGAGGTTATTTTCAGCTTGGTGATAGCAATGGCATTGCTCAGATCCCTGAAACTCTCACTCCCCTCCCCTCCYGGCTTATAGGGCTGACAGAGGTGGTCACTGTATTTAAAGAGAGCAGGAACCCCTCCCGTTCAAACCCTTTGAGGCCTAAGAAAAGAGGGAGAGACTTCAAGCGACTCCGGTAAGTAGACTCTCACGGGTTCTGCCAGGGCTGCCTGATACAAGGGTTTGGGTATTTTTATTTATTTCATTTCGTTCCTAACAGATGATAGAAGTAGCTTGTTGCCTGACAAAGAAAACCATGTGGGTATAGTACAGAAATATGAGTCCTACAGAGCAGCATTTTAGGTCTGGAGTAGCCAGCAGAAAGAGGGATTCTTCTGGCTCAGCCAGGCGAGCAGCTACTAGCGTTGCAAGGACAGGGCTGCAGGGATCCTTATTAGAGACACTCGTTTGGACTTAGGCAAGGCTGGATAACAGCTGTTAATATTTTAAAATTTTGTTTCAAAGCTACAAAATTGTTTTTCCACCCAGAGTCTTTAAAAAGCGCACGTACAAAACACACAAATTTATCTTCCGTAATTTCTCAGAAGTAACAAAAGCAAAACTCCCCAAACCTTCAAAATATTTAATGTCAGTGGCCAATCAGTTTAATATCAAATAAGAAGCAAACTTCTATGCAGAGTTGCCAGCAAATGGCTAGATAAGAATGCAGGATGAAAGAATTAATTCCCACATCCATCATTCAAGCATTACAAGACAGCGTGATTGTTGAAGTCTTCAGAAAAGCCCCAATAACTTAAATAAATAAATAAATATTTTTACTTTGGAAAGTTTTCTACCTAAACATAAAATTATTTCAGAGAATAAAGCCTAGTATGTAGATAAAATAATTCTGTGTCTTATCTCAATCATCACGGCGCTATTTCAAAGTATGTAATAGTTTTGCTTGGCACTTACAAGACCGAGTGCAGGGCTAAGGATTTAGAGAAGGATCTTGTGGAAGGAAAAGTGAAAGCTGATAGCCCAGGATTAGGCCTGGAAAAAGGAATGGATCATTTGTACAGCAGGATGCAGCTTTCCACATGGGTCAAACAGAACTCTGGGTGTGAATATACAAGTATGTGAATGTGGGTTGTCACTGGTTTCTCAGTCAGAACGAAGGACCTTGGTCTAGCGTCAGGATACCATATTTTTTGGAGATGCAATCTTAAATTTCTGCAAAAGTGTGCACCAAGGAGGTTTCAAAAGAAATGTGGTATCACTATGCTAGAAAATAATAGATAAGGTGGAAGAACAGAGATGAAAGCAAAGGAATGGAACACTGTCAGCTCTCAGCTATGCATGCCACGTGCTTCACAGCAAGTGAATTAAAATCTTCTGTTTCAAAAGGGTGTGTGTAACCTGGCATGGCCAGTGTCAATGAAAAAACAGTGTCTACTTTCTTGTGACAGCATTGTCCCTTGACCTCTATGTTGCTTTACTGCAGAAGAAAGGGAAAAATGCTGGTTGTTATGAGATCATGGTAGAAGCTCAATGTATGACACTAACAAAATCTAGCTTTAGCCATAGTCCACTGAATGCATTGGAATATCAGAAAAATTATTATAAACACGTAACAGGATCACATCTCCATCAAATGAGCTCAATCTTCAAACACAAACGTTCCCTCTGTTGTGAATCTCTCCTGCTGAGGGAGAACGCRTTCTGCAAGGGGCTGGATTTTGACAGAAACACCTCCAGGCTGTTTGAGATGCAGTGGCAGGAATTGTGCTTTGCACTGCAGACACATCAAGATAAAACCTCACTGTGAGCGATAGTTGCAGAGAAAAAGAAAAACGACAGCAGCATTTCACTGCTACTGTATAAAGGAGGACATGGATTGTTAGCCCCSTGGTGCTGGGGGGGGCGAGTACCACTAAGGGCGGTCAAATGAGTCATGGTGGTCACAGGACAGGTCACAGCAGAGCTGTGATTAGATACCACAGYGGAGTCCTGGCTGCACTGGCATCTCCCACAGACTTCAGCTGGGAAAAGAATTTCAAGTATAGCCTACACTGTTCAGTGTAGACAGTGATATTTGAATTTTATATTATTGCCGCTTGCTCATTAGGTAAGGAATGAAGGAATTCTTGCACTTTGAGTCTGGACAAAGCAGCTTAGATAGGACTAAAATGGAGAGAAATGCAAGGCACATCCTGCCCAGCACTCCCCATTCAGCATTTCTACTAGCAGTGGTCACAAAGACCAATATTCCCCATTCTGCTTATCCCCTTCAAAGCCATCCCGTAGCACATGTGGCACCCGAGATAATCCCCCCCAGCCACACAACACACAACTTCTGCAGTCCATTCAGATAAGACCTGAGCTCTAGACTGCCAAATGCACGAGCATGTAGAAGGGGAAAACCTTGTGTTTAGCAAGGAAGAATTAATTCCTGTTAATTAATTACATTTTTCACCTGCAGCACAGTCAGGCATTAGCATTGCCTTTTTCTCCTCCACATTTCATCAGGCCAGTACTGCGTTCACCACCCATATAGATCAACAGATCAAACTGTATTTTTGGATTATATCCTTATCAATAACACTTTGATTAGAGTAAGACAGTCTGTGACAGTGACGTGACACCCAGATTTGTACAGTATGACTAACAGCCCAAAAGAAGACGGCTCACAATTTCTTCATGCCTGTGCAGAGCACACAAACACTTCAAAGGCTTCCTTGCTCGCAGCCCAGCCTACAAAGTAGTGATATAAGCTCTAAATAATGGGAGGCACGGATCCTTGGCTGCACTTCTCGTGTATAAATTCAACTCCATATAGAAGCTGCATTCTGACGAGCAGCACAAGCTGCTGAGTAGTAATTGAGCAAGCCCAAGAACACTCCTCCTGCTCAACAGCACCGTGGGTGCCCACACGTCGCAACACTAACACTCAAAAGTTTCTTTGTCACACGTTTCTTACATTTAAGATGAGTCTGCTCCACTTCCCAGCAGACCACCAGAACGTAACAAGTGCCACGAGACGAGCCGACATAGCAAGTTAACCAGATTAAGACAGGGAATTKCGAGGGGATTTAGACACTGACATCCAATGAAACGACGTGAAATGGGGACTTTGGATCTATTTTTTTCTCATGACAAAATAAGAGGCCGGGTTCTATTTGCACATTGTAAGGATGGATCCACTGTTTTAATTCAGATGAGTAGAAAACTATGAATGCCACACCCCTGTGGAGTTTACTTGCTCGTGGTGACAGGGCTGCACTGGCAGCATCCACAGGGAAGGCCCCTCACCTCCAGGGAGATGAGCAAAGCCAGGACAGGAAGAGCATGGAGTTGCCCTGGTACCTCACCCAGCTGTTACGGCAGCCAGCACAGACATCGTGGCATGCACAGCTCTTCCAACACCAGCGTCCATGCAGGAACATTTCTACTGTGCCTTTCTTCTTTCTCCTACAGCTTCCCATCAGGTGATGCCAAAAAAACATGGAAAATGTGTATGCACGCCCAGTCATGTTACTATAATTAGCTGCAGGAACAATGGTTCTCCTAAGAGCTCTAACCACGGCCCCTGACAGCACAAGGTTCACTATCACACTTTATCAGACTTTTTCAGAGATTGTTTTTTTCCCCTTCAGCTGGTGATGTAATTGGAGCTACTTTCCAAGAGCTATCCTGCTGCCACGGCCTTAGAGGCTTGGTGTGCCTTTGAGGAGAACTAACACAGCAGAAGCAGCTTTACAGAGACCAGAGGTACAAACACCTCTCTCCTCCCAGGCAGCTGTCAGTGCTGCCTCAGCTGGGAAGGGAAGGGATTCCACTGGAAACCTGATTTGAAAGGGAACATTGTGAACACAAAAATCTCATTTTGATTTTCGAGAAAGTGTCACAAAATTGATTTTTATCCCCGGCTGCTCTTCCTTCTTTCAAAATATTTGAAGCATCTCTTGAACTATTTTCATGAGAGATAAAAATGGCACCAATACAAAAGTACTTTAAAAAAAGAAGAAAATATAGAATGGCAGAATGAGAATCAGATTTTACCTACATGAAAGATTTCTTTCTGTTCCTTTATTTCACATTTAAAAGAAATAGAAAAACCAATTTAATGGTGCTGTTCAGTAAAGGCTTCACTGAGCAAGAGATCAAATTCATCATCTGGTCATTGTGCACAGTTAGTTTTGTTTCTTATTTCAGCTACATCAGGTTTTTTGCTTCTTACTTGTTACATCACAGATAAAGAGTTAGAGGACAGCCGAGTTTTCTTTTCCTTTCTGCACCRTTACTGTTTTGGAACTGCCAGAGCAGTTCTGCTCGTGAGCAGCCTCCCAAGAGAGCTGTGAGGGTCTGGAAGAGATTAACGATGCTGCTGCTGTGCGACAGCAGGGGACTGGGCTGACTGAGCCGGGGAGGGTGTTCAGCTGAGCATAAATCAGCCTCACAAAGAGGAGGAGAGATTGAATCTTGCACAAGGATGACAGGTATGCTGTCTAGTGAAGGTAGCAGTCACAACAGTGACTATTTAATTACACAGGGTTAAGGATATGCTAATAACTGCTGAAGTAAGGCAGAGATGTTTGGATAYGCCGGTACCTGCACTGTTATCAAACACTGACTGCAAAACCTGCCCACATTGCCACGTCTCCAGTGCTATTGCTTCAGTCTGTGCACCTTCCTCTAGCTGGACAGGCATATCTTTTACACCATTGTGGGATATTTGGTGTTAGTTGCCAGAAAGAACTCCCTGCAGGGTGCAAAGCTGGCATGTAGATATTGTTCATTTCTTCTGGAACTCAGATTACAGTACAAAAGTCACCAAGCACAGGACATGAGTGTCCAACGTAAATACATAGTAAAATGTTAGTCTAAAATGCAAGCAATTGAAAATACCACCTGTGCTCCATCACCGCTGTGATAAATTCCTCTTTCTCTGTCACTTCACCTCAGGATAAAATTCTCAGGTAGCCGGCCTGATTCAGCCTTCAAAATCCTCCTCTTGGTTAAAAGTACCTTTTGGTGAATTTAATCAAACGCAAATAGCACAAGCAGCCTTCAAAATAACTATAATAAGAAGGTGACTGGTTTTCCAAGAAGGAGAAGGAAGGCCTGTGCCAGGAGCTTGGAACAACCCGATAATACYGTGTGCAGATGACAAGATGACGTCCCAGTCTTTCCAGAAACGATGACTCAAACAAGAAAACAGAAGGGCAGGCTGAGGGCTGGGGTTGTTCCAGGTGTGTGACAGAACAATCACCGGGAAGGGCACTGAGCCTGCTGTCAGGAGACCCAAGCTGGGCTCCTGCCCTCCCGCGTGACCTTGGGCAAGGCGCTCCAACACTAACTGAAATAGCAAGAACTGGAGCAGTAACCACTGCTCTTGATTTCTCTGATGTTTGGATTTTAGGAGCAATTGACAAAGCCCCATCCTTTAAGCACCTTCAGAACCTATCCATTATTACTTTACAATGGCTGTGCAGCACAGCGACCTCAAAGCTGTTTCACGAGGAACTCAGAAAAGGCTGGGCTACAGAGGAGGGCAGGATTGAAAGAAAATGGCTATTTSATGGAAAATAAATCCTAGATCCTCTCTTCCAAAAGAAGTTTGGGTGACCCCAGCACCTTTTCACTGAAACACCTGACAGTCATTTCACATATCTACCATCACAGTATACCAAGCTGAGGAATATCCTTATTTACAAGAGAAGGTCACACAGGACAGAGGATTTAGACTGTCCCTGTCCCCAAAGTACCAGGGTAGCACCCTCACCTCTCCTACCACACAGGTATGCAGTATATTGCAAGTATGCAATAGCAGTTGACTGGATGGGGGGGGGGGAATAGTAACTTTATGAAAAAATCAAGCTGTTGCATTTAAAAGAATTCRCTTTTGCAGTTGTATTTATTTATATAATTTGATTTTCTAGGTTAACCCTCCAGAGACAAGGATGCCGAACTGGGGAGGTGGAGCCAAGTGTGGTGCCTGTGAAAAGACAGTGTACCACGCCGAGGAAATCCAGTGCAATGGAAGGAGCTTCCACAAGTCCTGCTTCCTCTGCAGTAAGCTGGGCTACACTGGTTTAACTTCACAGCAKCCCCACAGCTCTGTGCATTTACTTTTGTATTACTTGGCAGGCAGTTTTCTAGCCTTTTACCTGGAGCAACATCCATCAGATGGATTTTGTCAGGGACACTGGAATGCTGCAGAATCACGGCATCTGGGTCCATCTCCAGGAAACCCTTCCTTCTGCCCCACAGTGTGGCACATCACGGGTTTGCTCCAAGTTAAAAAGTCCAGAAGAATTACACCAATTAGCACTCCTAAGACAGAAGGATGTCTTATCAGGCTGTTATAGGAGATGATTACTTTTACAGCGAATCCTAACATTAACTCATTTCACACTAAAAAGCTAAAAGACCCTGCTGTCATCAAAACCTCCCCCCAACACTCTGCACTCATCATTCCCATATTTTGTGCAGTCCCATTTCAGTCACTCTTTCCCTCCACACTCCTCTGCAATGTTTGGCTCCCAGGAATTTTGTTTCCTCTGCAGATGAGGTAGCACTTAAAAAGGAATCACAGAGAAGGTATCAATTCAGCTCTGTTTGCCCTTAGTGTAGASAGAGAGCAAACAATTTGCTAAGAACTACAGATAGCTGAAGAGTTTATTTTGCAGACAATGCTTGGGATTAGTACCTTTGCAGTATGAATTCCAGTGTGACAGCTTAGAAGCCATTGAATCCAATTTTCTCCTCTCCTTTCCAGGATGGATAGAGACTTCTTTTTTGGAGGCACAAGACTAATATTACATGCTTAGCCGACACGGTGCAGCACTTTGCAGAATGAGTCCAAAGGACACACTTGGGTTTTCTTTGCCTTTCTCCAAGTGCCTTAAAGTGATGCCTAAAAGGCCAAATGATGTCTTTAATGATGCCCAAAAGGCCGAGTAAAAAGAATTCCCTCAAAAAGTTTTCAGTTCACTGACAACCTTTAGCCAATTCTTACAGAAAGGTAAAAGAAAAATCTCAGTCTCAGCTAGCACATTCTTCTTGTTTCCATGTGCTGCCTATAACAATTAAYGATTTCAGAGAAACTAAAAAATAAACAGCTGTCCTAATAGGGCACAAATAATATTTCTCAAGTGTAAGCTTCATTCTCAGTACAAATGATTCATTTTTTTTGGTGATTCATGATGAAGAACATACACCTGTTAGCTCTAACAACTGTTCGGTTTGTTGTGGGGCTTTTCTTAGTTGGTTGGTTGTGTATTTCGTTGTGGGGTATTTTTTATTTTACTTTATTTGCCCCTTGCATTTGTAAGTCTGMAATTATTTGTAGGTTAGATACTAAAAAAAGTATTCCCATCAGAAATATGTTTAAGGTCAAAATCTAAAGATGCATCCAAGCCCAGTTGGCATATGAAAGGTATGTTAATTGGCTTTACTTTTCCCATGATTCAGCAGCTCTGGATGCCTCAGTATCATGTATCACGTTCATGGGTTTTTCTATGAACCATTTATAGGATTTCATTTCTCAAGAGAAGGAAACCAATCTTCCCCAACCTAAACTCAGGCATGGAAGCAGTTAACCTATTTAGCTGAGGTTTAGTGTAGTTCTATGTTAAAAATATTTCAAATATACCTTCTATTTTACATTCTATTTGACCAGACACACGAAACACATCAGTATTTTTYGACCAAAGAGATTGATTTCAGCAAAATTATAAACAATTCAAAGCAACTCGTTAACACAGGAAGAATCAGCCAAGTTAACTATAAATCCCACCCTCTCCACTCCACAGTTTTTCTCTACAAACATTGYAAGAGAGAAACTTCTTTCCAGCAGCCCCTCCTTCCCGTGCAGACTGCTGTTCACCTGCACACTGTTGTTGCCCTGTCAGCTCTTACTCAAAGTGCAGCTGTGATGGGCATTTGGCAGGATCCCACGCYGCCAACCTGGATCTCCTCAGTGCCGGCGGGAGAACGGGATCTGTTGGCAGATGACAGGTCTCAAAGTTATTTCAACAATAGCACTTCAAGGGCTTTTGCTCCATCTGTCGTGGTGAATTGATACCCTATCCCTAAGGTACCAGAAATAGAAACACTTTATCTACTGCTAGAGTTTCCATYATCCCTTAACTCCCTTAGCAAACATAATTATCATCTCAAAGCAAGACTGTAGCACGAGCAGATCAGGTTCACACATTTACAGAAGCGTCTCGTTTTATTTCTGTTAACTCTAAAGGTCTTTGCGAATTATTTCCCCCTCCGTGCAGCAGAGGGAGGAGGAAAGCCACGAAGATAATCAGAGGRCTGGGGATGTATAACTAGTACTACATGCTGCCTCTTAACAGCAACCTGCTCTAGGGGTTGGAACTACACGATCTTTAAACCCAAACCATTCTAGGATTCTATAATTAAAGCTGCAGAGGTTCCRCTATCGGTTTAAATTCCCTGAGGTGGGTGAATTGGACTCACAGGAGGACATTTAAAGAAAACATGGGGGAAAGGGACTGATCAAACCCTCRGCTAGTTCCTCTAGAGCTTGCACTTCCAGCCACTTCCAATAGTTCTGTATTTCACAGCTTTCTGTCGCATAYATGAGCTAAGCAACTTTGTTTTCCAACGTATCAACAGCCAATGCATGACTGCAATGCCCTCTGCAGGGCAAGCACTTGTTCAAGGGAAGCTGGAGAAAAAAGTTTTTGCCTATTTTTTCCACTCTCTATCAACCACTGTTGACACAGTGAAAAATTTGTAAGAAGTATTGAAATATTAATGTTTTAGCATAGTAGAAACCCCTGATTTTCTATAGGCACTCTGAACTGAAAGCTTCTTCCTCTCTCCGTGGGGTGAAGGCTGTCTCACACTGAGCTCCCAAAGTGGTGCAGCCAGCACAGGCACCAAGTAGGGAGAAGTGTAGCTACTACTTTCTTTTCCCATTCATTATTAGTGGTGCTGTAGAGGACAGAATTTGTATTCCCTGACGAAAGCTGGGCATTCCTATGGCACCTTCTGTCCAGAAGTCTGCCAGGCCTTTCCCAGTGAGCTAAGCCAAGCAGTCCTTCTCTGTAACAAACACGATTTGCAAGAGGTCTGTTTGGAAATGGCTACAGCCACACTCTTGTCATCCAGGAGGAAGTCTGACAGAGCTGAGACTTGCTTTGCCTTAGTGCCACAAGCTCAAACAAACAAATAACGATAAAAACCCCCAGCACACCCTGCCTGACTCCAGACATGCTATCTGTTAAAGCTTCTTTCAGAAACACCACATCAAAACAGCCTGGGCTGAGCTGAGAAAGCCAACACAGACTGTGAGAGTGTGTTTTGAAAGGTCCAGATGCACAGTGGAATCAAAGCCCCTGCAACCTCCTTTCCCCCGTCTTTTAAAGTTTGGGAGCTTAGGATGGTTATCTCAAATCCATCTTAGACTTCACARATCTGGACAAACTGTGTCAGCAAGCCCCTGTGACCCGGGGGTTACAGGATAACTCCAGAGTGGCACAAGAAGAGCCTGTTTTGTACCTCTACTTCACCAACAGCCCAGTCGAGTTTTATACTGACAAGTTTTATACTGAATCCTTTTC
The DNA here is from genome assembly GCA_018881555.1 of Amblyornis subalaris. Taxonomy (NCBI): domain Eukaryota; kingdom Metazoa; phylum Chordata; class Aves; order Passeriformes; family Ptilonorhynchidae; genus Amblyornis; species Amblyornis subalaris. The sequence continues at coordinate 1,250,269 of JACAXG010000192.1, forward strand.
TTACATTTTTAAAGTTAAACAGAAATAAACACTAATTGTAATTATTCCAATTCACAYAAATTCAATTTGAAAATGCAAATGTTGATACATGCCTCTCTCTCTCTCTCCCTCTCTCCCCATTTTCAGTGGCTTGCAGGAAAGCTCTGGACAGTACCACAGTAGCAGCTCACGAGTCTGAAATCTACTGCAAAACCTGCTACGGGAGAAAATACGGTCCCAAGGGCGTTGGCTTTGGACAAGGGGCCGGGTGCCTCAGCACTGACACCGGAGACCACCTGGGCTTGAATCTGCAGCAGTGAGTCAAACCCCAGTGACAGCACCTTTTGCTGGTCCTACTTGTCTCTTACCAGGGTATTTTAGGTATTTTACTCTGTTTCCATAACAACATCCAGCGTAAGGAGCAGAGCAGACTTTCCTACACCCTTTCCTTCCGCGGATGCAGTAATTTACGGTTTTTAACGATGCTCAGTCTCTTTAAGCCTTCTTTACAAATTGTCCCCTCCTTCAACAGGCCATTATTCTGCAGAAGCTGCCTTTATATTCCACCACAGATGTAAATATTCACTGCAATTGTAATCTGCCATTTGCAGCACAGTGGTAAAGTCACATTTGCTATAGAAAATGATAATATATTTTTTTTTCCTGTTAGAGGCTAAAATCCAGTTAGGTTTTACTCTAAGAGAAATAATCACACTACCCCATACTGTTAGCTCTCCTCTCAATGGAGGAAATAACATTTCTAAATCCTCCCTGTGGTTCGAATAACACTTACAAACACACTGAGAATGTGTTTGAACAAAGGAATTCTAATGGGATACCGTCTTCCAAAAGCACATAATTAGCTCTGACAGTTCATTTTTATAGGATTTTTCTGCAATTCTCAAAGCTGCACATTTCTAAATCAACGATGCTCCTTCCTTCTGGTGGTGTAACTACAAAGAAACCAATTAACCAATATGCTGTGTAGGAAATAAAAGCTTAAACAATGTATTTAACTGTAGCTCCTCGTACCATACGAATCCATTGGGGCAGAGTTCTGCACCAAAAACTGTCACATCCTGTGGATATAATGACCTGTTGCAGTCCAACGCACTGATAATTCAGAAATCGTTCCTTGAAAGGCTGTTAGCACAAAGATACAAAGCACAAAGTCCAGAAATACAAAACAAAGCTACTTTTCTGATGTGTTTTTGACCCTAGGCCAGGTAAGAACCACAAGTCCCTGTCCAAATATTTCACTGCCTAAGGAAACAACTGCATGCAAAATTCTGAATTTTTATTTTCTGCTCACTGAGTACCAGCAGATAAGCCAGATACAAAGAATCAAGAGATCTTTTGCTTGCATTTTCCCTCTTGCCTCTCCATAAAAGAAAATCGATTTTTACTTTATATTTCATTAAATATAATCTTTTCTTCGTGTGGCTGCTGCAAGCAGAACAGGTAACATCAGAGGTTACAGTACCAGCTTCTCAATCACACAACGCAGAATTCAATAGAATACTTTGATTTTCTTGGTTTTTTTTTAATCCCCCTTTGCATGTCAGAGATCAGCAATTTACTATTTCTTATCCTTTAGCAAAAAAACACGGGATCCTTTTCCTAAGGAACATTTTTAAGCAGCATTTCAAAACATTGGAAACTTCTCTTTTAGGGGGTCACCAAAGCCTGCTCGCCCTTCCACACCAACTAATGCTTCAAAGTTTGCCAAAAAGATGGTAGATGTGGATAAATGTCCCCGTTGTGGCAAGTCAGTGTACGCTGCAGAGAAGATCATGGGAGGAGGAAAAGTAAGTAATTACTTCGGCACTAGAAAAAACCCCACAGTTTTATAATGGTGATAAACTATAGCTAGTAGGTCCTCGATCATTTAGATTTTCATTCATAGTCCTCATGAAGAAAACATGAGGATGAATTAGCAAATTGCTACAATGGTATGTAGATTCAGGTTTAAAATATTGTGGGTTTTCTAAGCCTTCCACATTTTCCTGCTTAGTGATGTCTGAAGACCAAGCACTGATTACTGCACAGTTTGGCTCTTCCTCCTAAATAGGGCCGGGGATATTTATAAACATTCATTTGTAGTGGCAATTGAAGATATATTAGACAACGTAACTGAAAAAAGACTGACCTGGAATGACTGAAAATGGAAGCCACGAGACCAACAAACAGATTTTAACCTTTCCACACCATGAAAAGCAGCAGTTCTTTTTTCTTGTACCTGTTGGCTGTGCATTTTCTGTATTACACAATGAATTGTCTTCCTTCCCCTCAGCCTTGGCACAAGACGTGCTTCCGCTGCGCGATTTGTGGGAAGAGTTTGGAATCCACCAACGTTACGGACAAAGATGGAGAGCTCTACTGTAAAGGTGAGAGTTGCAGAGAGCTGAACTGGGGCACAGAGTCAATCTAAAATTAACCTCTTTGGACCTAGGATTGCCATCATGATTTACCTTGCTGTATGCTTAACTTCAGAACTTTATCTTTTTTTAGTAACTTTCTGAAAGCAAAGCAAAGAGCTCTGGTAACATTGCAGTTGCAGCTTCTAACATTCACATTTACATTTTAAATCTGTAAGTTTTCTTACAGAAAACATGTATGACCACCTCTCAAATATGTCCTCAGACCTTTTAACAGAATACTGGCCGTGTCTGCTGGGCACGCTCTTGTATCTGCACAGTCTCACTCACTAAAATAGAAAAATCCACAAAAATGCAGATCTTTGGTCCTCTGAATYGGAATTCTTGCCAGTTAGAGATGCTTTCACTATACTGGTAGCACAGAAGATAGTGCAATTATGCTATATTATACACCTAGATGTTCTTCTCAGACCCAGAAAGTTTACAGACCTCACTTGACTCTTAGAAATAGCTCAGAATAGGGAAAAAAATATGCAAAGTTTTCATATCCAAAACTAGACTTYACAGACAAGCCTAAAGAAAAATATTGAAGTTCTGTGACTTTGGGTGCAGTCTGTCAACCACAAGTGATCAAACCGGCATCTTTGGAGAAATATGCTGMCCCTTACTACTCAGCAGAGCTGTGATGAATGACTATGCACACATTTACCAATACAGAGTTCAAATGGAAYGGTTTAAGCGCCCATCAATAGTTTCGGGACTGTGCTTTAGTTCTTTGAACTTCCTGMGAATCTCTGACTTACTACTCAGTCTATGTTACTCACCAGGCCAAGTTTTACTGGGTATTTTCAGAGAGCAATGTAGCTTTAATGAAAAAGTTACTTAGATCTTAAATATATAGTTTCTTTATTTTTTTGAGATCACCAGATGCGACTTTTGTGTAATTCAAATACGTGATGCCAGCTTCGCTGCTAAGACCTGTCAGCACTCGTGGGAAACACACTGTTTCAGATTTCCTTCTTTTCGTTAACTTAAATTTGGTAGCAATCTATAAASTAAAACCAAAAGATGTTTACCTCTACCTGAGAATACCCTTCCCCTCCTTCTTTTGCAGTTTGCTATGCAAAAAATTTCGGTCCCAAAGGAATTGGGTTTGGTGGCCTCACTCAAGTGGAAAAGAAAGAGTGYGAATGAGAAGAAGTGGATGCAGGAGACTCCACTTGGTGCTGTCGATGCCACCAAGTGATAGCTGTCTAGTAAAACATTAAACATCTGCTAAGAACCTAGGGCATTTGATTAAGATTTTCCACCTTGCAGGAAAAATTTGTGAGCTTGTATCTTAAGAAACTCTTAGAATAGATTAAAAAGGTACAGTAAAAAAAAAACAAGATTCATGTTTGTTTTTAGTAAATAAAGTCAAAGAACCTCATGGAGCATTATTGCTTCTTAAATTAGCATTTGCCACGTTTTAGACTGTTTTAGACATTTTCCCAGTTAGACTGTATTTTCCCTTGTTCACAATGTTACACTGTCTGTATTTCCAACAGTCTCCTAGTTGAGTTTTGAACATGTTGGCATTTGTGTTATGACAAAGTAGATGTTACTCATTTTGAGACAATTAAAAAGGATTTGAAATTCTCTCTCTCAAAGGATGGTATTTCTAAAGAAAAACAACATTTTCTCAGAATACAGTGTTGTGAGTTTTGTCTGTTTTCAAGCTACAATAAAGTACTTACTGCTTCACATTATTTTTATTTGTATTTGCTTGTGCTTTCACATTCTACAATGCAGCAGATAAATGGATTTCACCAAGATGAATGAAATCCCTGATTTCTTAACTACAAGAACTGCATTTCACTACATTACTTACGATGTCAGTTTTAGATGGTATTTAACTTTCATTTTCTTATCTTGAGCCCYTTCCCTGCTGGTTTGCATTGTTACCTACTTTGACTTACATTCATACCACACTGTCCAGCTGGTGCACTCCTTTTCTTGGGAACATGGCTGACATCAGCTATTAAAGATCTATGCAGTGGGGAATAATTCCCTCCTTTTAGGTACATTGCTATTTTCCATCATAAACTTACCCATTTTCATTTACTAACAGGGCATATATACATGAAAAACATAAGTCAAAGAGTCAGGCTTTTTCTTGTGGTTTTGTGCCTCCCCTCTCTTATATACCTCACTGGTCACATATCCCTTGAATCTATTTCAGGCTGCAAAAATACACTTACAAGTAGGAAAACTATTTTATTACATGTAAACCCTTCAAATACAAAGGCTTAATAGAGGTTTTCACAGCATAAGCAATAAAATTACAATGTAATTGTAATATTAAGTTTTTAAATATGAACATTCACCTTAATTTTCAAATTTGTCTTTTATCATCTGCAAGGTAAAACAGAGTACCAACATAATTTTGAAATTCTGCCCTAAAAACTTACCTTTAAAAATATATATATTTTTGTCATCTCACCACAAAAAATTTTWAATAGATTCATCTCAAACTATATATACACAGACACACGGTGACTGTTCCATATACAAACCTGCTGTAGCTTATGCCAGATAAGTTTAATATTTGACACAATATTAAAAAATAAAAACAAGCAGCTCCAGAAGAATTTGTAAAAATTAACAAAATATCCAGTTTTATTTAACTTTCGGCTCAACCATCTTAGAAATACAGCAAAACTTTACACAGAATGAACATTTTTCTCCTTTGCCAGATGAAAAGGTTTGTATTGCTTGGTCCAGTCAATTACGTTGGGTTTGAACATACCAAAGCAACTGCACTGAAAAAAGTCTGCAAGATTCTGGAAGCATCCAAGACTGAAAAAAAAAAACCAACCAAAAATATGCATTAATAAACCTAAAAAAAGAAGACTGGAAGCATTAAAAATACCAGTTCATCATGAGACAGTACTTAAGATATAAACCTGTCAAAGAAGACAGCTCAGGGAGAAGAAACAGAACAGCTCTCAATTGAGCATTATTCCTTTGTTGAACTTTTACAACCTGTTTTACACTAACAAATGTGAGCAGATTAAGTTGAACTCAAAATATTTAAAAGTTAGTAAGATCTCATCCATTAGCACACATGAGGAAACACAGAAACAGGGAAACCTTGGTACCAATTTGTCTATCAAACTAAATTCTCCAAGAGAAGTCAGAAAGGGGCCAGTTCATACCTTAATTGTCTTTCTGATCCTACACAACAGACACAGAGACTGATGAACAAATTAAAGGACAGCACTCCCTCACTCCCATAATAGTGTTTTTGCATTTATGAAGCAGTGAAGCAAATCAGTACTGAAAAGATAGGTTTTAAAAATACTCTGTTAATTAATACCCACTTGTATGGAGTTCTCCTGAGTGAAACAGGATGCTTAGAGGATTTTCTCTGTACCAGGAGATTCATTCTTTCATGTGAGGTCAACCCCAGGAATGCAATCTTATTGGAAGAAAAATGTAAGTAATGGTTACTACATGAACATCACAAATTAAAATTCTGCTGAGACCAAAAGATACTAATGAGAAGGGAGCAGGAGGGAAGAGGTTTGCCATATCTAACAAATAAGTAACTACTGCTATAATTGATGACTGAAAAGTATGTTTTTAAATGTCACTTGAGCTAAAAYAGGACCCAGCAAGCTCCAACACGAACGCTTCCACTGAGAAGGGAAGCTTAATTGGGATGTCTGCAAAAGTATAAGATCTAYTGCAGTTAAGAACCAATCTCTTCAGATCTTGCCTATATTTTACCACACAAAATGGCAGAAAAAGATCCCTTGATCCACAAGGACACACTAAATGCCATAAAGCAGTACATTTACAAATGACTATGTACAAAAGACAGCAGTTAAATTGTAAATATCCTTCCTATCATTCTCCAGCATGATATCACGGTGTCTTGTACATTGCAGAAGTCTAGCACTACACATTTAAAATTGAGGAGTTTTTTCCTTGTTTTTTTTTCTATTAAGATGTAAAACAACTCCTTAGCTCAGTATGCTTAACACATACTTCAAAGACCYCTTTCCTAAGAGCTGCTAAACAAGCTGTTTCACAGATGTTCTAAGACAGCTCTTCTCAATTTTGTTTGCATAGCCAAGCTTTTCTCTGAGAAAAACATAAACAAGAAATTTGACAGTCCTCAACAAGATAAAATCCAGGTCATATATTTTTACTGTAGCAGTGGGATTTAACACGGTCTAATGAGCTCTGCTGAGCACTGCCACACAATTTTCAACTCAGGAATAATTGTGTTACTGAGCTTTTGTGCAATTTTCGGGGCRCTAATACCAGTTCCATTAGTCAAATAAATTTCTTGTCTTTAAATACAACTTTTTATAGGTTTGGAATTTTTGATGAGCAGCAAACCCAGAACTCAGTTAAAAGAATGATTTGCAAACTGTGATCCTACTTTTAACAGGGGAATGCTGAGTGCACAAGAACCTGTGAAATTTCAAGGTCTGCCCTGAGATGTAAGAGAGGCACCTTGCTGTGACAGTAATCAAGGGAAGCAGACACAGAGTTTTTATGGGAGCAGATCACCTGGGGAAAAGCTCTAATGTGACGAACAGCATAAACTGAAGGAAAATAGTACCTGATAAAGCTGAACAGTGAGCCACAAGGAGGCCCACAGCGTATGGAAACAGGCTACTGAGGAGATGTAGAAAACCCAGGGAGAGCAGGACACTATCTGGGTGAAGTAYGCCCACGCTCCATCTTGATGGTAACTTGTTGCGCAGTGGTTGGACCAATCTGGCAAGACACACAATCAGATGATTATGCTTTTAAGCCCTTTAAGAGCTGAGCAGAGATTATTTGCATGAAATGAATATTACATAGCAACATGCTCTAGAAATACCACGCTTAATCTACCCCGTTGCCACTTAAAAGCACCCACATAGAGACGTGACTCCTTGCTATTCTGGCTGCATAATCTTTACACTCTGTGTTCATGACCCACAGAAGAACATCCTTGTTTTAGAAGAGTGGTGGTGTTGTAATTCATCCTCGGGAACCACATTATAAGGTCTCTCCCTTCCAATAAATTWCTTAATTTTTTAAAGTAACCTTTCAGGTTTATTAATGAGGTAATACACTTCTCTTCAGAGTTATCCTACATTGAAAAAAAAAAAAAATAAAAATGCTTGCAAGTGTTCAATATAAATATTTCCAAATAGCAAAATCAATAAAGCTTTTGCAATAATGTATTTCAAAACTTATTTTCTGTTACAGTAAAGGGCATCCAGATCATAACCTGTAAGCTGACTTTCCTCCACATGGCTTCCTTATTTCCTCTCTAACAAAAATGCTTCCTGCTATTTAATTTTCCAGTGGACACCCCACTAGAGCAGGATCTTTGTTCTTGCTCAACACAAACGTAACCAGGTATTTTGACCACAGACACAGATATGATGTATTTTCACTTAAGCACATAACTACACAGTAACATCACTGCTGAAATAAGGTATCACTTGAGCAGGTTACACTTGCTGGAAACCAAACGCTGAAAAATAAAAACTATACACACATGTTCTTGAAACCTAAATTAAAAGAAATTAATGAATACATACACTGAAGAGCTCCATAAAGCAGCCAGACACCAGTCATTGTTAGGAAAAACAGGAACAACAGGTAGTAATAATGGTTCCCAATGCCTGAAATTGAGGCAAGGAAAAAAATTTTAAAATGTTTGACATTTTAAAATTCAGCAGTACTTGCATTTCCTCTGAAGCTAATAGGAATAAAAAGAGAGTCAAACCCATTTCTTCTTATTACCTCTGCCATCCACAAGAGAGTTTGACAAGGCTGATCTCTCTCTCAACTTTCTCCTGTAAGCCATTCCAATTTATATAATAGAATTAGTTCTGATAAAGTCAACCAGGATTTGTCTCTTCTTCAGAGCATGGCTTCAGCTGCTTTAGCTATATGAAGACTAATTATGCAACCATAGCTCCCTCCTATGCACATTAAAATTGTCTCATACGACCGAGAAGTCTAAGCTATTCAATTTAATTGTTTYACCTTGTGTGCTTCAGAATTGAAAACATCCACATAAAAAACCYCCAGACCCCTGTCAGAAAAACTGATACATGAAGATATAAAATTGTTTTTGTTCAAATTATAAGGATATCGCTCGAAGTTTTGAGACAACGCATCAAAAGTATGTCTCACCACCTCATAAATAGCAAACATTGTAAAAATAGACAATAGGATTTAACATCAGAAAAAAGCTATTGGCAAAAAAATATGAAAAAATACATTGTTACAGATGCAAAGCTGTAACCTTCCTATCTTGAGCGTCACCAGTAATGAGCCAGAAAGGAAGAAAGAGGGTGAGAGGAAAGAACACAACAACATGAAAAACGCCCTACAGGGTTATCTCAGTGGTCCAGCTGCTCCACTCAAAACTGTCCCTAACAGTGACAAGAGGTAAAGGAAGTTCAGGAGGACACACAAGTCCAGCCACTTTCTGGAGTTCATTCTCCTCATCCACAGCTACTGCATTAAAATGTCAGAGTGTGCACACTTGTCTGSTTCTTTTAGTATCTACTTTTGGACACGTTGTCCAAAAAAGTTTGTGTAATGCCTTTCTAAACCTTCTGATACTGCCTGTATCTGCAAACCCTTAGAGCAGAAAGCTCCAAAATTTCACTGCCTGCCAAGTAGAGACATTTTTTTCTTTACTGATTTTAAAYCCCTGGTTCTACTATGATGTGTTTGGCTAATAACAGTTCTGCATTTCATCTTAAGTCACCRTCTTAGTATTTTTTTTTTAAAGTCTCAATCATACCACCTGTTCCTTCTTCTCTCAAGAGTTCCAGACTTTGTAGTCTCTACTCTTAGGGTGACCACCCTATCCCTCGAATAATTTTATTTGCCTTTCTCTCTTCCATCTAATTTCCCTCTGACATCTATCAGAGCCTTTCATGTATCATGCATACTCTCTCTGTTTAAGGGGATAAATGTTATTTCTGCAACTTTTAAAATACGTGGCATTTTCAAATTTGCTAAAACACAGACTCTCACCTATGCACTGTCCAGTCCACAGAGAATGCTGATCATATCTGGCTACACATGCTTGGCAAGCAAGGCAATGCATAGATCTCAAAGGCTTCTTTACCTAGTTGAGGATAAAGGAAAAGAATACRCTCATAGCAGAAACATCTATTTTGCTCAAAGTTTAAGGCATCATCTTACAGGTACCACCATCTTTTGCACAATTACCGTGTCACAGACCTCACAACACAGAACATAGATGAGAACCCCACACGTTAATTTTATTTTAAAAAAAAAAAGGAAACAGGAATTTTTTAACGAAGACTAGAGTCCAAGGATCTCAAAGCATCTCTTGTCACCACAAAAAAAAAGAAAGAAACCTAAATAATAYAGAACAAACTACTCGTGTAACACTTTAATGACAAGCAGGGAGGAAAAAGTTTTTTATAGCAGTATTGGATTCACAAAGAAAACAAATACGAAAGCCCCACTTACAAGACACGACGTGCAAAATGTTCTGAAGTCCAAGCAACCTGCTTCTGCAAGAGCCACAATGTTCTGAAAGACAAAGAATTTTGTGCTTGCATTTGAATCACATTTTCATAGGTGCTACGAGGATTTTTACATTAGGCCTTATGGAGTTTGTAAGTATTTTGAGTGCCAATCACCTACAGGAATAAGAACTTGCTGTTTAAAAGGGTCCACAAGAAAAACAAACCAGTAAAGACCAATGCAGCCTCACCCATGCAAGATTACTCAGAAAAGTATCTCTCTGTTGCCAAAATTAATAAATAATGTGAATTAAATATTTACTAAAATGAGATGGTCTTTAGATACAAGGCACCTTTCATATATTCAGCCAGACTTCAGGGAAATGAGGAGAGCTGCTATATTTACTGCTCCTTTATAAGGACACAACATTTATGAGTCCTGTGGCAACAAGTTAAAATTACACTTCATTCTCCCTGGCAATCTGAAGAAATACAACCTCGATGAGAACAACTAGATCACAAACAAAATGCTTTCTTTAATCCATAGGYTGGGGAGACCAAATACTAAATTCTCTACTGATTGGCTGCCTATGATTTCTTTTTGCCATTATAAAACAGGAATTAGCATGTTAGCTGCAAGATGTTTAAGCACAAAAATCAAACCACTATACCCACCTTCAAAGCACCTGATAAAATTTAAATAATTACTAGCACATGATATATAGGAAAGCATTGTGACTATTTCTTTCTAACCAGAGACAACTGCTTTGTATAGCAGAAACTATACAAAACTTCTATTTTTAAAGTGAAGTTCTACATGAATTTATATCACAGATAACATCAGTGGGTCTGTACAATGTTTGGTCAAAGCTCACCCTTCAATGAGAAGATGGAGGCAAGGAAATTATGGCAGGATGAAGAACATAAGGAAATAACCAGTAGGAGGAGAAATTCTCCAAGATCTATGCTGTTCAATGACATTGTCAAAAACTCTTCAAGGAAGACTATTTCACTGCTTTCAGGTTTAACAAGGCAGCACATGAATGCAAACAATCAAATAGAAGTACATGCTGCACCAGGTCAGCCCTTCCATTTGTTTTTACAAAACCACCTACCTCTTTTCTTTCTTCTTCTGAAGTCTTTATATATCCAGGATCAGTGCTCCAGGTTTTATAGAAATAATAGARAAGACCCATCATGCTGAACATTACAGTGATTTTAAGAACTGCATTTGTTACACGTGATAGTCAGGTTAAGGACTATATTCTTATACCATGTATCAATGCTATTTGTCAAACAAATGAAATATTCTAAAATCAGTTTATACTATCTTACAAACAACACACAAAAAGGAAAAAATTGCTTTCACTTTTATAGTGGGATCCTCTCTGTCCTTCTGAGGCCATCTTATCAGAGAAGTTGAATATTCTGCCCAGTTTGAGTGGTGGAGAAGGCTTTTACAACTGTATAAACCTGCACCACAATATGGCTCCCTGTCATCCTCCTTAAAAATTCTCCAGACTTCTGCCTTCGAATATTTCACAGATTAAACCAATTTGATTTCTTTTTTCCCTCTGAAGCTTTTCTGTTTTATTTAGACAATASCAGGCAGACATGCAGAGCTATAAAGCTTCCAGCAGCTGTGAGATTTCTTTGGCTGCTGCACACACCCCTAACTCAAACAGGCTCTTACTCAGTCTTATCTCCCATTCATTTCAGCCAAAAGCAACTGAATACACTCAGAAAAATGTAACCGRAAGTCATCCTGAAACTATTTTTGTCACTCAAAAAAACCCCCAAGCATAGGCTGCTAAACACTTCTGAAAGTATTGGGACATTAGGAACACAATTTTTACATTTTGAACAAAAACCATCTGTATCTCAGATGAGAGGAGAATTAAAATGTGTCAAAATTAACTGTCTCTATACAGCAACAGAGGAATGTAGAACGGGACAAGTTTCGAACCAATTAAATCTATGCATCAAACTTGAGAGCTCAGGCTGCTAAAGAACAGTCCTTGATGCCACCAAGGAGCAGGAGAGAGCCCAAGCCTGGATTGCATCTCCAGTGACCCCTCAGTCACTCCATMAACTCCAGTGCAAATAACTCTTAAAAATCCAGGACGGCAACCTCAAAGGTGTTCTGTCTTATGAACTGACAACACTGCAAACAGTTCTAATTAAAACCAAGATGACAAATTATGAAATATTGGCACAAACACCAGCTCTGTTTGTTACAATGGAATTGCAGGGTGCAATTATAAAAATCAAAATGATGGTGTGTTTTTTGTGGATACTGCTGGTCTTTTCACTGCTATTGGTTTTTTGGAGCTAAGAGAAATACTTCATTAGAATGGCTGTGTTTTCATTAAGTCCAGAGGAAGTTTGACAGACAAATATAGCTAACTAAAATCCAGAAAACTTTTAAAACAGTCAGATCTTTGACCACTTCCAGAAGGAAAACACATTCATGAGAAAAAGGGTTGGATAGTGAAATGGAAAACTATCCACTGGCCCATCTCACCAAGCTATGGTTAGGCCTTCAAGAATATTGCTATGCTCACTATCTTCAGCAAAGTACCTGACTCAAATCCCTACCAGTGGAATTTTTTTTCCTTTTAATTTAGATTACACCAATAAAACCCTAACGCTTCACAACATTGAATAACACAATTTCCATTTAAACAAACATATGTGTGAATCCCCAGCAGGAATATACTTGATCAGTTCATCAAAGTTAATCCTGATAATTCTATTAAGGACATCTTAATTGGGAAAAGTACAAAAGAAAATGCCACTTAAAGGCTGAATTAAAAATTAATTAAAATTGTGTCGCAATACATTATAGCTGGTTTAGTACAAAATTATTTACAATTCTAAGCATCTTCCTAAAGGCTTTTTCACAAAACTTTATCAATAAATAGATGCCCACCGTGTAACAAAAGAGCAGGGCAATGAAGAGAGAGCACAAACTACTAAAATGTTTTTGTACTCATCAGTGAGAGGCCTCTTCAAAGAAAGTAAACATCAGGTAGAAATAAATCCACTGTATACTAAGGATTCAGTGTAACCTGTGAATAAAGACAAGAGACTGAACAATCTATTTTGCAGGAATGCAAAGAAATTTGTTCCTTCTCTTTTTTTTGTGGGGGGGAATGTTGTTTTTAAAGGCAGGAGCATGAATAGCACTAACTGTCAAATGTTCATTTTAGAAAGAAGAGATGCTTCTAAAATTATTATTGAGGCTTGTGTTACCCACTTACACCACATGCCAAAATACATCACTGTATGAGAGTCTCAACAAGGAAGACTAGAGTCACATGGAGATGCAAACAGAAATAATCAGGTTTATAACAGGCATCTTCATTTTGATATTCCAGCAACATATGAAATAGTTCAGATCATAAAGAAGACAAAAATGTGCTGTAGACAAAAGAAGGTACGGATTTTTAGTCTGTGTATAACTCCAAAGTCAAAGTTACTTTACCCGTGCCCAGTGGAAGCAAACCAATCTTACCAGACATTAACAGTCACATGGAATTATCTGGAGCTGCTCACCACTGTTTGCATGACCAGGTTTAGATTTATAAGGAACCATAAGGAGAGTTCTATTGCATTTCCTGAGTATAAAGGATATCAGGCAGGAACCAGAAAAACCAGGTCATGGACATCCAAAACACTGAACTTAGCAGAAACGCTGTGGGAAGATACCTTAGATTCTTGGGCCCCACAAGTTGCCTGAAAGAACATTAAAAGAAAAAAATAGAAATAATCTGGTTTGTTATTGTAAAAACTTCACGCACACAGTTTATTTCAAGTCTCTCAGAGCAATCAAGAACTGTCACGCAAAAGCATTCTTTATCCAGATGTGCAGGGGGTTAACAATGCAAAAGTAAAACTGAAGAGTGCTCTGCTCCAGCATAATATTATATATGAGAAATGCTGTAGCACTGGGCGGAAAGTGCAATCTCTGTGCACACAGAGAGCATTGCCATATCCATGAACACCGACTGCTGCGGGAAAAGTGCAAAACAGCTCAGGATAACACTGGGAGGTCTGGGGAGCAGAAGGAGAGAGGATGGCTCACTAAAACTCATTCTGTGTCAGAATATAGCAGGAAAAAGTTATGACAAAGCACATTTCTGAGCAGATATCTCAGTGTCTACCAGCTGCAGACTGTCAATAACACACTGACATTAAAATTAGCTAACTGGCTGGTTTGGTTTTTTTTTTTCCAAATCTTTCAATGACAAGAAACTATTATTGTGTTCACCTAAATACATTCAATTTTTATGGTCATTCATTCTAAAAAGTATATACTTAAATTCGTCACACACCATGTGACTATTTCTCAGGAAATATCTTTTATGCTAAGTGAAGCTAAACTCTGAAAAGAATAATGCATCAGATACCTTATATAGTATCTCTGACAAGTAAATATAAGTAAAGCCACAAACCTCACAAACAGAGCCATCCCAAAGAGCAGGCTGAGAAGCAAACCTCCTTTTAAAAGCCAAGAATCAGAACTTAAGTTCATGACGTATCCAATGGCCCACATGAACGTCAAGGAAGATGCCAACATGAGGAAGAGCTGTTAAAATTATTATTGTTAAAATATGACAAAGTATTCAAGCAGGACTTACTTGAAAGTATTCGATTCATGTAATAACAAATGCTGACAGACTCAAGATAAGATAAGGTGACACATCAATAAATCAAAAGCAGGGCGAAGGAATGACACAAAAAACTCCACCCAAACCACTTCTATGTGCTTTTAAAGAATTTTATTTTTGTGCACYCAATTTCAGAAATTACTCTTGTTAGTTAATTTGCATATCATTCTAAACACAGCATGCTGTAGTTTTATTGCCATTAGACATTACTCAGGAAATTATTTATTGGCATAGTTATTACTTGGGAAATTACCTCATATTTCTCTACTATTTTCAGCAACCTGTTATTTCTCCTGCTTCTCATTCTTTCTTCATCTTTTATCATATAAACCATAAAGTGATTCTGACTTTGATAAGCAAGTTCAAGCGGTGTCTCTCCCTTTAACAACAGAGAGGATTATTTATTTATTTAACATATAAATACTCTCCTTTTTAACAGAAGCAAGAAATTAACATAGTTAAAACAAGAACAATTGTGCAGTTACTTCCCAGCCCACCTCCCCCACTATTTTCTTAAGGCAAGGGTAAGCTAAATTCAGAGTTCCAACATGCTTAATTCAAAGCTTTGTAGTTCTGAAAACTGATACTTGTGAAAAGATTGCATCCATGTGAGTTATCTGTTGGACTGCCTCCAATAATACATCTACATAGTCGTGGGAATATGATACTTAGAACATTTATACTTCCCACTATCAGTTTCTACAAATATTAAGATGAAGACTTTCATATGTGACTAATCCTTCTGAATGTACAAACAGGCCTTGTCAAACACCAGCTTTCACAGGAGGACATGCAATTTGCAGTCTTTATGAGTCTGACCGGACACTTATTTTTTAAAGTCTGCCCGAGGTCATTAGTCCTCATGACAACGTTTTGAAGAAGAAAACAGACAAATTAAGAAATGAAAAAGAAAGGAAATAAGCTCACAAGAAAATGAAACAAAACAGGATGRGAGGGGCAGAATCTGCAAAGGACAGTTACTGTTGAGTGAACACAAGGCTTGGCTGTTCATTACACAAATGTTGCAAAGAACCTCTACATTCATACTACGAGTCACACCTCAAGAAAGGTGCTACTTCCTTTTGGGAAGGACTAAGAGCATCTGCTCTTAGTCAACTCCAGTTGTAATTTACATCCAACATGGAGAGGACTGAGATTTTTCTTTACATTCATTTTACACATTCATGCCACATGGGATGAAATATCATGAAAGAAATCATACCTTGACATTTTTTATGTCCAGGCTGGCACCAGCTTCCAGCAACAGATCCACTGCACTAGTATTTCCTGAGGCTATTGCCCAATGCAGTGCAGTATTCTTTTGAACATTGTCTACAGCATTGAGAGAGGGGTTAAACTTTAAGAGAAACCTCGTAGGTTCTGGTCTAGATGAAAATAAAGTATAAGAGTTAACAAACAGAAGATAATCTAGACCAGAAATGAAACTTTTGAACACCTTATAAAACAACTGTTCCCATCTGTGAAACAACAGCAGGTATTGTCTCAGGACAAGCTCATCAATGATAGATCCATGTTTAGAATTTCAGACCTGCCCTGAAAGTTTTTCTCCAGACTATGTTACATCATTTTAACAACTATGACATATATAACACAGATTATATCTTCTACAACACCATGTGTAAGCTCGTATCTCCCCATTTTATTTGTTCTAAAAGTGTTTCACTGCATCCACATCCATTTATTTTCATTTTGCAGAAAACACAATAAGGCTGCAGATGATTYAGCCACAAACCTAATATTTTTTTAGAAATTCTTTCAACTTTCTTTGCTGTATCCAATGAGATACTTCYTAACTCCTGATCTCTGGAATACTGCGTATTTTAGTACAAATGGAGGAGAAAGGAATGTCAGTTTTCAAAAAAAAAGTAAAGGAAAAATTCACCTCACTGCTTCTTGAGTACAATAAAAYAGACTCTTCTTCAGTTATTCACTACTTACCCAATGGCTTTTTGTGCTGTTAACATTAAAGGTGTTTGTCCATTGAAGTCTGTTGTGTCTATGTCCTAAGAATCAGAAAAAGATAACAAGCGATTACCAGTGATTTCAGGAAACAGTCAGATTTGGGGCTATACAACTGGCTTAGCTTCACTAATGAAAAGAAAATGGAAAGAAACTAARTTATATCAGCCAAGAAACCAACACTGATTTAAAATTTTTTCCTCCTTCTACGAGTCTTGCATGTCATTCCTCTCAGAATATTCTGAGTTTCCACTTAGGGAAATTTTTAAGAGAGAGACTCCATTAAGGATATTTTCAAGTGAATCATGTTAACCCTATTTCTAGTCCTCTTCTGCAAAGAAATACTATAAATAAAAAGAACCTTGGAAAGCAATGTTAACCATCTTACTTGTGTAAACAGATGTAATAACAGATGTACAGAAAGTACATAAAACAGGTTTATGAAAACAATGAAGGATTATTAYGTATCTCAAGACATAATTAAACATCTAGCCTAATTTTCTTCCTTCCTCTTTCTTACCTRATTTTCTACCTTCTTTACAACAAAGATTTCCTTGTTCCCTGCCTCTACCCATCATTACATTAGAGCAGATTTACTCAAAAGAAATGACTAATCACTTGGATTTTTTTTAGTAGAAGATAAGTGGGTGAACAATTTTATTAAGCCTGTGATATACACCACTATACCTATGCTCCAGAAGTCAGTTACTCTCCCTAAAGAGAGCTCTATGAGAAAGAAAATAAACCTGGCAAACTTTTAAATCCTAACACTAGATTRTTTCTTGGAAACAGTCTAGATCATATAAGAACTCTCCTATCATTTTTATTAGCAAATTGCTATACTTGTCATTAATTCTGCGAATTCAGATATAAGGTTAGAGACATCAACTACTGTGAATACGATATAAAATAAAAGGAAACATAGGCATTTCTAATGAAAATTAAGACCTAGTCTGATCATTTATTCTGTAYACTTGAATTGATGGACAACCGCATGGATTATTAGTTACAGAATTGCAAGAAAATCTTAAATACTTCATGATGTCTATGCATCATATACTGGTTTTTGTTCTCAGGTTTAAAARCCATTTGTTATTCACACACCACCACAAATCCGCACAACCTTATCAACACTCCTCAAACGCTCTGAAAMGTACATGAATCTGGATGCGGGGGATGACAGGAATAGGGAGAGTATTAAAAGAAAAAAAAAAACAAAAAAACAATCTAAGTTTCTCTGAACTCGTAGAACAGAAAAATAGGTGTAAAATACCTGCTTTTCATCTAGAAAAAAACCCAGTTAATTCTGAAATGTCTTCTACACACAGCRGCTACTTGTAAGTAGAAAACAAGACTTAGGGCACGAGCAACATACCTGGCCTTTTGATATGAGGTAGGCTACGATGGGCATGTGTTGGAACAGCACTGCTAAATGAATGCTACTGAATCCTTCCCCATCAATAAGACTGGGATCYGCTCCACATTTCAACAATAACATGACCATGGGTAGGTGTCCTTGTCTATAACGATATGTGAAATGAAACTATAGAGATGATTAAAAAATGGCTATGTTAATGAAAGCATTGCTTTAATAATTCTCCCAGAGACCCCACAAAAGATTTTAGATTCTTGTGGCTTTATTCAGGAAATTATATTAAATATATACCTGAATAAATCAGCCTAGGGCAAAGCGTTAATTTAGGCTACAGTGGTTATTCTACAGTAACTTCTCCTGTGAGCAGCCATCCAGGTCTCTGACTCTGGCAGAAGACTGATAGTCTAGAAGAAAGCACTGATCTTCTGATGGGCGAATTCACATTCGGAAAAGTATTCCCAGAATAATTGCGCCAGGTTATGTTTTCTCCAGACAAGCAGTGCTTTGTTCCCTGGATGGCCAAAAACGCTACTACAGCTGTTAATACCAACAGATTTGCAATCAGTAATCGCAAGCAGCATTACCTGATGGCCCAGTGCAGGGGTGTTGAATTCAAATCTCCACCGAGCTGATCCACTACTGCACCTTTGGAAATGTAATATCTGTGTGATAACAACACAATAAGGTTAGGAACAGACATAATAAAATAGCAAAACATTATACYAATGATAACATAGCTATAGTAGTAAGTGGCTCATAATAAAAAAAAAATTCAATAGAGAAGAAAATGGACAAAAGTGTTTTGGCAGTCAACGATGCTGTTTCGAGAAAATATCTAAGGAAAAAAACCAGTCATTAGCAGGGTACTTAAAAAATAGCTTTCATCTTTGTTAGAGAATCCAAATCCAGGAAAATCTAATGATCTCAGGAACTACAGGATTTCAGATATAAAGAAACTGGGCGATCTTTACATTTCAGTGACATTCTCACAAAGGTAATTTGATTACTATTTGAATTCTACACTCTCTTCTTAAGCAGTACATTCCTTTGTTTTCAAATACAAAAGYAACAAAGTGATTATAAGTAACAGTGGCAGAATACGCTGTGTTACTTTCACAAGCACTCCCAGCTTACTTAACCAGCTCCTGTCTGTTGTTTATTGCCGCCCAGTGAAGAAGAGTCACATTTTCTTTGTCTGGCTGTCGAACATCATATCCTGCTTCTACCAGTTCTTTGCATCGCTCTAGCATTCCATACCTTAAATGAGGAAAAAAAAATCGATTTACTTATCACTTGTTAAATATCCTCCAATTTAGAGACACCCACATACTAGAGGAAAAATACCTCCCAGTAAGCATCACCCAKCAGTTGCTACTTGAGCAAATTCCACCTTGCATTCAATGGAAGCCTTGGAGTTGGGCTGTGCCTTGAGGAGTAGAAGTTCCTACTCAACAAACCTGCTTGAAATACCTTTGCTTACGATAAAAATCTTTACAAGAGTAGCTGTAAGTGATTTTTCATCTTCCACTAYAGGGAGAAAATGAAACTGAAAACGTTTCCTTTGTAAAAACGTCCAGCCTGGCCCACATTTGAGGACACTCCCACCTATTTCAACACTTTGCACACTCAGAACATTTACTTACTGTGTAGCCTTGACAATATCACAGGTACTGGGGTCTTCAACAATGGGATATGGGCCTGGGAGACCTTTATGTTCCTGGGTGCTGTGGCTGTTGTGCCTATGCAGTCGATGCGGCCCATGGCAATGGCTTTTACACTGTCGGTTCAGAAAACATTGATCAACCATCGTTACTTATCGGCTGCACACCACACACACACACACACCCCCCCCCCTCCCTCTTTACCAGAAGCACACTTGTGTGAGTCAAGCTCCGTTAATACGAACGAAGAAGTTAATTCAAAGCACAGTTAAAACCACCTGGCAAGACACTAATCCTTTTATTTGCGGACGACAGCAGGGATGTGGTCAAGGTGCATCAGGACAAATTACAGAGGCGTTCAGCACCCTGCAGAGCTGGTTYCCAACACAACAGCAGCGCTGCCACACCAGAAATCACAACCTACGGCCTGGGGGAGGGTTTTAGACGCACTCGGGAGCCACAGTGCCACCCGTGCAGCCTGAAACCTGACGCGAGGGAACAGACGAGGCACACGCAGGGCAGGACACAGACGGCTCTTCCCCGGGCRCCCCCGCCACACACCGGCGGCACCGCGGCCGCCCCGGCCCGGCCCTCGCCGCCTGCCAAGGACCCGCGGCCGCGCTCCGCACCCCCGGCCCGGGCAACGCCGGGTCCCAGCCCTGCTCCAGCCCCGCTACCGCCCCGGCACTGCCCGCGGGCTCCCCGCTCACCGCCGGGCCGCTGCCCGCCATGCCCGCGGCCCCGCAGCTTCCTGCTCCCGCTTCCTGGGGAACGGCTGCGGGGCGGGGCCCGGCACACACGGCGCGGGCGCGGCGGGATCGGGGCGGGGCTGGGGAGCCCGGGGGAGCCGTCCATGAGCTGCCCCGGCCGCTGCGGAGCCGCTTGGGCGGGCAGGTGGGCGGCTCCCAGCTTTCTTCAGTCGTGCCTGAAGGGAAGGGCTCCTTCCCTTTTTCCGAGGCAATCACACAGAAAAACTCTTTCAGTTTCGCACAAGACCCCCCCGGGTCGAGGATATGGACCCTTTTCTGCTGGCGAATTTTTGGGGGGGTTGTGCCTCAGCAGCTGGAAGCGATCCSTTGGTGAAGGGTCTGGAGCACAAGTGTGATGAGGAGCGGCTGCTGAGGGAGCTGGGGGGGCTCAGCCTGGAGAAAAGGAGGCTCGGGGGACCTTCTCTCTCTCCACAACTCCCTGAAAGGAGTAGCGCCACCTCCTTGCTGACATGGTTCTCACAGGGCTTTGAGGCCATTTGGRACCATTTGCACCCCCAGCCGAGCCCCGATGTCCCCTCATAMTGAGAGCCAGGCTGAGGGAGGAGCCGCCATTTTAGGGCAAGCCSTGAGGGGCAAGTGGTCACGCCCCAAAGAAATGAGGAGAACCTGGGAAAACACCCACAGGTGTCAAACACCCACAAGCTTCCCAAGTGAGGTGGGACCCTGGCAGCCCCCAGAGCAAAGCCACCACCTCTGGCCTGAGGAAAAACCCCAGTGTGGGGATGGCCAGAGACCACCARCTCTTGATGRCTCTGGGTGTGGGCAGAGCGGGACAAGGCCTGCAGTCACCGGCATCTCTGGGCTGTGGGGACATGGGGACCTCCYGCTCCTGGGGGAAGCGTGTCATGGCCCTTGGAGAACTGGCAGTCACGGCTCACAGGTGTTTGGAAAAGGGATAATTATCACCACCAGCTCAGCCTCCAGACCTGGGCTGACACACAGGGCTCTCGACGTCCCCTCACAGCGGGGCCCTGGCTGGAAGGATCATGGCTCAGGTCAAGCCTTCAGTTAGAGGCTTGGAGAGCCATTCAGGGCGCAAGAGGGTCAGCAGCYCTCATAAAAGAGGAGCAAAATGAAAAAGCAGATGCATGTATGAAAAAAACTGGTTTTTTACCAAACCCTGTTTTGGTAGCTCAGGGCAGTAGGCAGCACAGGTTTGTAACTGGCACCTGCCACAGGGCCAGGGCTGGCACCTGGGTGCTTTCTTGTAAGGAGACCGATTCCTGCACTTTGCCTCTCCATCAGTTGCATTTAGGGTAAGAGGGAGATATTTTGGTGGGACACAACGAGCCCAACACCATGGGAGCGAGTCCAGGATCTCAACAACTTTCAATTGGGAATAATCATGAAAGCCAAGAGGTGAAAATCAGGTTTTTTTCTCATCCTGAAGCTGAAGGGGAGAAGGGGAAAAATCAGAGCTGACAAAAATATACCATATTGGGGTACACAACTGCAGGGAGAATGCTCCCTTCCTGGTCTGGTGGTGTGCTATTGGCATTCAGGGATTCTTTGTCTCCAGAGCAAAATCTCCAGAAGGGAGCTAGGTAGAAATGCCACTCCGTTCCACCACTGTTCTAAACCTCTGGGCTAAGGGGTGCAACAAAGTTATCAAGAATAGTTCCATTACATAACACAACTCCTGAATCTGAGACATGRTTAGAGGCTGGAAACACCAGGGGATTTCTCTTGGAGTCCCTAGGGATGACTTTTTCTACCTCCTTCCTCCACAGCAGAGGGGCTCCTCACACTCTTTCCCTGCCCCAGAGTGGGAGGCTGAGCCCACCAGAGCATGTTCATTTCTCCTACAGACCCTTCTGCTATCTGCATGTCCCTGCACAGCTCCGTTGGGTGCTGCCATCCCCTGTATCTGAGCAGACCAGGCTGCCTTTGCTGTTTCCTCWCASCGTGAGGGAGRGATGCTCCTTGGCATTTTCCCTCCGGSCTTTCCATAGTGATAAACATATAATCTACTTGTGCCTCACCACTTGGCTTGATCTAAGACTTTGTTTGGAAATGCCCCACACAAGAGCAACAGGAGAGTGACCCCCCGACCCTGGGAAGGGAAAGAGACTCATCATCTGTGCTCTGCCCACAGCCTGCTCCTCTCTCTCCCCAACGGAAGAGACAATCCATGTGGATGATGGAGGAATGGACTGAAATCCAGGTCCTCGGTACCCTGGGCTACGCTTTGATTTCTGTCAGGTCTCAGCATCCAACAGCAGTAGCCAAGCAGAGCCAAGGGGAGCCACCTCTGTGCTCTGAGGGGATCTCCACACGCACACACATCCGTGGGCACCCACGGAGCACACACACAGGGATGCTACAGCCAGAGACCCACTAAGAGTGGTAGCCTGCTCCTGAGGTGATGATGGCTGCCACGGCATACCAGAGCTGCACGCTCGGCTGCATGGAGGCAGTTTCCTTCGGCTCTGTCCCCATGGCTTACAGGGCCACGGAAGCAGCTTGCTGAGGGCCCAGCCCTGCCTGCCCACATCAGGGGAAGGAAGAGGAAGAGTTTTGTCAGGGCTCGAC
>JACAXG010000193.1:9510-19959 GCA_018881555.1 Amblyornis subalaris
TKGGGKTTKTTTTTTTTTTYCCYTTTYCCSGTTTTTTTTYCCCAGCGCCGCGGCTGAATGGGAGCCTTGAGCCGCGCTCATGAAAAGGTCTCTTTCCAAGGGCAAGGTGGAGCGGCGCTTCCTGTGGGAGAGGGACAGGGAGAGGGAAGAGGGAAGGGAAAARAAGGGCAGCTCCTGGTGCCATCCCTGCCTGTTCCTGCTTTTCCCCTCCTCCTCCTCCTCCTTTCCCTCTCCCCGCGCGGCCACGCCGGGATAAAGCCCCCAGGCCGGGTGGGATTCCAGAGTATCCCGCGGGATTGGGAAGAGGGGCTCGGTCTCGCTTCCCTCCCATCCCATCCCATCCCATCCCATCCCATCCCATCCCATCCCATCCCATCCCATCCCTTCCCAGCCCTTCCCAGCGCATCCCAGCCCATCCCGGCCCTTCCCTCCCGTCAGGCTGGATCGGGATGCAGGATGCTGAGGGAGGGGCCCATTCCCGCCCCATTCCCACCGCATTCCCACCTCGTTCCCAGCGCGTTCCCCCCATCCTCAGCCGCATCCCAAAGCCGATTTTCCAGCGTTTGCGGCGCGGATTCCAAGGRTATTTGTCAGGGGAAGGTCGGGAGGGTTCCTTTGGGAACGTCCCGTGGGATTTTTGGTGGGATCTGGCTCCTCGTGCCCCCTGAGGGGGTCTGCGGCCGCGGGAGGCCCTTTCCCAGCGGGAATTCCCAGGTCTGGGCGTGTTTAAGGATGGAGGAAATCAGGGATCCGCAGTCCTYGGGAGAAGGAGGGAAACAAATCCACTGTGGCATTCCAGGGGCTCCTCCGGTGGATCTTTTCTCGGAGAGAGGGAAAACTGGGGAGAAATTCTCGTTTTTAGGTGTGTGGATACAAAAAATGAGCATTTCGTGCGTGCCCTGCCCGTGGATTCCACCGCCGGGAGCTGATGGGAACGAGCCGGGATCTGGGATGGCTCGGGAATGGCCGCGTCCGGCTTTGGGCGCTCCATCCGCATCCAGGCCCTCGCGCCCGGGAACTCATCCAGGGATGCCTCTGAGCTTGTTTGATTTCACAGATCATTTATTATCTCTCTTATTATTTTATATATCTATTACTATTAATGTATTATTCCTATATTTTGTGATATATGTTTATTATTTTTATATTTTAATTTATAATTTTATTTGTATTGCTATTTTATTTTCATTTTTATTTTCATTTTCATTTTTATTTTCATTTTTATTTTTATTATTTTTATTTTTATTTTTATTTTCATTTTTATTTTTATTTTTATTTTTATTTCTATTTCTATTCCTATTTCTATTTCTATTTCTATTTCTATTTCTATTTCTATTTCTATTTTTATTTCTATTTCTATTTCTATTTCTTATTTCTATTTCTATTTTTATTTTTATTTCTATTTCTATTTCTATTTTTATTTCTATTTTTATTTCTATTTCTATTTCTATTTTTATTTCTATTTTTATTTTTATTTCTATTTCTATTTCCTTCATTTCCCCCCCAAAGCCTTTCCCGATCCCAGGGCGGGAGCGCCGAGCCGCTGGAGCCACACCAGGAAACAATTCCCGGATTCCAGGAGAAGCTTGGCTGGGAAATCTGACCCTGCCACGGACGCTGGGAAATTCCGGATCCCTTTTATCCATAAAAAAAGAAATCACCTCCTCACACCTCAGGATTCCTGAATCCAGAGTCAGCCTCATCCCACAGCCAGGGAAGGAGCCATTCCTCCCCTTCCCTTCTGGAAAGGCGGGAATTGCCGTGAGGCAGCTGGAATCCTCTTCCCAAACCCTCAGAGCGAGGGAGGATGGGCGATTCCCATCCCTCTCCCAGACGGAT
This sequence comes from Amblyornis subalaris, assembly GCA_018881555.1. Taxonomy (NCBI): domain Eukaryota; kingdom Metazoa; phylum Chordata; class Aves; order Passeriformes; family Ptilonorhynchidae; genus Amblyornis; species Amblyornis subalaris. The sequence goes on from JACAXG010000193.1 coordinate 11,350, forward strand.
CCATGGGAATTAAAGCTGGGCTCGCGGCCCAGCACATTCCCGAGGATTTCCGCCGCTCCTGGGGATGAGCAGATCCAGAGGAAGGATCCCCTCGGATGCGCCCGTTCCCAGCTCGTGTCCTTCCCGGCCCTTTGGGAAGAGCAGGAATGCGGGACCAGGCCCGGACGCCCCGAAACTCCCAGGGAATCCCATCCCGGGMTTCCCGATGCCAGAGGGAGCCGCGTCAGCGTCCCCACATCCCGCATCCTYGTCCCACATTCCCAGGATCCCAGAGCAGCCTCTCCCGCTCCTTCCCCGCCTCAGAGGGACTCGGGGGGGGCGGAAATCCCGGCCCCGCAGTTGGAGGCTTTTCCTTGGAAAACAGGACTCATTCCGGGCCAGCCAATCCCGGCCCCGCTGGGTTCGGAGCGGGCGCTCCAGGGAAACGATTCCGTCTCCTCCCATCATCCCAAATCCCGCTGGGCTCTGCTCCGAGGGGATCTGTTCCCTCTCTCCGGCCTTTGGAGGGCAATGGGAATYCTCCCGTGTATTTGGGATGATGCAKCCTTGGGATTCTTCCCAATGGAGAGCTCCATCCTCCATCCCAGGCTCACATCCCGACCACAGGGAATTTGGACACCTTTTGTTCCGCTTCCCTCTCCGGCTGTATCCACGAGCAGGGATTTAGGGAAGCGGGCGGGAATGTGGGATAAGGAAAGCCTTCGGAACGTTCCTGTTCTAGGGAGCCCCTTGGGAACGGCAGCGAGTGGAATGTGTTTTCCCAACATCTTGAAACGGAACTTTCCCAACGGTTTGGATCCTTCCGCCGGTGGAAATCCGCATCCAGGGGGGAAAAAGGGATCATCCAGGAAAAAAAATGGATCATCCATTGGAAGTGCTGCGGGAATGGTCCCTGCTGGGAATCAGCTCCGTGCTGGAGGGCGTTTTTAYGGAGTTCGGTAATTCCCTGCAAATGTGGGACAGGACAAGGAAAATTCCCTCGCGTTTCTCATCCCATCTGGGAGAGCTTCCAATGGATCCTCGTGGAGAACCCCCCGGAGTGGGAATCCGAACTCCTCCAACACTTCCCAGGACCGGATTGGATTTCCGGCGGTTTTGTCGCTTTGTTCCCGGATTGGGAGAAGAGCGGGATGAGGAACGCGGGGCTGGGGTCATGGATCGGCTCGTGGAATCCTGGAATGGTTTGGGATGCAAGGAGCTCRAAAGCTCATCCTATTCCATGGGCAGGGACACTTCCCGTTATCCCAGGCTGCTCCAAGCCCTGTCCAGCCTGGCCTTGGACACTTCCAGGGAAGTTTTTCTTCCAGGGAAGCTTTTCCTCCTTCCTGGTGGGGATCTCCATTGAATTCCCAGCTCCATCGTCCAAAATAACTGGAATTTATCCCTTTTCCTTGCCCGGAGCTGGGAGCTTTCCCCCTTCCCCTGCCGCTCATCCCATTGGATGCATTCCAGCGGTTTCTCCACRCCCTCATTCCCACCTCAATAAAGAAAGGAAAAGGGAAAGCTCGGCGGGAGCCGAGGGCCGGCCCGGGATTTGGGAATGGGAGCATTTCTCCAAGGGGAGATTATCCCTTCGGGGATGCGATCCCAGCCGCGTCGCTTCCCAAAGGAGCCCTTCCAGGCGTGGAAAAAAGCGGGACGGAGCCTTTGGAGCCCGGCTGGATCATCCCGGAGCTCCAGCAGCTGGACAGGTCCGGCCGGGAGTTCAGCTCCAGACTTTTTCGGGAGTTTGTGGATGGGGGAGCCTGGGATAGTGCGGGATGCGGCTGTTTTCCCATTCCAACATTCCCATTCCAGCAGCATCGGGAATCTGCGGGGACCCTGCGCGCTCTGCTCGTGTCCAGCCGCTCCCGGACAAGGCGTTCCCTGTGAGAAATCCCGATTTTTTCCATGAGAAATCCCGATTTTTGTCATCCCAGCTACACGGCCGAGCTCCCGGCCTGCGGCGCGAGCCGGGAGTGCTCGGATCCAGCGTGGAAAAAGCAGGATGGAAGCGGCTGGAATGAGCTGGCTCRGCCGGGGCAGCGCTGAGGGATGGGATGGTTTATTCCCGGGAGCCAGAAACCGGGATCCAACGCCTCGCTCCCAGAAAGCCACGCTTATCTGGGATGATCCCGGTGCCGGGAGCAGGTGAGGCCTCTCCCGGCTTTTCCCGGGAGTTCGGAGTCCATCGGAGCCCTGATAAGATTCCAAAGGTGACGGGAGAGGGGCGGGGGGGGGGAACAAGGTCCCTTTGTGAGGGAAGCGGAGCCAAAGCCCGGGAATGCCGGGCCGGGAATTCAATGGATCCTTTCATTCGCCTTCCCAACCGCTCCAGGAGCATCCACAACCTTTGTCCCGCGTCCCCATCCTGGAAAAATCCTCCCGGGAGCGGCAGGGATGCGAAGCTCCGGGCGCTTTTCAATCCTGGCTTGTCACCTCGGGGTTTTCCCAGCCGGAAAAGAGGCTTTGGGAAAAGGAGCTGTGAAAATCCTGGAAAAGACCTCTGGGAAACGGCGATTCAGGAGCTTTTCCCTAAGAAAGATTTGGGATAACGGGAACGGGAGGAGGTGGCTCCTCACGCGCCGGAGCCGAGGAATTCCTCTCCCGGGATTTTGTTGGCGTGGATTCCAAGGGCGATTAGATAAGGGGAAAAAACAACATTCCAGGCTTTTGGCACCTGCTGGAATGTCGGCGCCGCGGGAGGCGGCTGGGATCGGAGCTCCCGAGGGCTCGGGAATTACCTGGAAAACCAGCGGGAGGTGTTCCCGCTGTTGTCCCGGTAATCAGCGTTTTTCCGCCCTTATCCATCACGAGATCGGATTTTCCAGAGGGTGGATTTCCCATCCGAGATGGATCGGCCGTTCTGGGCTAAAAGGATAAAAAAAAACAGGGATAAAGGGATTTTTCCACTCACGCGGGTGGAAAACTCCCCCTGGGAAAGCTCCCACTCTTCCAAGCCCATGGAGCATCCCTAATCCCGCATTCCAAGGATTTGGACAACGGGAAAAGGAACGTGGAAAATTGTCCCGGCACGAGCTCTTGTCGTAAATAATTCCATGCCGACAGGCAAATGTTCCGTGATTTCCCGTTCCCTGCGGATCCGCTGCGGCGGAATTCTTCATTCCCGGATAAATACCTCGGGATGAGATTCCCTTTCCTTAAGATAAGAGGATGTTGATGAGAGACATTAAGGAAATGGAAGTTATTTTTAAAAAGATATTAAATAAATTAATATGGAAGAAATCCATGAATATTGGTGAAAATAAATGAATATCCATTAAAATCCAGAAAGAAATAAATATTTCAAGAGATAAAAATGTGGAAATAAAGAAAGATATGGAATATTCCATGTCCATTCGGAATTCCTGCTCCCTCCCAGTCCTGCAGAGAGTCTCGGACCAGCAGGAAAACTGATCCGGAATAAAAGCAATTCCGTTTATTCTGCGTCGCTTGGAGCTCCAGGGGTTCCCCGAGGCAGCCGAAGCGCTGGGAATTCCTCTGGGAAATCRGGAACGAGCGGGAAGGCGGTGGGGAAATCCACGTTTCCATGGGCTGGGGAGCGACGCCGATAAAATCTCCGTGCCCACGATCCAACCGGAGAGGAGGGTCGGGCTGGCAGSAAATATTTGGATAATGTGGAAAAGTTTAATCCCAGGACAAACAAAAAAACCTGGAAAAATGAGCTGTCTCGGTGCTGATCCCACCCTCGTCCCCACGGACATCCAGGAAGCAGGAAGGGAAGAGCTTCCCTTCTTTTCCTGGAGCTGCAGGGCTGGGTCTGTTCCACTCCTAGGATCCCGGAATTATGGGTGAGATCCAATTATTCCCGAGTTAATCGTTCCAAAGTCAGCACTCATTTATTGGAAGGCGAACGGAAAGCGGCGAAAAGCAAGGAAAAGGTCACTTGGGATCCTTTTCCCTGTGGGAAGTTCTCTCCCGTAGGATCTYTACAGGCCTTGGGCAAATCGTGGGATCGTTAMGGTTGGAAAAGCATCCAGGAGCATCAATCCAGCCTGGGACCACATTCCCGCTAAACCCTATCCCAAAGTGCCACATCCTCTCGTTTTTCCACCAATTCCAGGGATGCTGCCGCAGCCGCTTTGTCCCAAACGTGTGCCGAACAGGGGGACACTTTCCCTTTGGAATTTTTCACTTTCCCTCGTGGATCGAGGCTTTCCTTTTATCCCCGCGAGGAACTTTTTCCTGCCTTGGAGGTGCTTTTCGACTTTCCACGTGGGAAGATCCCGGGAAAGCCGAGGGAACGCCAAAAACCCATCCGTGATTGCTGGAAAGAGACGGGAGCAGAGACCGGAAGGAGAAAGGCTGGAATATTCCCAGCACATCCTGACCGCAGGGCTGCTTTAGACTTCCCAACGTGGTTTTCCTGAGGATTTGCTGGATTCGTTCCAGGAGGAAGGCGGGAGCAGAATTCCCGCGTGACTTTATTGCGGCAACCCTTGGCCCCCGTTCCCGCCTCGCCCGCAATTCCAGAGGAATGCCGGGAGTTCGGGAGGCCAAACGTTGGAAGCTGATAAGGAGGAGCTGCTTTTCCASCCTCTCCGTTCCCGGAGTTCAGTGTCGGGACAGCTCCCAGATAAAGCCGGCTGGGGTTGGATTTCCAGGAATCTTCACCGGGAAGGACATTTCGAAATGGATCAGAGAGTCCTGGAATGCCAGAGGGGTTTGGCTGGGAAKGGACTTTAAGGATCATCTGTTCCCACTCCTGCCGTGGGCAGGGAATCTTCCAATATCCCAGGTTGCTCCAAGCCCTGTCCAGCCTGGCCTTGGGCATTTCCAGGGATCTCTGGGAAACACATTCCAGTCCCTCCCCACCCTCCCAGCCGGGAATTCCTTCCCAATATCCCATCTATCCCTGCCCTCTGGCACTGGGAAGCCATTCCCTGTGTCCTGTCCCTCCATCCCTTGTCCCAAGTCCCTCTCCAGCTCTCCTGGAGCCCCTTTAGGCCCTGGAATGGGCTCTGAGCTCTCCCTGGATCCTTCCCTTCTCCAGGTGAACATTCCCAGCATTCCCAGCCTTTCCTCCCAGCAGAGCTGCTCCATCCCTCTGCTCATCCTGGAGCCTCCTCTGGAATTGCTCCAGCAGCTCCAGGTCCTTCCCGTGCTGGGATCCAGGGCTGTCGCCTCCCCTGAGAGGGGCAGAATTCCCTCCCCGGACSTTCCCACGCTCCTTTGGATGATCCCAGGCCGGGATGGGATTCCTGGGCCGTCCCCACCCACGGCTTGGTCACATCCAGCCCCAAATCCACAGGGATGTGTTGGGGTGGGAAGCGTTTTCCCGGTCACAGACATCAAAATTCCTCATTTGATTGATAATGTTTTTCCTTCCCATTATCCTAAAAAGTTCTTCCCGGATGGAATTCCCAGRGAAGCTGTGGCCACTCCCGGATCCCTGGAAGTGTCCAAGGCCAGGCTGGACGGGGCTTGGAGCAGCCTGGGATAGTGGGAGCTGTCCCTGTCCACGGAAAGGGGCTGGAATGGGATGATCCTTAAGGTCTTTTCCCACCCAAACCATCCCGGAATTCCGTGATTTGTTCTTCCCTGCCTGTGGAATGGTTCCTTGAAGAGTAAAACCCCCCCAGACACCCAAATCCGAGCAAACTTTGGGTTGAAAAACACCTGGAAAATCCAGGATTTCCTCAAGCCTCAACCTCAGGCTGTGGAATGAACCCCGGGGGGGGGGAGTGGGATAATTTTCCAATTCCGTGTGGGACGAGTCAGGCCGGGATCAGCTGATCCTGCAGGGAATTGCAAGCCCAGCAGAAAGACCTGGAATCCTTTTCGCAAGGAAAAATAATTGTGTTGAGCCCCAGAGAGATCCAGGCCAGAATTCCAGACCGGAAATGCAGACCAGGCCTGAGAATTCCAAACCAGGCCCGAGAATTCCAGGCTCCAGCGCTCCGCTGGTTTTTCCCACGATGAAACCTCGCGCGTTCCTCCGGGATGAATTCCCCCCGGTTTTTTTGGAAGCAGAACCAGCCGCTCCAAAGGATTTTTCCAAAGGTTTTAGGCCGGGTCTGTCCTCGCCTTCACGTCCATGGAAGCGGAGTCGGCGGGATGATCCCGGGATGAGGAAATCTGAGGGAATCACAGGCGATTTGGGGCTGGTTTAATTTCATGGAATTGCTCCGGGTTCGGGAAGCAGGGATGGGATGAATTCAATGGATTTAAATATGCATAAAGTTGGGATTTTTTAGGGATTACCCAGAGAAGCCGGAGAAGGGAAAAAGGAGATCCTGGGATCGTCTGGAACTCCCTGCGGACTTCAGCGCATCCATGGATTCTGAACCCGCCCCGAAAGGCAATGGGAGCTCCTGGGCAGCTGGAAAAGGACAAAAGTTTGGGAAAAGTGAGATTCCAAAGGCTTGGAATCACGGAACCACGGGATATCCGGGGCTGGAAGGGATCGTCAAACTCCAAGTCCTCCTTCAGTCGGAAAATGCGTTCATTCCAGTTTTTCCCGGGGGATTTGGCTCCCTGGGGGATCCCAAGCGACTCCAATTATTCCTTAGGGCAGGGAACAGCAGCTCTGGGTTGGTGCCTTGGGATGGGTGAAAATCGAGGAATAAATTCGCTTCCAACTGCTCGGAATGAAAGCCTGAGGGATAAAACYGCGCCTCAAAAATCGGGAATTTAAGGAGAAAAGCCCCAAATCCTGCTCGGACTGAAGGTGGAATTCCAGCTGGCCSGGATATCCCAGTTTTCCTGCCGAGATGCTCCAATCCGCGCGGAATTCCCGGCCCTGCGCGGTCCCTGGCATCTCTCGGAAGGAAGTTGAGCTCCAAGAAAGTCCCCGGAAACGTGGAAACTTCTTGGATTTCCATTGGATGCTGTGGTGAGGCTTCAGTATATCCTGGAATGTTGGATTTGCCTTTTATCTGTGGGAAATGGGAATAAAGAARCATTCCAAACATTTCTATTCATCCTGGAATGTTGGATTTGCCTTTTATTCACGGGAAATGGGAATAAAGAAGCATTCCAAATGTTTATATCCGTCCTGGAATGTTGGATTTGCCTTTTATTCGCAGGAAATGGGAATACAGAAACATTCCAAGCGCTTGGAAGCTTTCACAGGAACGAGGAAAACGATGGAAGGGAACTGAAACGATCCCGGAGTGGATTGAAATTCCAATTTTGGAAAGGAAAAGCTCAAGGAAAACCTTCCCGGGGTGGAGATTCCCACAGCAGGAGCCGCAAGTCAGGGAATTTACAGGGAGCACATTCCACGATGAGAGGGAAAAAGAGGAAACCTTTGGGAATGTTGTCACCAGAGCAGAGCAAAACTGGGATATTTCCATCGTGAAACAGAGTGAAAACCATGGAAAATCCCAGGTTTGGCTCCGCCGGAACAAAGATTCCAATATTTTTGGTCAGCGAGGAGCCTGCGAATGCTGTTTCCCGGGAATTGGGAAAAATTCCGTGCGACTGAAAGGAGCTCAAAGTTCAGGGATCAGGGGATTGCGGGAAGGCACAGCAAATCCCACCTTTATCCGCCTGGAGAAGGAGATAAGGTTGGATTTTCCAGGCAAACACCTTTTACCGCTCCAGCTTTTCCGTGGAACAGCTGCGGCCGGAGCGGGTTTAAAGGGAATGTRCAATCCCGGAGCTCATCCCGGGGGGTGAGGGGTCCCTGTGCTTCCGTCTCCATGAATATTTGCGGGAATGGGAGCGTTGGCATCTCCAGGAAGGGGCAGGGAGGCTGCGGGGGAGGGGTTGGATCCTGTATCCAGGTGATCCCGGGGCTGATCCATGCCCAGGACAGCCAGTCCCTGCTGCTGGATATTCGGGAAGCACACAATTCCCTTCTCCAAAATCAGGGAATTCTGGCATAAAGCAGAAGGGAATTGGATCAAATCCCTCTAAACCACCTGGAAAACTCCCAATTCCAAGCCCCTCTCCGGGCATTCCCTGGCCTGGAAAAGCTCCAATTCCAGCTTCAAAAAAAAGGGATTTGTTGCTCCCGAGTTTCATTCCAGGCCTGGCTTTTCCCAGCAGAGCTTGGCTTTGCTTCCAATTCCCAACTCTCGTTCTAATTCCCCTCAGGAATTCGTCGGGAAGCAGCCCCAGGATCCCAAAGCAGCCCATTCCCAGCAGGAATGCGGAACACATCCCAGATTTCCCGGGGGGGTTGCGGGTTCGGAAAGCTCCCGAAGTTCCGCCCTTCCTCCTTGTTCCTCCCACTTCGGAATTCCAGAATTTTAGAATGGATCAGCGAGGAGAGAACTCCCGAGCAGAACATTCCCAATAAAGTTTGCGCCTTTCCCTCGGGGAAGTTCTTTGGGAATGAGCCCATTCCCACACGTGAGGGCTTGGAGGGCTTCGATTCCTTTATCTCCATAAATTCAATGGAAACGACGGAATGATGGAATTATTAAGGTTGGAAAAGACCCCTAGGATCGAGTCCGTATGGCCTTCGAAACCTTGGGATTGTTTCCCATCCTGGGGATATTCCCGGACAATTCACGTGTGGGGAAAGTAGAGAGGGACTGGAAAAATCCAGCCCTGCTGGAGCAGGGAGCAGGGAGCAGGGCCTGGAGTTCACTCCAGCCTCACCCACTCCGGGATTCTGGGAGTCTGGGATTCTGTCATTCTGGGATTTTGGGAGTCTGT
>JACAXG010000193.1:40707-60500 GCA_018881555.1 Amblyornis subalaris
GGATTTGGATTTGGATTTGGATTCAGGTGAGGACATTTCAATTTGGATTCGGGTGAGGATATTCAGATTTGGATTTGGATGAGGACATTTGGATTTGGATTTGGATTTGGATTTGGATTTGGGTGAGGATATTTGGATTTGGATTTGGATTTGGGTGAGGACGTTTGGATTTGGGTGAGGACATTTGGATTTGGATTTGGGTGAGGACGTTTGGATTTGGATTTGGATTTGGGTGAGGACATTTGCATTTGGGTGAGGACATTTCTATTGGGAGCTCAGGCCAGGCCAGGTAAAATCCCTTTGAATTCCCCTTTATGCGATGGAATTTTTAAGAGAGTCCCTGGCTGGGAACGAGCACCAGGCGAGGAGGGAGCCGATCCAAGCTGGGAAGGGGAGGGAAGGGCCCCGGCCGGCTCTGAAGAGCGAGGTCTGTTCCTTCCCGCTGCTATTTCGGGAATGCCTCGGAAGCACCGGGGCCCGGGCTRAAATAGCCGGGAGAAGGCTCGGGAGAAAGGCAGGAATGCCGGGCCGGGCGGGGAGGCGCACACAGCCCCTTTCATTCCCGGAAAATGAAATAAGGAGCGCGGATCCGCAAGGCCGGAGGGGGAGAAGTGTGTGGGAATCGAGGCCTCCGCTCCGGGGGGAGCTCACCTGGGCCCGAGGTCGTGGCGGGGCGGAGGGATCCGCCATCCCGCCCGGAATGGGGAGGGTGGCCCCGAGGGGCTTCTTTTCCCAAAAAAAGGCTGGAAGGAGAGGGAGGGGACGGATTTGGGGGGGATTGGAGGCACAGCGGCTCAGCGGTGTCGGGACCTGGAATTCGTCATCCGCGCTCGTCCTTATCAGTAAGGACACATCCCGGAAAGAATTCCTGCCGTGCCGAGGTGGGGGGTTGGGAATGCTGTTTGACCATCCATAATTAAGGAATATTATCCTTTTGTGCCTTGCAGATTGGAGTATTTGGGATTTCTTCGCACGGAAAGAAAAAGAAACCATTTTAAGCATTTTAGGGTTTTAGGAATTGTTTTGTGGCACCTTCCAAGCCCTGTCTTATCCCTGGAAAATTTTGGAGCTGACAATTCCACTTTCCCTGTAGGATGTGATTATCCAGCAGCTGCACAGGCTGAGGCTTGGGAAGGGAATTCGATGGATTGGATGGATCCCTTGGAGTTTACGGCAGGAAAAAGGGCAGAGCTTCCGTTATCCAAACACACTGAATCCCAAATTTCCAGGTCGGTTGTCCGTGGATGATATCCAGGGAATGGACACTGTTTATCCCTGCTATTCCCTGCAATCCGTGATTCAGCCAGGGAGGATTTGACTTCCCAGATGCCCTAATCCCTGCTGCTCAACCCTCCCGGGAATCCACAGTCTGAACCACATCAGATCCAAAAAAAAAGCGGGAATTTCACTGGGGAAGGGTCAGAGGGAGTGGCATGGATCACCCAAGGCAAGGAGCGACATTGTAGGAAAAAGGACGGAGTCAGGAAAGACAAATCCAAGGGTTTGGGACTCCAGGGTCACTATTCATGGATTAACTCCTGGAGTTTGTAACATCCTGTTCTATCCACGCAACCCCTTAATGCTCAAGGGCGAGGCCATAAAATTCCTGTCTTTTCTTCCCTCTAGGAAAGCCCCAATTCCGAGAATTCTCTTTTACCGCATGGGAAAACTGTCAATCAACAGAACTCTCCTGCTTTCCCGGAGTTCACGTGGGACCTGGATTCTTATTCCAAAGTTATCCGTGCTCTTTCATCCCGGTAATGGGGAAAAAAATCCCAAATCCTCATTGCAACTGCTGCCGGATTTTTTCCATAGGGAAGAAAATGAGCTCCTTCGTGAATTCGTTGTATTCCCAGGGAATGCAGAGAGAGGGAATTCTTCACCTTCCCGTAAGGAATCCTGGATAAATGTAACGGAAATTCTCCTCTGTCTCATCATTCCCTTGTGGATCGTGCAGGCAACTTGGGAATTAACAGGAATTCTCAGATTTCCCTSCATCCCGAGGTGTTTCCATCATCCTCCTCCATCCCGCTGATCCCTTTCAGGGTTTCCCGCTTTGCCTCCCGAACAAGGAGCCATCCCTGCTTTTCCCAGAGTTTAAGCAGGTGACCGAGGCACCCCAAGGAAGGGAATCCAGGGCGGATTCAGGGAAGAGCAGGGGCTGATCCCTCCCTTTCCCACTTCCCATTCCAAGGCCTTCATCCCAAGTTCGCTGACCACCAGGAGCCAATCCCAGGGAACATCCATCGGCTTCTCCCCCTGACCCGGAGCTTTGTCCCTCGACGCCTCCGCCCGGATTCSGGAGCAGCCGATCCCGAGGGGATCCGAGCCGCGGGACTCGATCCCTGCAAACAGCTCATTGAGGACCTCACATCTCCCAGATTTTTTCCCTCTGCCTTTTCCCTCCCGCACTCCCTATCCCGGCGTTGGAAGCGGATCCCGTGCCCATCCATGGATATTTAAAGGGGTGCCACCCCTTTTAGGGTCCCACTTAGGCCTGGGTTATCCTCGCCCTCCGTAACTTCGCGTAACCCACGGATGGAATGTGCTGCTCTTCCCTCTGGGAATATGAGGCAGACATGGAGCTGATCCAAAGCCTGGAGTCCCTCTGGAGCCAGGCTGGGAGAGCTGGGAATGCTCACCTGGAGAAGGGAAGGATYCAGGGAGAGCTCAGAGCCCCTTCCAGGGCCTAAAGGGGCTCCAGGAGAGCTGGAGAGGGACTTGGGACAAGGCATGGAGGGACAGGACACAGGGAATGGCTTCCCACTGCCAGAGGGCAGGGATAGATGGGATATTGGGAAGGAATTCCCGGCTGGGAGGGTGGGGAGGGGSTGGGCTGGAATTCCCAGAGAAGCTGTGGCTGCCCCTGGATCCCTGGGAGTGTCCAAGGCCAGGCTGGAGCAGCCTGGGATAGCAGAGTGGAACCAATTGACCTTTAACCTTCCCACCCAAACCATTCCCTAATCCCACGATAAAACGGATAATCCGGCACTTTTCACTCCTTCCTGCGTCGCTCTGGAGTCACCTCAGGGCTGGGAATTTTGTCCTTGCCCTGCTGGAGCCGTCTGGACTTTTCCATGCCTGGATTTTGCGGCACAGAAAGCCTTTCCTCCCTCGGAAGGGGCTCCCGAGCTTTTCCGGGCACAGCCAGGGCTGCCTGGAGCGGGAATAASGAGTTGGGTGGAATTTAAGTGCCTTCGCAATAAACACTCCCTGGGATCCTCATTCCCAAAATCCGCCACAAAAACCAGCGAGGAAAACAGAGAGCAGGACACACRCTGGAAAAACCGGGATAAACACTGGGAAAGTTCATCTTTCCTCCCGTTTGAGTGGGGTAAAAGGTGGGAACATTCCCCAGCTCCAACTGCTTTGCATCCCAGCGCTCCCTTTTGCAGCTCCCAGGATTTCCTTCCGTCGGATTCCGGGGAATTTCTGCCTCGCTAAATGCTTTCCCGGTATGGAAAAAGGGGAATCCCGGGGGGGTTTCTCTTTGTAAACATTCCCTGGCTGCTGGAATAACGTTACAGCCATGGGTTGCTGCTGGCTCTGGGAAATGCCTGGCACAGCTGGAATTCCATGCGCAATTCCATGTGTCTCTCCACGCTTTGGACCATTCCAGCACAAGCTGAAAGGATGATTTTTTTTGGGCAACAGACTTTGGAATWACAGCCCGGGCCTTTCCCAGGAAATTTAATGGCTTTGCCTGGAGTGACGAATGCCAACGTTTTCCTGTCTGGGATGCGGGAATATCGGCGTCAAGCTGGGAATAGACCCAGCTGGATGCACTTTGATCCGGAAGAACGAGGTTGGGAAGGAATTCCAGGTCCAGTGACACCCGAACTGTTCATTTTTAGTGGATATTTTCCAGCTGATTTTGCGGTGGGATACAAGGACTGAGCAGTGGGATGAGCAATTCCCAGCACAGGAAGGGCCCTGAGGAAACGGGAATGTGGAGAAATCCCAAATCCCAGTGGGAAAGGCGGAGCTGTCGCTTCATTTAGCATCCATCCCCGTTCCGTGCTTGATTCCCAGGGAAAATTCCGGCTTCAGCATGTGYTGGATTGGGCAATTTGGGAATTCGCCGTAAAAGCACATCAGGTTAGAGCTGGGAAAACCTCGAGGATGAATCCAATGAACCTCGAGGATGGAGCTGGGATGGCTCCAAGACGTTCCAAGATGGACCAGGGGAATTTTTGGCAGATCATTCCCCATCTCCCACCTCTCCCTGTTTTCCCACCTCTCCCTGTTTTCCCACCTCTCCYTGTTTTCCCACCTCTCCCAGGTGGCAGAAGGAGCTGCCACAGAAAATTCCTAATCCCAGTAAAAAAGCAGGTCCTGATCTCTGCCAGGATGGTCCTGGATTGGTTTCCTTCCCCCTCTGCTCTGCTTTTCCAAGGGAATAGGGGAAAATCCCTGCTCCTGGGCTCCCCTGGCTCATTCCAGCCCTGTCTGCTCCTGCTGGGGGGGAGGGGCTGGGCTGGAATTCCCAGAGAAGCTGTGGCTGCCCCTGGATCCCTGGAAGCGTCCAAGGCCTGGGAGCAGCCTGGGATAGTGGGGAGTGTCCCTGCCCATGGAAAGGGCTGGGAATGGGATGATCCTCAAAGTTCCTTCCATCCCAAACCATTCCATGTTTACGATGTTTTCATTCTGAAGTTTCTTGGATTCTTCCCTTCCCTTTCCCTCTCCCACTTTCCAGCCCGACCATCCGCAGTTTTTCCCACTTCTCCTCACCCTCTGCATGACTCGGATCCATGGGTTTGGGCAGCATCCGGGAAAATCCACCTCCCCCTTCCCGCAAAAACGCCGAACTCCCATCTCCGTGTCTGCACCTCCCGTCCCCCGGATCCCATGGATTCCCCCTCAGCACGTGGCCATTCCCAGGTGAGGATTTCCACACCCGGAAGCTCCTTCCCTTCTTCCCTGCCTTTCAATCCGCTTCCAAACYCGTGTGGAACAAACGGCTCCCGTTATCCCGGATCCCAGCGAGGCACATCCCTTCATCCGACCCCTCGGGAAGGACGGATGGGAGCCAGGAGGGAAAATCGGGAGCACTCCGGGATTTTATGGGATGGGGAGAACAATCGGGATTTTCCTTTTCCCTCTCGTCATTCCAGGTGTCAGCCAGGCCTTCTCCAGCTGAACAATCCCAGTTCTCCCAGCCTTTCCTCCCGGGAATGCTGCTCCATCCCTCTGCTCATCCTGCTCCAACAGAACCGATCCATGGTGGTTCTTTCCAGCTCCCAAARTCTTCGCCCTTCCTTTCCCAAATAAAATTCCGGGAATGTTAACAACGGATCAGCTGAGCTGTCTCAAACCTGGGGCAGCCTTTAGTCCTTGGATATGCATCCGTGTCTCATTCCAGCTTCCGGAGTCTGGATGTGGGAAACCTCTCTCGGAAGAAAGGGGAAGGAAAGGGAAAAGTGCAATGAAAAAGGGGGAAAAGGATGGATTTTGAGGGACAATGGAATTTAATTGGATGCCAAGGCTGAAATGTCGTGTTCGGAGCAGACCTGATGGAAAAAYATCCCCAAATCCTTCAGAAATGAGGGAAAAAACAAGGAATAAGAGGATAAGGAGGGAACTGAGGCAGAGCAAGAATCCCAGCCCAGGGCAAATCCTAGCAGCAAATTCCCGAGTTAACACGGGATCGCATTCCCTGTTCCCGGGCCGAGTTGTGCCTATCCCAGACGGATCCGGGGGCACGTTTGGATCTTCCCTTTGCACGCCCTTGAGCCCCGATCCTGCTCCCGGGGCTCAGCTCTTTCCACGCCTCCCAGGAGCATTCCCAGGATTTCGGGAGCGCAGCCCTGGCTCCTCGATCCCGGGACATTCCTGCCGTTCCGACGGGACCATTGTTCCCGAGCCGCCGGCTCGGATGGGGTTACAGCCCCCCCGGGAAGGGGCGGGAGCGTCACAAGCAGGGCACAAATTCCACTCCATGGAAAAGGCAGGGGAATATTTTGGGAAGTGACATCAACGTTCCACCTGTGGCATCCCAAAAAAAGGCTCCGTGTTCCCTTTGGATCTCCCCTCTCCTTGCTAAGCCGAGGAAGGGCATCCACACCGAGGAAATCAAGGAAGTTTACYGTAAAACATTCCCGTGGAAGCTTTCCCATTCCCTTTTCCTCCTCTTCCTGCTTAATTCAATCTCCATTTGGATATTTTACTCCTATTTTTGGCATCATTTTCAAATTCCCTTTTCCACCCCTCGTGTCTGATGGTGATAAAAGCCGGAATTGTGGATTCTTCCGGGACCTCGAGGAAATCCCAGGATTCCAATCGTAATAAAAAAATCACAACGAGGCACAAATTCCTTGGATCATCCCTGCAAAAGGATCGGATTTGGTCCGGAATTTTAAAATATCTCCGATAGGAAAAAAAAACAGGAATAGGAAAAAGAGGAGCAGGGCTGGATCCTGAGGTTTTATAAGCTCTCAGTGCTCAAATCCAAGTAGGAATTGGCCTCCAGGCTGCCCCGGGATCCCTGGAAGTGTTCCAGGTCGGACGGGGCTCGGAGCAACCTGGGATAGTGGGAGGTGTCCCTGTCCGTGCCACAGGTGTCTTATCCTGTGGAAAAGATATCTTGGATTCTGATTTTGGATCCTTCCTTTCTCGTCTCCCCATTCCAAGGAGGAGCCCCCAGGCGTTGTCCCGATCCCGAGAGCCGGGAAGGAARAGCTGGATTGCGGCAGCCAATCTCCTCCATCCACAGCTGGGATGAACCAACGYTTTTCCCTTGAAGTTTGGGAAGGGGCTCATTCGGAGAGTTGGGATGAAGGCGGGAATTGGCTCTTTTCGGGGCTGGAATTCCCGTAGGGAGCGTGGCTAACGTTGGACAAACACCCCATGAAATCTGGGAGCAGGAATTTCCATCCTGGCGGAAATGCCAATTTTTCCCTTGATTTCCATGCCCGCCTTTGCCGAGATCCTTGTCCCACCCCATCCCTTTTCCCACGTGGATCCCACACCTCCCCTCCTTCCTTCCRGCATCTCCTTGTCCTGTTCCAACCRCTCYGGCACGGATGGAAAAACCAGCAAGATCCAGCAAAAAATCGGGAGAGAAATGGAGATTTCTGGAGAATTCCCAATCTGCTTTKCTATTTTTTTTTAATTATTTTCAATTTTTCTCCCTTAATCATCTTGGAGAAGCCAAAACCCTTTGGAAAGCTCGGAATTCCCGCTCAAGCCCGGAAGCTGCRGAGCAGATGTGGATCGGAGTTTGTTTTTCCAGCCAACATCTGTCCGGAACATCCGGACTGAAAAGAAATTCCCAAAAAACCCCAATTTGGGGTGGCAAACCTCCGAAAAACTCCCTTTTTTCCCACTGCTCTCCAAGCCGCGGCCGTCCCCCCATTCCAGAGGCGGAATTCCTCGGCGGGAGGAGTTGCACAACCTCTTTGGGAACGTTCCCAGGGATGGGCTTTGGAAGTGMGAATTGGAATGGGAGCTCCGAAATGAATCCGAGTTTTATTTTGAACAGGAAAAAGAAACCAACCCCAACGTATTCCAGAGGGGAGGAATCTGCCACCTGGGAACGGATACATTTTGGCCCCAAAGGATTGGATTTGAACATCCCGCGGCGACCCGGGCTGGAACTCGGCCGCTTCTCCCGGGTCTTCRTTTTCCTTGGAAAAAGGTGCTTGGCATTCCCTCTCCAACCTCCTCTGCCCGAGGGGGAGTGWGGCAAAGAGCGGGAAAAGGAGGGAAATTGGGAGACGATCTCATCCAGGTCCCCTTTTCCCATCAAATGTGGCTCCGGATGATATTGTGGAGGTGCCTTCCAACCGGGGCTGATCCCTGATTCCAGCCGACATTCCAGCATTCCGTGTGGCAGCCGCGCTTATCAGGGAGCAGAGGATCAGGAGGCTCCGTGGCAGCATTCCCGAATTGGAACCATCCCGATTTTGGCCGGAATGTTTGGTTTTCGCTCCCATCCTCATTTTCTGTCCCTTTATTCCGCTTGTTGTGGGTTTGGTTTTTATTTCCCTTTGTTTTTTGTGGGAAATCTCTCGCCGAGTCCTGGAGAAACTTATCCCGCCCTGAGGATCCAGGGAATTTTAGGCAATTCGCGGCTATCCCGGCCTCTCCTGTGAGCCTCTGGAATAACTTCTTGGAAAAGTTGCAGAGGACTCTTCACYCCCTGCCCAAAATGTGGCTGCAGGAAAAGGGATTTTGGGGCAGGTTTGGGATTTCTTTGGAGCTGCTGGGATTCYGGGAATTCTCCTGGAAGAGATGCATGATTGAGGGCGAGGTTTGGCTGTTCGGAGAAGGATCTGCAGGGCACTGGAATATCTTTAATCCATGGAATTGCCCTGGGTGTAGAAGGGGAACAGACAGGCAGGAGGCTGGATCAGATCCCGAAGGATTTAACCGGGATTTTTGATCCAGAAATCTCCAATCCGAGCAGAAGTGACTTTCCATAAAATGTCAGGATATTGGGATTTTCATCTTGTCAGAAGCGCAATGGATTTTTTCCAGGTATTCTTCATCCTAAATATCTAAAAATTATACAGACATAACCTTGGAAAAGCTGGAATGTTGCCTGAAAATCCAACTGAGGCGTTTTCCAGCCCCTTTTCGGGACCATTTTTCCAATTATTTCTCTTTAGTAGAGAAAAAACTGAGGGAAAAAACCCAAACCAACTCCTCCCTCCCAAACCCCCCAAGCACAGCTGATTTCTGGGATTTGGGAGAGAAGGGAAATCTGATTTGYGGGATTTGGGAGAGAAGGGAAATCCCACTCTCCCAGTTTTCCAGGGCCGTTTTCCCTTCGGGAATGCGACCTGGGGGCTTTTTAAAAGTGTGGAAAACAGCTCGGGCTGGGGCCTGCTCCGCTCAGGTTAATTTTCCCTGGAATTTTGCTGCTCTAAATGAGGAGAATCCCGAATTTCCTGGGTCTGGGCTGGTTCCGGAGATGCCAATGGAGGAGTTTGTAGGGAATGTGGTGAAATAAATCCTTGGTGTTCCTTGGGATCCGCAAAAGCTCCCACAATTCCCCAGCTCCCACAATTCTCCAGCCCACTCCTTCCAATGCTGGAATTAATGAGGGAAAACTTCTACAGCACATGAAAATAGGGAATTATTTCCTTGATTTCCTTTCTTTTTCCCCATCCCTGGGAGTTTTCCGGGCCAGGCTGGAGCAGCCTGGTCCATGGAAGGTGTCCCCACCCGTGGCATGGGATAAGATGATTTTCCAGGTCCCTTCCARCCCCTCATCCATGGATTCAGTGATCCTGCGGTTCTGTTTCTTCCCAGGAATATCTCCAGCCWGGAAAGTTTTCAGGGATCACTTCCGAGCAGCAGAATAATCAGGAATTTTCCAGTCTTCATTCCTGCTGGGACAGAAAACGGGAAAATGGGAAATAGAAACCTGCGGGAAAAACCTTTCCTCCAGGGCTTTGGAATCTGAAGGAAACCTTGGAAGAGGAGGGGGATCCAGCCGGGAGCAGAGCCRGGAAAAGCAATCCCAATGGATTGTAAATTATCGGGATGACATMGAAAGTAACCCCGGGAGATTCATGATCCCACTGATATTTATTGGAATTCCAGCCTGGATTCCCTCACAAAGACCTTGTGATTCGGTGGGTGGTTCCTTTATTCCAGAGGATGGCTGGGTTTTTCGGGAAAATAAAAATAATCTAAGGAATGGGGAAGTGACCCTGCGTCAGAGGGACCTGGAAATGGAAAACATCCCGGAAAAACGACAGAAACGAGCGCGGATCCGAGAATTATCAATCCCATTTTGCTTGGAAGGGGGGGTTATCCCATCCAAGCAATTCCGGGATTGGGAAAGCTTCAAATGGATCCTCTTATCTCAGCCCTTCCGACAGGAATTTGGCACTCGAGTCCCTAAAAAATCCTGGAAAATCTCAGCCCCGGGGATGCGCTCCCAGCGCCGTGTCCTCCCCGCGCGTCTTTTCCCTGCTCCTGGATGCGTTTTCCTCCGAGCGATCCCGGTTTTCGGGCCCCTTTCCCGGGAGCAGGGCGGTGTGTGATCCGAGCCAGGAATTCTCCCCGGGCCGGCTCCCGTGGAGCCGCATCCCTGGATCTAAATATAAACCCAGGCTTATCTCTGAAATTCCCACTGCACCACAAAGGCCAGGGGGGCCATCCGGGCGGGAAAAGCGAGCTTGGAATGTCCCTCGGGACGACCCCGGGGAGGATGGAACCCCTCGGATGAGCCGTGACCCGACCTCCCCCGCATCCCCCAAAATCCTTGGAGCCGGCGCCAGGCTCGGCCTAAGCCCCCCCCTCCCCCCAAATCCCTCTCCACGGAAGCGTTAATCGGGAACAATGCCGGATCCGAGGGCAGGATCCGAGGCGGGATCCAAAATAGCCGGAGCCGGGCTTGTCCTTTTATAGCCTGGGAGGGACACGGAGCGGGACTTCCAGACGGGATAAAACCCCCCTGGGCCGGGCTTTGTCCCTGGAGCAGCTCCTGTTCCCTGCTTTTCCCGGCGCTCTCCGTGTCTCCTTCCCGATCCAGCCATGGCTCCCAAGAAACCCGAGCCCAAGAAAGCCGAGCCCAAGAAGGAAGAGCCCAAAGCGGCTCCCAAACCTCCGGAACCCGAGGCCAAGAAAGAGCCGGAATTTAATCCGGCCTCCGTCAAAGTAGGTGCTTCTTATCCCGGGCTGGGGCTGGGATCTGGTGGAGTTCTCTTGGATAAYGGGAGGCGATGTCCTTCGAAATCAGCTGGGAATTCCTGAAAAAACAGGCCAAGGCCGTTCCCACGGGGAGCCAAAGCCCCGAGGGCTCGGCAGACGCGGAAGGGAAACAGGGATGATTTATCCAGGGATGTTCAGGCCTTTGTCCTGCTGTATCCTTGGATGGAATTCATTCCCTTTTCCCTGGAATGCATCCCTTTGGTAGGACAGCGCCGGCCTGGGGCTTCCTTAAAGGCAGTCAGTGCCACCCGCTCTGGTTTTCCAGGAAAAGCCTGGAATTGTGAGTTGTGGAAGGCAGGGGAAAACTTGGGCAAAAATCCGGATTTCCTGAATGATCTGGTGCTTCCAGGTTCTATCCAGGGGTTCCTCCAAAGGGGATGAGCCTCCTTCTCCTTCATCTCCTGCTCCTCTTTTTCCTTCTCCTTCTCCTTCTCCTTCTCCTTCTCCTTCTCCTTCTCCTTCTCCTTCTCCTTCTCCTTCTCCTTCTCCTTCTCCTTCTCCTTCTCCTTNCTTCTCCTTCTCCTTCTCCTTCTCCTTCTCCTTCTCCTTCTCCTTCTCCTTCTCCTTCTCCTTCTCCTTCTCCTTCTCCTTCTCCTTCTCCTTCATCTCCTCCTCCTCTTTCCTGGCATCTTGCTCCAATATTCAAGGACAAACCCCATTTCCAAGGTCATTTCGGAAATTCCGGATGTCCATTTGGGATTAGATGAAATTAATGGATTTTCCCTTTAGGATTCTGGAAGTCCATTTGGGATTAGATTAAATTCATCAATTTAATGATTCTTCCCCCCCACTGCCAGGGAAGTGCTGGGATTTAAGGAACACTCGGGATTCGAAAGCCATGAAATAGGGAATTCCAGGGAAACGCTTCCTTTTCAAAGGCAGTTTTTTTCCCATGGGAATTGACCTCTCGGCAGACAACTGAGGAATTTCTCCCAGGGAACGATAAGAAGGAAGGAATTCCGTGTTCCGATGGAAACGACCCCGGAATGGGCTGTCCCAGAGCGACTTTTTGCCTTATTAAAGGCAAATTATTCAAAATGAAACTTAAATTAATAATTTCATCGAAAATTAACAATGAGTCAATTCCCTTTGCTCCTTGCACACCATTCCCAGGGAATGTCGGCGATCCCTGCACGCATCTTCAGGAGCAGCTTTTCCCTGTTGGTTCCAAAGTAAATGTCCCAAGAGGGGTAAAACTGTGGAATTCCTTCGCAAGGCATTGTCCTTCGGGAATTGTCCTTTGGGAATAGGCACTGCCCTTTGGGAATTGTCCTTCGGGAATTGTCCTTGGGGAAAAGGAGCTTTGTGGCATCTCACAGGGTTCAGTGGGGATTTGGACCAGACGATCACAGAATCAGGGAATTCCAGGATCCTGGAACGGTTTGGGTTGARGGGGACCTTGAATTCCATCCCATTCCCACCCCTTTCCATGGGCAGGGACACCTCCCACTATCCCAGGCTGCTCCAAGCYCCRTCCAGCCTGGCCTTGGACACTKCCAGGGATCCAGGAGCAGCCACAGMTKCTCTGGGAATTCCAGCCCAGCCCCTCGCCACCCTCCCAGCCAGGAATTCCTTCCCCATATCCCATCTATCCCTGCCCTCTGGCASTGGGAAGCCATTCCCTGTGTCCTGTCCCTCCATGCCTTGTCCCAAGTCCCTSTCCAGCTCTCCTGGAGCCCCTTTAGGCMCTGGAAGGGGCTCTGAGCTCTCCCTGGAGCCTTCCCTTCTCCAGGTGAACATTCCCACATGGGATCAACCCCTGCAGCTCAGGATTTGGGACAAGGGCAGCACTGGGATGGAGTTTTTCCTGCCTCGAATCCCAAAATCCCTGTAAATCTTTATACATTTGGTGAGAAAAGCAATGATTTGTAACCATAACCGGAAATGAAATCCCAAGGAATTCAGTTTTGGGGATAGTTCTGAAGGGAACGACACCAGAGTCGGTGCCGTGCTCCCGGAACAATTCCGTGACCTTGGGAAGGAGGGTTCTGGCGGGATCCAGCTCTCTCCAACACCTCCGCACTCGACATTCCAGCGCTGGGAAAGGACAGGGGCAAAGGGAACAACTTCCCTCGGAGGCACAGGAAGCTCCAGCCGGGACAGGGTGACCTTGTGGGAATCCTCCGCCGGGATTCCGGGACATTGTGGGATGAAGGGCAGCAGGCAGGAGCTGTCATTCCAAAAAAAAACCCCAATTCCAAATTGGCATGGCTCAAAAAAAAGTCGATTTTTTTAACCCACGCAATTCCAGGCTCCACAAATGGATCCTCATCTCGGAAAAATTCATTCCTGATGTTTTTTTGGTTTTAAGTTATTCCTCACAGTCATTCAGGAAAATTCCCTGTTTTCATGGGAATTCTTCTTTTTCCCTGCAGCACCATTTGCAATTCCTAATTCTCTATTTTTTTCCCGACCTCACGGAAAGGGAAGGTGATGTTTCCCAGAGAAATTTCCCCGGGAATTCTTGGACGAAAGGGTTTTGATTGGAAACGCCCTTGTCCGTTTGTGCAAATTCCCACTCCATGAATTCCTTCTGATTTTCAGGAATAAATTGTCCTGAAGAGATTTCGTAGCAAAAAAAAATGGTCTTTTCCATACATTTAACTCATTCCCAGCTGGAAGCTCTGTCATTAGGGACGTGCATTTTCCCAGGAATACATTTTGCTTCCATGAAAAAATAGCGAGGGTGGGGAAAACCGGGATCAAATTCCATTGCTGTGGATGCAGAAAGTGGGAATGGCTCCTGGAGATTTAACCACGGGAAAAGGGAGCATTGGATTTAAATCACCAATAAGGACTGGGGGGAAAACCTCTGGAAGTTCATCCGTTGGGATGGTGCCCAACTCCTATATCCGGACAGATTGAGTCACCCTCGGGAGATGCTGAGCTGGGGATAAAGGGAGACGAGGCGGGAATTCGGGAATTTGGGTGCCGACATTCCAGTGGCTAAAGTTGGCTGAGCTGAYGTTGCTCCAGGTCCGGTGACCGGGATAAAAATCCACGTGGAGACAGCTGGAACACGTGGGGACCTGGAAGGGACATGGTTTTCCATGGAGACTTATCCGCGATCGCCACATTTTCCGCGTTTTCCCGGGGTTATTTCTGGGGAGCGCCGGGATCGCGAGGCCGCGTGGAACCTGTTCTCCCTGGAAAGCCCCGCGGGGATATCGGGAAGGAAAAGCTTCTTCCCTTTTCCTGCGTGGAAAAGTGGGAAAGCGCTCAGGATGGGAGCGGGCGGGGAAAACCAGGAACGGCACAGAGCCGGGAATGGTGAATCCTGCTGGATTTGCCTGTTCAGCTCCAGGACGTGCAGCATTCCACAGGCAGGGAGAAGGGAAATCTGCTTTTCTCGGGAGAAACGGATGGATTTGGGGGGAGATTTTCTTGGGAGAGATGGATTGAGCTGTGGCTGCCCCTGGATCCCTGGAAGTGTCCAAGGCCAGGCTGGACAGAGCTTGGAGCAGCCTGGGATAGTGGGAAGTGTCCCTGGGTGCGCAGGGTGGGATCGTTGGGATGTCTCCTGTGCCAGGAGTTGGGATGATCCTTGCGGGTCCCTTCCAACTGAGGACATTCCATGATTCCACGATTCCACGATCCAATAAGAAACTCCTTCCCCCAGCAGCCAAAGGGATGACACAGCTCCGTCAGCTCAGAGCTCGGAAAAGTGCTTGGTTTCAGGCTCGTTTTTCCCAATTAAAATATTAGGGAAAAGCAGCTGGAATTTTTCCAGGAGGAGT
Organism: Amblyornis subalaris; assembly: GCA_018881555.1. Classification (NCBI taxonomy): domain Eukaryota; kingdom Metazoa; phylum Chordata; class Aves; order Passeriformes; family Ptilonorhynchidae; genus Amblyornis; species Amblyornis subalaris. The sequence goes on from JACAXG010000193.1 coordinate 55,110, forward strand.
TTTCAGCCACTCGCACAAAAATCCCACAAAAGTTCTCCTTTGGCTGCTCAGGATGGGTTTGTTCAGCTCCAAAAAGGAATGGGTGTGGGAAGGGTTGGAGGGATCCCGTGTGGGGATCTTTAGGGAACGTGACACGAAGTTAATTTKTATTATTTTAATAAAAAGAAATAATAAAAATAATAAAATAAATAATWAAAAATTTAATATAAATATCGAATGTATAAATATCAAATTACAACAATATAATACATGAAATATATTACCTATTAAAATATTAAATATTAAATAGCAAACATTAAATATTTAATTTTTGGGAGCAAAATTGTTAAAAGATAGGTTGGAATGAAAAATAATTTAAAAATAAATAAATAAAAAGTAAGAAAATCAAATCTGCCAGGGTTTGGAAGGGAAAGGTTTTTATGGCAAAATAATAATAATAATAATAATAATAATAATAATAATAATAATAATAATAATAATGCTTAGTTCTTTTTCCTTAGTTAAGTTGTTTAGCAAATTGAACACAAAGGCTTAATTTTTCCCGGGATTTTCCGATATTTTATATCCACCAAATTCTTATGAGTGACTCATTTTGTGCCCTATTTGAGACCTTCCATCTCTTCCCGATCGCATTCCAAGGGCACGAGTGCTGCTCCATGATTCCATGTGTAAGGATGGAATTCACTCCTCCCAAAAATGTGGATAGAGGAATGGATCTTTTTCCCTCTTGGCACCCTTTTCCCGGGAGTTTTGAGGGCCTGAAACCCTYGGAAGTGTTGGGATGTGGTTCCCAGTTATATCCTTGGGACTCTTCTCCGCTGGAGACCCATCCCAGGAGCTGTTGGATATCCCAGGAATATCCAACCTCTCCCACACCTCAGGCTCCCCTCCAGGGTTTTTAGGATTTATTAATTCCCCCACGGTTTTGAACAGCCAGGAGCGAGGCTGGGAAAAGGGGAGTTGGGAGGAGTCRGGAAACCAGTCAGGGAATGGCCAGAGAATCCAAACGTTGCTCCGGGGAAAACAGGGAGTCCACAAAGAGTTTGATATTCCTGGARCTGAGCTGGATCCAGAAGCTCTCCCAGTTCTCCAAAGTGCCGGTGTCACTCTGCTGCCGAAGCTCCGGAATTTCCCTTGGCGCTCCAGAAAATGGCGGCAAGGCATTCCCCATCCAAGGAAGGGAACTCTCCATGTACAGGAAAAGCACAGGGAAAAGCCCCCTGCTCCCGCAGTGCCGGGAGGTTTTTATAGGAAAGGAGGAAGCACCGGGATGGGAATCCCATTGCAGGGCTCTGGTTCAGCCTGAGGGTGCTCAGGATTCCAAGGGCTTGGAAAAACCTCCTGGAAAGCACAAAGCTGAACCTGTAGACAGAAAATGTTGGAATGGTTTGGCTTGGAAAGGACCTTAAGGATCATCCCATTCCAGCCCCTGCCATGGGACAGCTTTCCCTATCCCAGGGTGCTCCAAGCCCTGTCCATCCTGGCCTTGGACACTGCCAGGGATCCAGCAGCAGCTTCTCTGGGAATTCCATCCCAGCCCCTCCCCACCCTCCCAGCCAGGRATTCCTTCCCAATATCCCACCTAACCCTGCCCATTGGAATTCCAGAGCAGATGGAAAATGAGGAATAATTCCGTGGGGTTTTTCTGCAGCAGCGACCTCTGCGCGACCTTGACAAGGATTTTCCTTCATTTTCCTGCTGTGGAGTTCTTTCCCTGCGGAATTAAAGCCCAAATTCCGGGTCAATTTCTATTTTCGCTCCACTTTCCTTCGGAAGGACGGATCAATGTCCGTCCCGGGATTTTATGTCCCTCGTAATGGCTCCGGGAAGGGCTGGCGGAGGGGATGATGGGAACGTTGGCTATTAATGGGTTTAAAAAGGTTTTAGTGGGGAAAAAAAACCCAACAAGCCCCACGCGACGGCCAAATCCAAGTGTAACCCCAGCCCCACGATCCCGATCCCGATGGCTTTCCTGGCCTCCCGCCAGCTCCCGCATTTCTGCCTCCTGAATCAGCATCCCGAGGGAACAATAAGGAAAAAAAGGGACAGAGCAACAACAAAAAAMMCCAAAAAAAAAACCACAAAAAACYCCAAAACCCAACAAAAGGAATCAATAAAACCCCCCAAATCCAAGCTTCCCTTCCTCCAAAACTATCCCTGCCGGAGCCGAGCGCAAATCCCGCTGTTCGTGTCGGGATTCCTCCGTGTCCTATGAAAAAGCAGGAATGTGGTTTCTTTCCTGGAAGGGCTCCATTGTCCGAACGCTTTCCCGGGATCAGCTCCCGCCTGGGAGGTGACAACAGCTTTAATAATAGGACTGAGCTCAGGCTCGGCTGTGGCCGGGATTGATCGGGATGGAGAAAGGAATTCCGGGAGATGAGAGCCTGGGAATGACGTCAGCAGGGCCAAGGGGGGAGCGAATCCCGCCTGGAGCTGCCAGGACAAAAGTGGGCCAGGAATCTGATGGCATCGGGATCCATCGGGTGATGATTCCCTAAAGCCGAGATTGCTGGAGAAAAGCTGGAATGGCGCAGATGGGAAGGATTTCACTTGGATGTTTGGGATCTCCAGGGAATGTGGAGCGTTGTCCGTGTGGCAGGCAGGACATAAATGGGAATTGCTGCGGCTCCCATATGGATTGGGACCAAACCGGGAGCCTTGGGGAGGTGSATGCTTGGATGGGAATGTCCTGGCTTTAAAAGCTCCATTCCCAATGGAAAAAATGCCAGGGGGAATCTCAAATCTTCCAAAGCGCTGGGATATTTCCGACAGCCGCAATCCCAAGGGAAGTCATCCCGGTGTCCTTCCAAGGATCGGGAGACTGTGGAGTCATGGACTCATTTAGGGTGGAAAAGTCCTGTAATGTCTTCAAATCCAACCATTCCCAGCCCTGCCGAGGCCACATCCTCAGGGATGCGAAATCCCTCCGGGAATGGKGACTCCACCCTTGCCCTGGGCAGCTGTGCCAGGGGGAATATTCCCAATATCCAACCTGACCCTCCCCCGTGTCCTAGGCCAGGCTGGACAGGGCTCGGAGCAACCCGGGGTGATGGAAGGTGTCCCTGCCCGTGGATCCCAAATTCCCGCTTGGTCCGTGAGGCGGAGGCCGATCCGGTCTGTTCCTATCTGCTCCATCTCCCTCTTATCACTTCCCTTATCTCACCTCGCTCTTTGTCTCCTCCAGGTTGAATTCAGCCCCGACCAGATCGAAGGTGAGGAAGGTTTTTCTCTCCCTGGCTCAGCGAATCCATCCCTGGGAGGCGCCGGAGAGCCCCGGGATGAGCAGGGCTGGGACACCGGAGCGGCTTTGGGAAGGCCGAGCTTGAATTCCCGGCTTTTCCTTGGCTCCGGCTCCGCTCCAAATCCTCCAAAAGAAAAGCAGGGAAGTCAAGTCCCGTTTCCAGCAGCTGCAGCCCCAAAACCTCACTCCAAATGTAGGGGGGGCGATTTTTAGGGAAAAACACAAATATCGATCCTTTCCGAGGAAAATCCCTCCGCTCTGCCTCGGAGAAATATTCCCTGTTTCCCATGAGAGTTTAATGTGCTCCATCTCTCCAGGATCCAGCAAATAACGACAGCAGTGACATTTTCTTATCCTTCCAAAGCCAGACTTCGGCATTAATTCCCAAACCCCTGGTCCCAGCCCTGGAAACTGATCCCAAAGCCTCCTGCCTGCAGTCCCGGGAACAGCGGGAATGCAGCTGGGCCCTTTTCCCTCCGCTACCAGCCTGGTTTTTATGGGATCACTGACGGATGGAATCAAACATCTGGCAGGATTTGGGATTTCGCTGTAAACCCTTGGGAGGGCCTCTGAAGGATGGGATCAGACAATGAGTTCATTAGGACAGGGAAAAATCAATCGATCAATCGATCGATCGATCAATCAGGGAGGAGATTTGTTTACTAATCCTCTCCCTTTGCCTCCCTGCGATGAGCCGGTGAGGAKCCAGGGAGACTGGATGCTTCCCAATTTGCCAGCTGACCCCGGAGCCGTAGGAATTCCACCCCCTGTGTCAGGTATTCCCGGTCCATCCCCATGGATTGGTTTTCTGGCGGCTGATTCCGAGGAGAAGCGGAAGCTGCAGCATCCCCAGGGCTTTTAGGATGCTCCAAATCCCTTCTTTTTGCTAAGGGAAAAGATTTTGCAGCCCCTTGGATTCCCTGAAAGGATCCATGGATGTGCCGGTCCCCGGAATGTTGCTCCAGGGGGGGAACTGATGGCCTGCGGGTGCAGCTTTGTGGAACATCCCRATTTTTCCACGTCCCCATTCCCTCAGCCTCCGGCGAAACCCACCCCTTGTGGCGGCGCCTATTTATAAAGCGGGATTTGGGGCCTCCTCAGSCCCCAAAATTGCTGGAAAAGGAGGAATCTGAGCCGTTCCAGATGGGCAGGGAAGCGGTAATTAGGAAGCTAAAAATACATCCCTCCTGCCAGAGGTTTCTGGGATTCAGGGAGGGCAAAGGACGCCGTGGCCGGGGTGGTTTTGGGGCTTGGCTGGGAATTCGCTTGGAGTCAGCAAAGGCAAACGAAGAAATTAAAATAGAAGGGGAAAAAAAAAAAACCACAACCTTTAGAAATCGGAGCCGTCAGGAATCCTGCCGGATTGGGAATCTTTAGGGGATGGTGCTCAGCACGTGGGGAGTGGGAATGTGGCGATGGATGAGGAGCTCAGGGAGGTGGGAATGCTTCTCCTTATTCCTCATCCGCCTCCCGGGAAAGGAGGTGGGAAGGGGTCTCGGCCCCTCTTCCACGCTCAGCAAAAAGCCCAGGAAAATCCAAGATTGCCCTCTGCTGGAATGAGGGGCTGGCAAAGGGATCCGGGCTCTGCCCGGGGAAAGATCCAGGAGGGAGAGGCAGGGAGAGGAGGAAAGGGGAGAATGGAAAGAGGAAAACGAGGGGAAGGTTCGTTAGTCCCGAAAGAGAAGATCCATTGTTGTTTGGAAGCGCTGGATGAAGGTGGAAATGCGGGAGATTTGAGTGGAATGATGGAAAGGGAAAGGGAGGGGGAAAGGAGGAGAGGCAAAGCCAGCAGGACCTGGAGAAGGAATGATGGAGGGAAAGAAGCAAAGGAAAAGAAAGGAAAAAGAGGGAGAAGGAGTGGAGAGAAGGAATTGGGAAAGATGGAGGAAATCTGGGGTGCAGAGCGYGTGGCTGAAGGGTGGAACGAGCCAGGATTTAGGGAAAAGAGGATAAACCTCCCTGAGTTTGGAAAGTGGGAGGGAAACAGAGGTGGAAAAGCAACAGCAGGACAGGGGCCACATCCAGGGATTCACGGCTTGAAGGCCAAAGGGATTTTTGTGATCGCTTGTGGATGGAGCACTGGGAAGTAAAGGATGAAGGATAAAGTTCAAGGATAAAGGATAAAGTCAAGGGATAAAGGATAAAGTTAA
>JACAXG010000193.1:71598-94428 GCA_018881555.1 Amblyornis subalaris
ATCCTACCCTATCCTATCCTCTTTTCCATGTGTTTTTCCAGGTGCGCTCATCCCTGAGTCCCTGTAGGCGGATTTTGGGGCCTTGATAATTTTTCCATGATTCCTGATATTTTTTCAGTGATTCCTGATAATTTTCCTGGGTACAAGGAGAGATTTGGACGGGAATTGCGGTCGGCACCTCGCGGACACTCGGGGGATCCTCAGGGATGTGGTGATCCATCCATGCAAGTGGCAATTCCAGGGAATAAAATCCTCTCACGCTCTGCAGGTTTCGTTTCTCCCAGAGTGGCAAATCCAAGAGAAATATTCCTTGGACAGATTCCCATAGGGAATCACTGTATAAAAGCTGCCACGAGGTATTCCCTGTGGGATTTGTGTCCAAGAGCCAACAATTCCAGCCTGGATGGAAAGCCTGGATTCTCTATTGTCRTCAGGGATGCGCTCCATGGATTTATTGAACGGGAGCGCGGCTCTTCTCATCCCAACGTTTGGGATACTCAGGTTGGAAAAGCCTTCCAAGGTCATGGAGTGCCCGATGCCCGCCTCGTCCCCAGCCCAGGAATTCCACATCCGGGAATTCCTTGGACGCCTCCAGGGATGGGGACAAGGCAGAGCGGCCATCAACGCACACCCGGGAATCCACAGGATCCAAGGGTGATTCCAGGGGCTGGGATCTCATCCTTTATACTCTCCAATTATCCAAGGAATCCCTGCCGCGGATCCGAGGTGATCCATCCCAGCCGCGCGTTCCCGAGCACTCGGGGTTGGTGTCTCCAKGTGTGGGACTCTGATCCCTGCGTGTCCAYCCAGCCCAGGATATTCTGGGATTCCACGGCACTTCCCATCGGGATAACGCCCTGCTCCTTTCTGGGAAGCAGGACCTCGCCTCAGAGGCTTTCGATGGCAACTTCCCGATTATTCCAAACCCTTTCCCGCAGCATTCCCTCACCTGATCTCCCCCTGCTGCATCCATTGTCCTTCAAATCCATGGGAAACTCATCTTGGAGGGAGCTCCTTCCCGAAGAAATCATTCCAGCCTTTCCCGCCCTTTCCATGAGCTTTGYGTTAAAGCCTGAGGCTCCCACATTCCCCATGAAGCCGAGGTATCCTTCGGATTCCACAGCCRCGGGAACAGCAGGGAGCGGGAGGGGAAATGCCGCGTGGATTCCTTGGGATTTACTCGTTCGCTTTCGTAGGGAATGTTTTCCTTTATTTTGACATCACGGACGAAGGATCGGGAAAAGAAAAAGGGGGGAAAAATAAAACTTCCCAGGGATAATTCCCTTGAAGCACCCAAGGCAGGCACGAGGGAACACGGGAAAGTTATCGTGGAGCAAAATCATTCCCTGGTTTTACTGCCGGAACACCGGGAATGCGCTGGKGTTCGGAGAGTCCCTGCGGAGCAGCCGAAGAGATTAATGGAATTGTAACCCTGGGCTGCTGATTCCGTGTCTAAATGCGGCTTTGGCTCTCTTCCCTCTTATCCGTGGAGATCAGCATTCCGGAGCCATCCCGGTCAGGGCGAATCCGACAGAGATGGATGAGCCTTGGAGCGGCCTCGGAGAGCACGGAGCTTCCAACCAAACTTGGACCGGGATTTATCCCCCGACGAGCGGGAATGAAAGTAAAACAGCGCAGAACGTTCCGTTCCCCACGGAAAAGGGATGGCGGAGATTGTCCTAAGGACGCGCGGATCCCTCGGGATGCGAACTGCTGGAGCGGCGATCCCAAAAAATCRGGCACCTCAATCCGGGCCAGCGGGAAGAGCTGTGATCCCGGAGCTACCCTGGAGTCAGTGGGGACAGAAAGGTTCTTCCCGAGGCGGATGGAGAGGAAGGATCCGAGGGGAAGTTTCGGGGGATTTGGGGTGCCTGAAATCCCGGCGGGAGCCTGGAGGTGGGATTGGCGTGGATCTCATCCCGGTCTGCGGCTTCATCCCGAGGGGCAGCTCCGGTCTCCGCTCCCTGGGACAGGGACGGGATCCAAGGAACGGCTGGAGCTGTGCCASGGCAGGGTCAGGCTGGATTTTGGGATTTTTCCTCATCCAGAGGGCGCTGGCACCCTAACCAGGCTCCCCAGGGAATGGGCACATTCCCAAGGCTGCCGGAGCTCCGGGAGCGTTTGGACAACGTTCCCGGGCACAGAACTCGGGACCATTCCCATCGCTGAATCCCACGGCACCGACGGAGCCCCCGGCACAGCGGCGCAGGCCAGGATTTGTTTCGGGATGCAGCTTTTCCTTCCCAYGGATCAGCTGCCGAACGGAATCGCATCCAAACCTTGGGCGTTTGCCATTCCATGGATGTGCTGAGGATCCTTTTCCTGCTCCGTTTGGATCCCCCTGGAGCAAAATCCRACCCTGAGCTGCATCTCCCACATCCAACTCCTGTTTTTAGGGATTCAATGGAACCGACCCCATTCCCCCTTCACAGCTCAGGGAGTTTTATGTCCTCTCCCAGCGTTTTTTCCACATTTTCCTCCTCCTGTTTTTTTTTCTCCTGGTGGAAAATCCCTCTGGAAGTGCCCCGGGAGTAAATCCCATCAATGAAACCCCCTCATTCCCGAGGGTGGGACTCCACAGCCTCGRCTTTGCAGCCGGAGAGGAGGAAAAAAAGGAGTTTTTTAATCCCTTTTTTTTTTTCCTTTGGAAATTCCAGGGTGATCCAGCAGCGGCCAAACTCCGGAGTTGTTTTCATCCGGAACGGGCCKGGAAAAGCCACGTTCAGAACCAAAGGACATCATCATCATCCCGGCAGGAAAATTAATGGAGCAGAACGTTCAGCTCCGAGCTCGCCTCGTGCCTGCCCCGGGAATGCTCCCTTGGAGAGGCTTTTAATGGAGAACAGGTGCTGGAGGGAGAAATTYGGGAATAACTGGAGCGGAGAGGCAGCTCCGGGAGCGGCGAGGCAGGAGGTGGGAGAGGGCAGCTTCCAAACTGGAATTCCGRGGAATATCAATGGCCTCGTTTGGGTTTGATGGAGAAATTGGGGCTTTATGATTCCCTGATGATTGAGGCGGGATCGGACACGGCCGTCATTCCCTGGAATTAATGTGTGTTTTCTCCTTAAAAAAAAAATGGAAATGTYTTTAGATTCCTGGCAAAAAAATGGAACCCGAAATTGAGGATTTAATCCTGCAGGAAACTGGGTTATCCCCACTTTTGGGGATCTCAGTGCAGAAAACCCCYGGAATTCTGTGCTCTTGTTCATTTYATTGGAATCAGYTAATTCCTGGATTCATCCGAGGGTTGGGACTGATAGGGAAACGTCAGGAATTATTAAGGAACTGTGAAAAACCTTCTGTATTTTGGGAAATTCCTCTGTAGCCTGAAATTCCAGCCTGACATTCCACGACATTCCAGCCTCCACGACCCCCTCACCACCCGGGAGGAGCCAGGCTGCTCTTCCCACACAGCCGGGAAGGGAATGGGATGGATTTCCCTGGGATCATCACACAAAAACTGCAGATTTTGCCCCAAAGTCCCCCCCAAAATCATCCCCGAGGATCCACAGGGATTTATCCCAGGAATTTGAGGAACAAAGACCAGAGCAGTTCTTGGAATATTTTTTTTTTCCCTGTTCATTGGCAGTTTGCAAAGAAATTTGGGATGGCGAGAGGGCAGGGAAGAGAGACTTTGGAAAAGCAAAGCCCTGCGGATTATCTGGGAACTCTTCAGGACTTTTCTGGGAACTCTTCAGAACTTGGCTCTTTCCCTGAGAATTATTAAGGATCAAATTCTTGGAATTTAAACCAAAAAAAAAACCAAAACAAGGGTTAGAAATAATTTCCATCCTCCAGAATTTTTGCCTTTTCYGCTCCCAGGAAACATTCCCCCGGAGTCTGGGAAATGCCGAGCTGCGATCTCCAAGGTGCACGATCCCAGAAAACATTTTTATTTGGGAATAAAACCGCTCCTCAGCCGTGCCACGAACTCCCTGCTCCAGCCCCCAAAAACCTTGGGAGCGCCACCAACTTTCCATCCCTCTGGCAGGAGGAGCTGGGAGCGGACGCAGCCTCGGGAATTACAGCCTGGGAAACGATCCCAGCTCCTTCCCGAGCTCATCCCGGCCCTCCCGAGCTCATCCTGGCCCTCCCGAGCTCATCCCGGCCCTCCCGAGCTCATCCCAGCCCTCCCAAGCTCCGCGTGGCCGCGCGTGACGTCAGCTCCGGGTGCTCGGATCCAGTTTGGCTCCTCCAGGAATTCTCACACTTCCATGCACTTGACCTTTTCCTTGCAACGCTTGGCCCCGACTCTTGGTTTTTTCCCGTTTTTTTTTTTTTTAAGGATTTTGCTCCTTGAAGGAGGAAAATCCCCAGAAAACTGCCAGGGAAAGGATCGGGAAAAATAAAATCCCTAGAAACAAAGGTCCTTGTGACAAGCTGCTGACATTCCTGGGAGCTTCAGGGATTCCTTGCCGGGAAGCAGATGTTCCACGTCACAGGGATGTCCAAATCCCGGGAAAAAAGGCGAGGATTGCAGGTGAACAAGGAAAGAGGGGCAGGAAAAGCAATTCCTCACGTGCAGGTTTCCAGCTCGGCTCTGGAATCGTGCTGAAGGTTGGGATGGCTCTCCCTGGATCCCCCATCCCTGGATCCCCCATCCCTGGAAGTGTCCAAGCCCAGCCTGGGATAGCGGGAGGTTCCCTGCCCACGGCAGGGGTGGGAACAGATGGGATTTAGCATCTCTCCTGCCTCATCCCATTCCAGGATTCCGTGCCCCAGGCTCGGGCACGGGAGGGATCCGAGGGATCCCTCTCCTTTTCCAGCCACTTCCATCCCTCCAACGCGGCCGACGCTGCAATTCCAAGCGCAATTCCCTGCTCTCCCGGCTGTTCCTTCCCTCAGGCATCTGACTCAGCTCAAAATTCCAGCCGGGAGCAGCCAGGAGGAAATTCCCTCCAACCACCCTGGGGTGCCAGGGGAATATTTTTGCTTTCTCTCCCTTTTTTTTTGTAATATTTTTCCAGCCCCCACGTGGACAACAATGGATTCTCCAGGCATTCCCACTCCTTTCCGTTTCCTGGAGGATCTTAGCAAGTGATTCCTGAAAAAACAGAGTGGGGAAAATCGTCCTTTTTCCCGCCCTTCCTTCCCGAACCTCACACAAGCCATTGGCAGTTGGGTTTTGCTTTGGGTTTGGGGTTGGTTTTTTYCCCAAAAAAAAAAGTTTGGAATGTAGTTCCACGTTATTCCTGGTGGCATCCCCATAGGAGCTGCAATGAAGGTCCTGGAGGGAAAAAACCTGGAACGTGGAGAGGAAAATATTCCCAGAGCTTGTGCAGCTCCAGGAGYGGCACCAAGGGTGGAGCTGGTGACATCCAAACCCTTTGGAAGYGGCTCCTGGGATCTGAGCTTCCCGGCCTTGGACACTTCCAGGGATCCAGGGGCAGCCTCRGCTTCTCCGGGAATCTGTGCCAGGGCCTCCCCACCCTCCCAGCCAGGAATTCCTTCCCAATATCCCACCTAAATTCCCACTCTTTTAGCTTAAATCCATTTCCTTGTCCCATCATTCCCTTCCCATATAAACCCTCCTCTCCCTCTTGTTTATAACCTCCCTCAGATCCCAGAAATCCAAACGTTTTCCATCTCCCGAATCCTCCCTTTCCGCAGCGACTCTTTGTAACCTGTGGGATTTGTATCCAAAGTGTCCCTAAACTGGGAATTGGGACCAGCGGCTTCTGCCACGAATGGAGACTCCTTAAAAAATCCCTTTGGGAATGCTGAGGAGGGCAGGGATAAGCCTGGGCTTTTCCTTCTTGGAACATCCAAGGAGTGGYTGCCCCTGATCCCTTTTAATCCGTCCCATCTCCTGTTCTCGGCTCACAGACTCCRAACCATCCCAAAATCTACTTCCTTGGGAATGTCGGTCCCAAAACCCGACGGAACAGCACCGGAGTTATTCCTTCCTCACCGACGTTCCCGCAATCCTCCCGTTTCTGGGATGAGGGAGACGTTTCAGGCAGGAGAAAAATGATGGGAAGCGAAAATGCCTCATCCAGGTTGCTCCAGCCTGGCCTGGGACACTTCCAGGGATGGGACACCGCCGTGTTTTGTGGGAATAACCCCCTGGGGTGGGATCGGATATGTTCTTCCCACTATTTCCGCCAGTCCTGCGGGACAGGGAAGGAGGATAAAACAGGATCATCCATCCCAAACGCGCCTGGGCACCTCCCGCTGTGACAAACCTGCCGTGGGAATGAATCCCGGAATATTCCTGGCCATCCTGGACTCCAGCACTGACCTCCCACGGGATTGTGCCACGGCAAAGAGCCTCTGGCTCCGGGACAACGTTCCCGATGCTGCTTCCAGCAGATTTCATTCCAAGCTCAGGGAAACAAAGCCGCTCTTGGGAGCACCAGGTTTTCCTTGGCTCTTTCCCGTCCTCTCTCCTCCTCCCGGGAGCCAGGCCTGGCGTAGCCATCCTTACGGGAATGCCGGGTCCCATCCGGAGCCTCCTAAATCAAAGGGAATCTCTCCATAGCCTCCGGCAAAGCTTGGATCTGACCCGCCGGGGCAGGAGCAGGGAGCTGTGTCCATGTGGGAAATCCCTGTTTTCCCTCAATTCCCGCCGTGWGGAGCAATTCCAGAGCTGCTGCTCTTTCATTCCTCTCTCTCTCTCTCCACTTTCAGATGTTTTTCCTTGTTTTTCCTCTCTCCTTTGGCAGGAGCTGCTCTGGAAAAGCCGGAGGAGAAACCCGATCCGGCTGTTTTCCTCGCTCGCGGCTGCCCTCGGAGCTATCCCGAGGAACCGGGCTGCTCCTTGTTATCCAGCCTTCCCTATTTCACGTGGAATTGTTCTCTGGAGCTCCAGGTTCATCGGGAAAACTGGTGCAGCGCAGCACRAAAATGCTTTTTATTGGATTCCTGGGATCTATTCCCCTTTTTCCAGGCGATTGGGATTGAAATCCAGGCCYACATCACTGCGGGCATTCCACAGAATTCCATAGGCAGGGGCCAGGGGCAGATTAGCACCTCCTGGAGTCAGGAATTAGCACTCCGGATCGACGGCACTGACTCCTTGCTCTTCCCACGCTTCCCTTGGATACAGGGAACGGAATGCGGGGTCCTGCTGTTCTCTGTTTGTACAGAGAGGAGAAATTTGGGAATACCTCTGGGATTCCCTTTCTGGACACCACGGAGCCTTCACTCCTTCTTGCTCCCGTATTATCCTGGATTATTCCTGGATGAAGGAATAGGGAAGYRGCCRAGGGGCTCTCGCCTTGAAATCCCTSGSGCASCCGAGCACCTCGGAGCCGCTGCCTTTGGGATCTTTGGAACGGCCCCTTCCCGTGTTCCCTCCGCTCCTGACCAGCCTGGAGTGCGGGAAAAACCGGGAATAAYGTTGTAAAAGAGGGAAACGCAGGAATGAGGGGTTGTGGGTTAAGGAATCCTGGATTGTTGGACCTGCCTCAGAGACGTGGGCAGAGAAGTTTGGGATGCCCCTGGATCCCTGGAAGTGCCCAAGGCCAGGCTGGACGGGGCTTGGATCCACCTGGGATAGTGGGAAGCGTCCCTGCCCACGGCAGGGATGGGAATGGATCAYCTTTAAGGTCCCTCCCAACCCAAACCGCTCCGTGACTCCATTTTTTTCCTGGTTTTCCCAGATTTCCCRCTGTGTGACGTCCATCCGTGGGCTGCCGTGCCCCAGCCTGAGAAACCCCTCAGCAGGGGACAGGGAATGCAAATTCCCACGGATCAGCAGGGATAAAACAGGGATTTGAATCTTTTTTGTGCGATTTGAGCACTGGGCCCATCCCGGGGCAGGAATTTCTGGAATGGGCACTGCCTGTGGATGTGGAGGAGCARAGAGGAGCAGCCAGGCTGGATATCGATTATTTCATGGATTCTCCTCGGGAAAGATCCCTGGGAAATCAGCTCTGGCATTCTGGCACCGGCACCGACGGCGACATTCCCTCTTTTCCCGCTTTAGGGACGGGATTTGGCCGGAAAACTTGCGGCTACTCTGGAAGGATCTGTGGGACGGAGCAGCCTTTGGAATCAGACAAGCCTAGAATAATCTGGGATAATCCCAGGGCTGGATTTCTGAGTGGATTTTTCTGTAACTGAATTTTTGAGTTTATTTGTTGTGAATGGATTCCTGGATTTATTATTTAAGTGGATTTCTGAATTTATTTGCTGTAATTTGATTTCTGAATTTATTTAAGTGGATTCCTGAGTTTATTTGTTGTGAATGGATTCCTGAATTTATTTAAGTGGATTTCTGGCTTTATTTTAGTGGATTTCTGAATTTATTTGCTGTAAATGGAATTTTTGTGTTTATTTAAGTGGATTTCCAAATTTATTTGTTGTGAATGGATTCCTGAATTTATTTCAGTGGATTTCTGAGTTGATTTAAGTGGATTCCTGAATTTATTTAAGTGGATTTCTCAGTTGATTTAAGTGGATTCCTGATTTATTTCAGTGGATTTCTGAGTTGATTTAAGTGGATTCCTGAACTTCTTTCAGTGGATTTCTGAGTTGATTTTTCACAAGAGGATTTCTGGAATGATTTCTGGTAAGCACATTCCCGAATTTATTGCAGTGGATTCCGACTTTAACCTGTCCCAAGGATAATATTCCACATATTCCCGGAAATCCGAGTTTGAGATCCCCTCTTCGGGAAGGTTTTCCAGCTTTAGTTGTTCACTGGGCAAATCTCTCCATGGAAATTTGGCTCCAGCCTTCGGGATCAGGGAGCGGTGGGATCTCAGGTGAATCCTTTACCTATAATTCCCGTCCTTCCCTACCCTCCGGCACCAGGGGTCACATGGACATTGTCAGTATCCCAAATGGATTTGGGGACAAATTCCCGCATCCAGGTGGTGACTTTCCCTTCCCTCCTTGTGGCACGGAGGGCAAACCACGGGATGCTTCCACCGCAGCCTGGAAAAGCRGCCGGCATTCCCAGCAGAGCCGGGGAGGGAGGCGGCGCGCGGATAACCCGGAATTCCGGGCCGCGATGTGGGGCTGTGTCCTCAACCTCCCCTCCAGAAAGAAATCCAGGGAAAAATTGGCCAAAAAAAAAAAAAAAAAAAACACGGAGCTTTTCCACTGTTATTTCGGGAGTCCAACAGTCCCGGCTTGTTTGTGTCCCGTGGAAATGTGGGACTGTCGGGAATATTCAGGCACGGAGTGGACAGCAGCTTCTTGCTCCAGTCTCCCGGATCAGGAGAGGAGTAGGACAAAGGGTGGAGTGAGGGAGTTCCATGGCTGCGCTCTGGAACCAGGAATTAAACCAAGCTCGTCCTCAGATTTATCCCTGGAGCCTCCCAGAGTGTGATCCCTGCACGGACAGCGAGCCTGGAGCGTGTAGGACGGGACATGGAACACGTGGATCTCTTCCCGCTCTGGGCGGGGACTTCTCATCCCTCTGTTTCCACATTCCCGTTTATAAACCAGGATAATGAAACCTCCGGAGCGCTCCGAGTGCTCCTGACGGAGAGCCAGGGACTCAGAACAAGTGCTCCCATTATTCCCGCTTCAAGGAGTTTTCCCAAAAACTGCCTGGCTGAAGATTTATGGCTTGGTCAGCTCTCACTCCGAGCCATCCAGCACAAAGCTTGGCTCCATTTCGGCTGGAATTCACACCCCTGCTGCCCTTTGGAAGTCAGAATCCCTAGGAAACATTCCCAAGAAACCCCTACCTGGAAAACCTCTGTGCCAGGAGCTTTGTCAGCCAATCCTGATCCCGATTCCAATCCCGATCCCAGCCCAGTGATGTCTTTGTTTTTCCCTTCCCSGAGGATGGGCTTTGTGCTCTCCCACTCGTGGAATCCATGGAGCAGCTGGAGGCAGGAGCCCATGGGCCCGGCAGCTCCGAGAATGCGGGAATGTTTCTCCTTGTGTCTCCATCCCGAAAGCCACGGCCCGGAGGGCACCGGCCCAGCACATGTGGATCCAATTCTCCACCGGCCTCGCACAATCCCGAAAAAACACGGAGCGCGTTGCATCCCGAAGCCCAGCGGCCCTAATTGCCATTGCCTCTGATCCTCGTTATCCGCGTTGTCATCGGAGTTATTCCCTCGGAGGAATCCCACGGAACGATTTCTGCCGCGGGCTCCGTGCGTCGGGACCTCCTCGTGCTGCAGGGCCGGAGAACTGGGATCCATCCCCRGCCAAATTTTGGGAATCCTGGAGCCGAGAAACCACCGAGTTCAGAGAGCAGCAAGAGCATGAAGGAAAACCTGGATGCTGGGAATGACCRAGAGTTGTCCTGGCCTCGGGCGGGGATGGAGTGGACGAGGGAATCGGGGGCTGGATAAGGAGAAGTCTCGCTCCGGTTGTCCCGGAATTGTGGACACAGGAAAATGTRGTGACAAAGCCCCTGTGATCCCTAAAATCACCAAAATATCCCTGTGCTGTTCCCAGCCGGAATACCTCGTCCAGAGGGGAGCCATGGATTCCGTAAGGGGACCGGAGCAGCTCCCCTATGGAATCCAGCTGGGAAATTCGGGACTGCTCGGCCTGGAGAGGGAAAGGTTGTGGGGAGACCTCGGAGCGACTTCCAGGATCTGCGGGGGCTCTGGGGAAGCTGGAGAGGGAATTTTCATCAGGAACTGGAGTGACAGRACAAGGGCAGCAGCTCTCCTTGCCCAGAGCTCCAGCCCCACATTTCCAGGGACAGCCTCAGGAAATCAGGGAATAAAACCTGGAATGGGTTGGCTTGGAAGAGATCTTAAAGTTCATCCATTCCCACCCCTCCATGGGCAGGGAATCTTCCCCTATCCCAGGCTGCTCCAAGCCCCATCCAGCCTGGCCTTGGACACTGCCAGGGATCCAGGGGCAGCCACAGCTGCTCTGGGAATTCCAGTCCAGCCCCTCCCCACCCTCMCAGCCAGGAATTCCTTCCCAATATCCCACCTAAATCTCCACTTTCCCAGTGGGATCCATTCCCTGTGTCCTGTCCCTCCATCCCTCGTCCCAAGTCCCTCTCCAGCTCTCCTGGAGCCCCTTTAGGCCCTGGAAGGGGCTCTGAGGTCTCCCTGGATCCTTCTCTTCTCCAGGTGAACATTCCCAGCTCTCCCAGCCTGGCTCCACGGAGCAGCTCCGGGGCCTCCTCTGGGCTCATTCCAGCAGTTTTTCCATGTCTTTCCTGTGTTGGGGGCCCCAGAGCTGGATCTTACATGGATGAGCTCCATGRGATTTGAGCCTACAATGCTCCATCCTGGAACCAGGTGGAAACAGGAGGGAAAACATCCCTCGGGATCAATCTCCAGCCCCAGTGGGTGTGTCCACATCCCGGGAGTTCGGCACTCAGGCTCCCGTGGGAGAGAAGCAGGGAGCAGCACCGAGTTCCAGCCCTCAAATTCATGGAATGACGAGGGAAAAAAAGCCCATTCTGAGGGAATTTGGGAGCTCCACACAGGACAGCCGATCCCAAAGCAAACATCCCGATTTAGCACATTCCAACAGAATGGAATCCTGACCTCTCCTGCCTCGGCTTTGCTAATTCCAACCCAGAMTGCGTGGCAGAATCCAAAAAAACTTCTCCTTTGTCCTCTTATTTTGTTTTCCCTCTTATTTCCCAACCGCAGCGAAACTTCCAGCCCCGAGGAACGTGAACTTCTGCAGATTTACAGGGACGATTTCCACGCTTTGGAAGGAGCGTGAARTTCCATGGAAGGCACTTGGAATTCACTTGGAATTTGAGCTGGGCGATCCGAGGGTTCAAGGAGCTGATGAGGGGGAGGATTGGAAGGGTCCCAGCATTGCTGGGATAATCGATATTTCTGAGATATTGCTGGGATAATAATCAATATTGCTGGGATAATCAATTATCGCATCGACTATCGCATCAAACCCATTCCCTGGGCTCCYGCCGCTTCCTCGGAAAGGGAAAGGATTCCCAGTGTGACGGACAGCTACCGGAATTTGGAATTCTGGCGTGCCGGCTGTGCGGGAGAGCGGCACAGCCGGGAATTTTCTCCAGGCACCGCGTCCCGGCCTAACTCCAGCCCCTGCCATCCTGCCGGGAGCTYGGGAAGCAGGAAAACAGCCTCGCCGGGAAAGATCCTCTCGGGTCATTCCGTGCGGAAAAAGCCCGGGAGGCCGGGAATGTGCGCGCGGGGATCCGGCGGAGCCCGGAGGGTCCTGCCGGGAGCAGGAAAAGGAGCTGGRTTTGTTCCTGTCGCAGACGGGAGAGCTCGTCCAGGCTTGGAATTCCCTGTGAAAACGCATGGAAGTTCTGGAGGCAAAATATCCCTGCCCACATGGAGCCGTCCGGGTGGTTTTTTCGGTGCTGGAAGGGAGATTCCCGTTTGGATTGGGTTTCCTCCCGGCACCGGCGCTGGCTGGAGCTTCCCATCCAAACCCTCYGGCCAACGGCAACGAAATGYATCCSGACCCCGCTCCTCGGGGAGCTTCCCTCCTTTTCCTGCCGCCGGCCGTGATCGGATCCGCGAGCGGCTCCCGGAACGTTCCGGGGGCTGCAAATCCGCACAAACGGGGCCACGCTTCCTGCTGTTTGTGCAGCCCCAGGAATAACAATAACAACGGCAGTCATGATAAACCCCGGCCCAYGGAGAAATAGGAACCGGAGAACCCTCTGGAATCGGCTCCGGATCCGCCTCCAGAGGAGGGATGTGGTTTATTCCTGCCGCAAGCTGAAAATGTGGGATCATTCCGGAAGCGTTCCAGGAGCGGCAGCGAAGGAGAGGAAAGTGGGAAGGAAAGGAGAGTCCCGGATAGGGGGAGATGTTTTTGGGCTCTTCCAACTGGTGCTGCTGCCACGGCCGGGAGCACCCGGAAAGAGGGAACGGGGATTTGCCAGGGAAAAAGAAGGAAGAGAGAGGAGCAGCGGGAGAATGAGAACCCCGAGGAGGCTTCACGGTGACGGAACACGGGAGAAGAAGGGAAGAGGTAATTCCGTAATTCCCAAATGTCTTGCCACGAGCCTGTGCATTCCTCACCTGTTCCCAAACACCAGGATTCCTTTTTTTTAGGGGAAAGGATGAGAGAAACAGGGAGAAAGGGGGAATTTTGCATCCAGGACAAAGCGCAAAGCAATTGAGGAAGGAGTTTGTGGGATGCGTTGGGAGCAGGGTGAGGTTTCCYAGCATGGAAGAGGGATCAGGGCAATGGGATAGACGAGGAGAATCCTGAAGGCTCAAGGAGGGAATCCATGGGATTTACTTCCCATCCACAATCCCCTTCTCCTTCCCTTTCCTACTTAATTAAGCAGCAAATAAAACATTCCAGGCCATGGATATGGTTCCCATCCATGATCCTGTCTCCTTCCCTTTCCCACTTAATTATGGAGCAGATAAAATACTCCACGCCATGGATTTGGTTCCCATCCATGATCCCTTCTYCTTCCCTTTCCCACTAAACCACAGAGCAAATGAAACACTCCAGGCCATGGATTTACTTCCYATCCACAATCCCTTCTCCTTCCCATTCCCACTAAATTATGGAGAAGGTGGAACTCTCCAGGCCTCATTTCCTGTCCTAAGGCCAAGTTCCCCATCCCAGCTCACATCCACAGCCGGGAATTCTTTCCCTCCCCTCCCTCCAAAGAAGAAAAATGCCACATCCAAACTGCCCTTYGGGAATTGTCCCTGCTCCTGCTGCCTCTTGATCCAGGGATGTTCCCAAGCTCCCAGGATCCYGTGCCTGGTTTATTTGCCTGTGGATGTGTGAGGATTAGAAGGATCCGGTTGCATCCATGCTCTTCCTGAGCCAGTCTCCCGACTRTTCCAGCTCACAGGTCTCGCACTGTTCCAAAAACAAGGAACGACTGAATGGAATTGTCTTTGTTCCACGGCTGGAATGAAGCCACGGAGGGCAAAGGGATGGAGGGACTCGCTCCAGCAAAATAAACGGATATGGATGGAGCAATCCTCAGCCTCTTGGATAAATCCTTATTTATGGAGTGTGTAAGGACTCCTGGCAGCTCCGCGCTTCCCTTCCAGCTCCCAGAAATATCCAGGCTYAAATCACTCAACTTCCTCTTTTTCTTTTTTTTTTTTCCCTAAAAAAAAATACTTCCCTGCCCACACCCCTCCTGTAAGAAACACATTCCCGTATTTCTACGGGACGGAGGAAATTCCATTTAGGMAATTCAGGATTAAGAACTCGCTGGCATCGCCCCAAAGCTTTCCTAYGTGCGGTCCAAAGGCAGAGCATTTAAATATTCCATAAATTACACATTAATTATAAATATTGGAATATTAAATAGGAAATAAATCATGAATTCATATTGGAATGCTAATGAGCAAAGCTGGCTTTAGGGGGGAGACGCGCACAGCCCATTCCCTAGGGATCCGCGGACCCTGGATAACCGGACAAACACTTGACGGTGGGAAAAAAACATTCCCAAAGGCAGCCAGGAGTGAAAAAATCCCGGTGGCCAAAGGGATCCGCGGGAAGCCAATGTTTGGAATGTCTGAGATAGGGCAGAACCACAAAGCTGGAATTGTTTTGGGAATTACGAGGGATGAGAGCAGCTCCAAAGCAGCGCTGAAAATTGGGGATTTTTGGGAAGAAGGTGCATTGATTTTTCTCTCCCTTGATCCCGCGTTTCCCTGGATTTTCCCAGGTGTCAGACCAGTCCTGGAGCCCTTCCAGGGCACAGACCTGCAGGAAATATCCTGGGAAAAGYGTGGCCTCCCTGCCGCCTCGGGACGCTGGCATTGATCTGCTTCCTAAAGCCCTCRTGCTCCTTAAATCCCTCCCTTCCAAAAGCTCCCTGGTTTGGATCCCGCTGACCTGAGCCGGTTCAATCCAGCTGGGGAAGTTTTCTCATTCCCAACGTTCCTGGCAAATGTTTCCTTCTGGCTGCTYGGGAGCCTTCCCCCCACCGTGTCCCAGTGTTCCCAGATTTTCCTCCACACTCCACAARGCTCCAAACCTTGAGGGCGAGGAGGTCCTGGAGCAGTTTTSCCAGGGAAGCTGTGGCTGCTCCATCCCTGGAAGTGTCCAAGGCCAGGTTGSAGCAGCCTGGGATAGTGGGAGGTGTCCCTGCCCGTGGCAGGGGGTGGGAATGGGCAGGATTTTAGGTCCTTTCCAATCCAAACCATCCTGGGATTGTGCCAAGATAAGGAAGGGGAATCCAACAGGGCCTTCTGGGTCCCAAAAGCAAAATTATCTCCCTAAAACTCCAAAGTGGGATGGGAGAACAGGAGAACCACAGAATGCCCTGAGTCCGAGGGAACCGCTGGGATCATCCGAGTCCAACCCCTCCGTTCCCCAACGGCCCCGCATTCCCGCGGAACGGCCTTTGGATCTCCAGAGCCTCAATCCAGCCCCGTGCACCTCAGCTCAGYTCCCAAGTGGTTCAGCGAAGCTGCTCCTGCATTTCCTCCTGGAAGCCCTGAGCCTGTCCTTGGTTTTGGAGCCATCGGGAGTCTCGGGATAATTTGGAATTCCCCTCATTTTCYGCTTTTCCAGCTCCAAAAATCGATGGTTTTTTTCTACAAGGAACTTCCGGAAGAGCCTGGCAAAGGTCTGAACAAAACTCCAGTGCTCGGGAGAAGCCGAGCAGAGCAGGGAGGGAACACTGCTCCAGGCTCCATGAATATCCCAGAAAACCAAGCACTTGGATCTTTTTTACGGCTCTGGAGAGGAGAGAATTCCAAATCGCAACGTTGTCCAAAAATAAAATTATTGGAAAGGCCACTGAACCCTGGAGTTCTTTGTGCTCCAAATCCGSGTGTGTGTCATTCCCAGCTCCCCGTTTGTCCGGGAACAACCRGGACTGGCGTTGGAAAAGGGATGGCACAAGGAGGGAGCAAATCTCAATCSCTGGGGAGAAGTCAGGGATAACTTTCCGCTGCTGTGGAAGGTTTTATTAAGGAATCCAAAACGCTTGGAGCAAGCAGGGAATGCACGAGGCACCAACAACTCCCAAACAAGGCCTGGAAAGCTCCCCGACGTTCCCAGCATGGATTAGTCACCCTGCTGGGAAGGCTCTGGCAGCTCCCACGGATGGGCAGTCCAACAGGTGGGGCCGAAATTCCAGGCACTTTAATTCATCCATTGAATTCTGCCAGCATCGGGAATATCCTTCCTGAGAAACGGGGATATTCGAGTGCAAACGGCACAAATCCCGGGAAACGTTTTCCTGCTCGTGACGGGACAGCGGGAGCACCTCGGAGCGTCCTGTCTGATCCAACCAGGAATTTTGGTTCAGGCCAGGTGATAATGGAATTTTCCCTTCCCTGTTCGGGGTGCAGAGCTCTCCGTAATCCTTCATTCATTCCGTCAAAATCCAGGATGAACATCACCTGTCCCACAGGTTTTAGCTTTTCCTGGATTCCCAAGAAAACGCACCTGTCCAGACATCCCTAATTCCGCRTCCGCATCCTTCCTTTTCCCCTCACATCCCTCCCCTCGGCCATTTTAAAACGCATTAATCCGCGACAATCGGATTCGAGGCGCCGCCTCAGATTCCCTGGAAATTTCACAGCCAAAGCTCCCGAAAGACGGGATAATGGCTTTGTTTACAACTCCCCAAACGTCCGGAAAAAGAACTTCACCTTTTGGAATCATCAGGCCGCACTAACCCGGAATTCCTTCKTTTCCCTGCCGCTCCAGGCCCAGCCTTTCCGAATCCCAGCAGGGCCCCGTTGTTAATCCCAATCCTGGGAGCCACCGACGCTCCCATCCCTGGGATAATCCTCCAGCACATTCCGACACCTCCTCATCCATCGTTTTCCGCTCCCAAAGAGCTTTGGAGTGCAGRGATTTCAGACCCAGCTGCTCCTCCCCCTTCCCCTGAGGAGGCTCTTGGGGGGGAACTCTGGAAAGAACTTTGGCACCTCCTGAAAATTTCCCTTCATCCCGTGGGAATGCATCCAAGAAAACAAGAACAATCCTATGGACSTTTCTTTTYGCTGCTGCTGCCAGTGAAATCCAAATATTCGGAGYTTTTCCAGCTTTTCCTGCTTTTTCTCTGAATAGTATTTGGTGGTTGKTTTTTTTTTCCTTTTCCCCAGTATTTCCTTCGTAATTCCAGCGCTTCTTAAAAATCCATTCCTGAATTTGTGGAGTTGTTTTCATTCCGGGGCTGCTCCGGGGCCAAACTCTGAGAAAACGACGCCAGGATCCGGAAAGGACTACAAATTGCCAGGGAAATATTCGGGATTCATTCATGGATGAGAAGCTCTTCTTGCAATGAGGCCCTTTCCTGGTCACAAGGAAATGCMATTTTGGATTCTTTTACTATTTCTGGATAAAACCAGGGATGTATTTCCCATCCTTCCCAAACAGCCGGAGCAAGAGGTGGGAAATCTCACCCAAATCCTTTCGAAACTGCTCCTTTTTTTTTCCCCCTCCCTCTCTCTCCCACTTTCCTTTCCCCCCTCAGCGCTGATTCTGTTCCTCTCAAATCATTTCCAACACCATTTAATTTAATTTAATTTAATTTAATTTAATTTCATTTAATTCGATTTAATTTAATTGTTGTCTTCCTTTCCCAAGGAAAATTAGTTTTGATTTTATGTCAATTAATGAATGTCTTTGATTTTAATGAGGTTTCTGGAAGGCTCTTTCTTTGTCCGGAGATATCCAGCCCGGGAAATCCCATTCCAAGAAAGCCTTGGAAACAATTAAAAATTCATTCCATTCGAAATAAAAAGGAATCTCAAAGGACACCCAAAACGTCAATGAACATGCAGACATTTTAGTTTCTCCTGGTTTTCCTTTTTTTTTGTGATTTTTTTTTTCTTGGGAAGCAGAAGGAGCCGGAGAGGGAGGAATTCCAAGCAGCACTAAAAAAATCACCAACATTTCCAAGGAAGAGCCTGAAATCCTGACAGAGACTTTCCACGCTGAGACATCACAGGCCTCTGGATAAGCATCTGGATCCTTGGATTTTTCCATCTGAGTCAGAGTCTCCATCCAATCCTTCGGAGATTCTCCTGGAACAAACTCTGCCTAAATCTGAGCTCCCTCTCCTGCTGGAAAAGTCCAAGGAGCCCTACAAAGGGATCCRGGCTCTTTCCAGCCTGGATCGGAGAACTCATCCCAGCTGGAGCTGGCCCAAGGAACTCCTTGCTGGTTGGCAACAATCCCGGGAATGGCTCTGCCTGGCGGCTTTCCTTGGATGGCTGAGCTGCCAGGAGCAGGACGGGAGCACGGGAAGGAGAGGGGCAGCTCGCTTGGGATTGCTATTCCCTCGGAGGAAAATCAGGGATCCCGATGATCTGTCAGTCTGAGCCTTCATCCGTGATTTTAGGGATACTCGGAGCAGGAATGAGCCAGGAAAACAACCAGGAATGAGCAAATCTGGGTCAGCTGACAGGGAAAACAAGGCAGGAATGTGAGGAATGTTCAGCCCTCWGTTTACGAACGGCTCGGTCCTGACATCCCGGACAAACACCTTTCCCGACCTCCAGCGCCGCTGGACGCATCCCAAACTGCTGAGGAGCCGGCCTGGATCCGGGCAGGAGAAGAGCGGATTCCACGCTGGGARATGGAGCAATCCAAGCCTTGGCTGATGCTGGAGATCCCAACGGGAGAAAGGGCCCAGCCCAGGCACGGATTCCGTGCCGAGGGAGAAAGGATTTGGGATTCCCGATAAACGAATTTACACGTCCACTCGGAGACAGCGGGAGCAGGCTCCGGGAAAGCTGCCCGGAACATCATCCCAACGAGGATTCTTTTCCTGGAATGACATCCCATTTTTCCTCTCCATCAAATGATGGTTCACTCCACGGCAGTGCCCGCCAGGGTTCGCTCCCGTTAATTGGAAAGGTTCCTGTCTGGTTTTTATGGATTTTAAAATGTCATGGAATCTCTGGGGGGGTGTGTGGAGTGTCCCGAGAAGTTTGGGAGTTGCCTAAATACAGGCGAAAGAATCCGTGCCAGGAATCCAATGAAAAGCACTGACGGATCTCCAGCTGATCCCTGAATATTTTTCTCTCTGTCCCTCTCCCTGTTTTCATTCCCGCACGGCTTTATCCCGCAGGCTGGAAGCTAAAAGTCCTGGAGAATATGGGAAAACGTGGAGAAACTCAGCTCCTTGGCCAGGCGGGAGCTGAGGGATCCTTTGGAATTGACCTGTGGGGAGTTGAGCTCACACCAAGCTCGTAAATGGATTAAGGAAACAAAAGTTCCCTGATTCCCTCCAAGCCAAATTAGGGAATAATCCCAAAATTCACCTAATTAGGGCTTCCTGAGGTTCGGAGCTTCCCAGAGCTCTCGGAGCCGCCACGTTCCCTCTTTAATCCGGGATTTGTGTCGCAGGATGAGCTGCCCCGGCCCTTGGGGGAAGACGATGGAATCACCCGGGAATCGAGGCGTTTCCTAAATCCGGAGGCAGCACCAGGAGCACGGTTTTTCTCCAGCCCATATCGTGTATCCAGCAACATTCCCTGGGATCCGACTGAAATAATCCCTCTCTTGCTCCAGCTTTTGTGATTTTAATCTTTTAACGATCTGAGATTCGGGATTCCGGATCCGAGYGGGAACAGGGATATCGAATGTAATCCACAGATCAAGGCTTCCTTTCCCTGTCTCTCCGTGTGCCACATCTCCCAACCTCCACGATTATTCCCCATAAACGCAGAGCCAAGTGACTGAGCATTCCCAAAGAAAACAATCCCGGGGATACTCAGCCGACCGTCTCCAGGCATCCAGCGTCCRTAGGAAATCCCGAGGGAATCCRATTTCCCTTCCAAGCGGTGCTGGAGGAGGATTTGGGTCTCGCTGAGCTCGCAGGTAAAATTCGGCTGCTCCGTGTGAGTGTTGGAAACGAGGAAAAATTCCTTCWTGGGAAGGGTGGTCAGGGATTGGAAGGGGCTGTCCAGGGAGGTGCTGGAGCGCCCATCCCTGGAAGTGTTCCAAAACCTATGGATGTGGCACTCGGGGACATGGATCGGTGCTGAACACGGCRCTGGTTGGGAGCTGGACTCGGCGATCTTGGATTGGCTTCCCAAATGTCAAACGCTGGAGAACGGGAATGGATAAACTCCAGCTCCGGAAGTTTTCCCTCTTTTCGGGGAAGGAATGGGACACCCACGGATGCAAAGCCAAGGTAGGTTTGGGTCTGATTGGAAGGGGCTGCCCAGGGCAGTGCTGGAACGCGCATTCCTGGAACCTGCATTCCTGGAATCCGCATTCCTGGAACCTGCATTCCTGGAACCTGCATTCCTGGAATCCGCATTCCTGGAACCTGCATTCCTGGAACCTGCATTCCTGGAATCCGCATTCCTGGAATCTGCATTCCTGGAACCTGCATTCCTGGAACCTGCATTCCTGGAATCCGCATTCCTGGAATCCACATTCCTGGAATCCGCATTCCTGGAGGGATTTAGAGCCCTGTGGATGTGGCACTCGGGGACGTGGGCAGTGCTGGGAATGCTTGGACTCGATGACCAGCACCGGAGCCCAGCTGGCACAGGGAGCACAAATCCCTGGATAACCAGGAAAGGCTGGAGTCACCCCTCCTCTTGTCCCACCAAATCCCGACGGACAATCCGTGTCCCACGGGCGAGCCACTCCCAGCGCTTCTCTTCCCAGGGATGCGCGGCACAGGTGGAGTCATTCCCGGCCAATCCGGGTTTAGGCCYGGCCCGCGGGCTCGGCTTTGCCCCCGGGAGCAGGGAAAGGTCAGGAAGGACAATCCCCGACCCTTCCAGCCCCGTCCGTCCGGAGCGCTTCTGGAAAGCCCCGGAGAGGATCCAGCGGCGTCCGTTTGCGCCTGGAATCCGCCAAAGCCAACRAAACCCACGCGGCCGCACGGATGAAATCCACGCGCTGTTCCTTCGGGATGGATCCGCGCACGGCGTACRTCAGAGGGATGGTGCTGATCCGGAAGGAAAACCATCCGGGAAGGACCTGCCGGATCTCCTCGCTTTGCACCAAAAAATTCCTTTTTTTTCCCTGTTTTTTTTTTCCCTTAAGGAGAAGAGAGGGAAAAAACTCCTCTATAAATAACTCTACTGTGCKGCTCCGTCTGAAATCCAGGGAATGTTTTACGAGCCGGACTGGGAGCCAGGWTTGGGGACGTGCAAATGGGAGCCCTTTCTGCGGCAGTTTGGAAATGTGGGGAAATAATAAAACCAGGAATGTCTCAGCTTTATTAAAAAAAAAAAATATTAAAAAAAAAAAAGGGAAGCCAAACCCTCTGAGCTCGTGTTCCTGGTTTTTAACGGATTCAGTACAGGGGGAGCATTCCTGAATTCGGGTGTGCTTGGAAGGGACGTGGGAAGGATCTGAAGGGAGGATTGGAGCTTTAATTAAAAGCAGCTGAAAATAATAACATTTAAAATAAGGAAAGGGGAAAATTGGCGTGTCCAAGTCCTGCCGCCGTTATCCCATTCTACTCCAGTCTTTTCCCGCTTGGGATGCTTGACCTGGGAATCTCTTGTGGTMGTGGAGCAGTTCTTCAGAGACCGGGAGAATCCCGGAATTCCGGAGCGGTTTGGGTTGGAAGGGGCCTTAAGGATCATCCCATTCCCATGGGCAGGGACAGCTCCCGCTATCCCAGGCTGCTCCAAGCTCCATCCAACCAAATCCCAGCAGCAGAGCCATTCCAGGCCCATTTGTCCTTTCCTTGTGTTATAAAGAAAATAAATGAAATAAACAAAATATTCCCGTGGTGCCGGCGTTTTTTGGTGATGGATCCGCTGATCCTTGCAGTGATTCGCATTCCAACAGGCAGGAATTCCAGCTCTGGGAGCAATGAGCAGGGAGGTATCACTGGCACGCCTGGAATCTCTTCATTCCCAAGGAATAATCAGGAAAACGAGGGATTTTCATTGGCGTGGGTTATTTCAGCCCCTGCTCCATCTCCGTTTAGAATTCCCTGCTTGAGGCTGAAAACTTGCCGAGGCCATGGGATTCTTTGGGAATACAGGTCGGACAGCAGCAGAGGAGCCACCCTTTGGATTCCCTCCCTGAGGGRATGGAATGGAATCCAAGCCCATCCCACGAAATGATCCAAGGGCCAATAAACGAGGGATTCCACCCCCTCCTGCTGCAAAGCAAAGCACCGCTGGAATTCCCTCCGAAAATCTCTTCCTTGGTTTTGGAGACAGGGAATGGAGGAGCATCCAACTGTGAGTTCCACCCTCATCAGGCTCAGCTCGGGCTCTTCCCAAGGAAAAGCAGGCCCTGACTGCTCAAAAATCCCCGGATTTTCCAGGGTCCGGCTCCTCGGAGACGAGGACGTGGAAGCACCTGGAGTGGAGGAAGAGGTGGATGCACGGGGATTTTCCTACTTTGGGATTTTTTAGGAAATCTTGAAATCGGTAAAATCCGTTCATTCTCCCACTTCCAGCGGGAAGGTTTCCTGTGGTTACCGGGAAAAGCTGGAGGGCTCCCACCACCCTCTCGGGCTCTGCACCAGGATGATTCCCTGCTGGAGATGGGAATGTTTTCCAACCCTTTTTGTTCCCCGAGCTCCACCCAAGTGGATTTTTCAGCTGAATTTTAAATCTCTTTTTTTTTAAGACCTTTTTGGGTCCTCTCGGCCTCACCACAAATATTTTATCAACTCCCAGACTTTGGTGCCAAAAAGGGGTTTTAGGCCATTCCCTCAGGGATTTTAGGCCATTCCTCTGGGATTTTAGGCCATTCCTCTGGGATTTTAGGCCATTCCCTCGGGATTTTAGGCCATTCCCTTGGAGGATTTTAGGCCATTCCCTCGGGGATTTTAGGCCATTCCCTCGGGATTTTAGGCCATTCCCTCAGGGATTTTAGGCCATTCCCTCAGGGGTTTTAGGCCATTCCCTCAGGGGTTTTAGGCCATTCCCTCGGGATTTTAGGCCATTCCCTCAGGGATTTTAGGCCATTCCCTCAGGGGTTTTAGGCCATTCCCTCGGGATTTTAGGCCATTCCCTCAGGGATTTTAGGCCATTCCCTTGGAGGATTTTAGGCCATTCCCTC